>JAYKAV010003266.1:2654026-2769797 GCA_035582835.1 Phoebastria nigripes | reverse complement strand
TGCACCCCCCTGGACCCAGCCCCCTGCCCCTTTGCAACCAGAAGACAAATAAAAAGGATCCACAACATGCACACACACATATATATTTTTAAAGCAATGCTACACCATTGTTAGGATTCCTTCAAGGTCTGAAGTTAATGCCAAAATGTTTCCCTCTGTCATAAGCGTTCAGTAGCTTCCCCCATCACTCCTTCCCCCAGCCAGAAAAGGAAAACACACCCCTGCCCCCAGGGACCAAGATATCAAATGACCCACCCCGTGCCAGAGCACCCTGATATTTAGTGGGTGTGGGAAATGACCTGCAACTTGGGGTAGCAGGGCCCAGGGCCAGAGGAGAAGTTGGAGCCAGCAAGGTCCTGGTGGCTGCTCCCCAGTCCCTGGCGTCGCCGGGGCTTTGTTTTAGGACTCTCCAGCAAGATCCTTGTTTGGGCGAGCAGCCAGGAGGCACAGCCCTACAGGAAAACAGTCCACAATAGCAAATCCCGCAGCTGGGGAGGATGGGAGTCCTCCAACAGCCACCAATTCCTGCAAATTCAGGGGCTGACTGTGCCCCCCAAAACGTGCGGAACCCTTTTGTCCCACATACCTTAATCAACAGTCACAGGCAGAGAGGGCACAGGTAAGCCAGGGCAGGGCTCCTGTACACAGCAAGTGGCCAAGAACAAACCCCCGCGGCTCCTGCCAGGAGCCTGCGTGCAGCTACCTGGATCCAACCAAGGGCACGGCCGAAGCCAGCCTGGTAATCTGTCATTTATACTGATCACAGTTTGCTTTGTGCACAGCAATTTACTTGATTTTCTTACCTCTCATTCCCCTGCGTATCAAAAGAGTTTCAGTGTAAGCTAAAATAAGCTGCAAAACGTCAGAGACCTTTAACCAAGTAGAGAGGCGTATGAAGGAAAGACACCACAGTCCACATAAATAAATGTCATCTTTATTTAACCAAATATAATTTATCAGTTGACACCTGTCAATTCAGTTATAGGAACTATAAATAATTAAGACTGTCTTTTTCCTTTAATAAAAAGAGTAAACCAGTATTTTTCATTTGCAGTCAGCTGTATAGTAGGCATGCATTTGAGTGCAACTGGTGGGAAAAGTTTTTGACCATCAATATTCTTCAATTTTAAATTAGATTCTTCCCTGACCTATTCCCCCCACACACCGTAGATCTTATATAAATGTACGGACACCACCATCCCAGCAGTGTGACAGCTCAGTCACCTCTGGGTCTCTTCATTTTACAGGAGACCACGAATGGTAGATTCTCCCCCTAAGGAATCTTTTCTTGGYGAACTAAATAGTGATGTGACACCTAAAAGACCAGGAAAGTTTCTCATATATATAKAGAGAGAKATATATATATAAAAGCTTAAGTGTTAATGGAGGGAAGTCTCATGTCTATTCCTCAACATTAGGCAGAGAAATCAGGTGAGCAGCAGAGAATACTCCAGAAGTCCCTGGGCTGAGACTTCGGTACAGTAGGGTGTGAGGGTTGGTTTGTGGGTTGGGTTGGTTTTTTTTTTGTTTTGTTTTGTTTTTTTAAACAGAGCTTTGGCCAAACGAGATCTGTGAGAAGTCACATCACTAGGGTGGAGAGTACGAGGTTCAGAGCTACTGCAACAAAGGACACATTGCAAAGATGGGGAAGGGGAAAGCAAGCCTGACGTTAAATTAGCAAGGTAGAAAGGGGAAAGCGGTCTCAAAAACAGATCACCTGCTCTTCTGAGGGTCTGAGAGCGAGCAGCCTGMCAGGGCAAGGATCCCATCTCTGCCTCCTGAACACTACGAACAGCTTCGGCAGTAGAAGAAGGAGAACTCCGTACACACCCACTGAAGCAGGAAAGGATTCTTCCACAACTTCAGAGAGGTCCCGAGCAGGCAAGAGCCTGACTGCCGTTTGGTTTGGATACATCTGCTCCTGTGGYTTTCCAGAACGGGTTTCCCACTCGCTAATCCTGACCTTCCTTTCCAATGCGCTCGTCTCCAGAGTAAGGACCAGCTCTGCAACCAGATCTCGTGGCTGGGACAACGCCTGATCCCAGACTAACTTTGGTCTTGACTTGGACCATAAGGGATGCATTCAGCCCTTTTCCGGGGGGAGGCAGGAACTGTTCCTAATGAATCGCTCCTGACCTAAAAAGCAAAACTGTCTGCGCTTAGGCAGAGCTTTGTAGAGCTCAGCTAGTTCTGGCATGGTCCGGAGTAACAAACAGATCTTCCAACCTGGCCTTATTTCAGATGAAGATCAGCATTCCCAGCACCACATTGCACCATCTTCCAGCTGAGCAGAGATGCCCAGCCTTGCTGGGACAGAAAGCCAAAAGGAGAAGACAAGCATTGGTTTGCATGAGAAATACAGAAGTTAACGTAAAGGAGGAAACCAGGCCAATCGAGGATAGCCGTGTTCTGCTGTGAGGAACACACTTAAAGCAAGAGGAAAAGCAGACAACCACAAATCCAGCAGCTTTCAGGTTATGTTCTGTAGCTGCAAATAAGCAGGACAGGCAGTGTCCAGACCAGGGGCAGAACCGCAGCGCTCTGGGCCTGCACCGCTAACTAAAATGAGAGCTTTGCAGTCATTTCAGGATCAGGATGCAAGGTGCTACTATGCTGAACACCGTAGGCATTCCCCCAGCGTTTGGGAAGATACTGGCAGCACCCCAAGCTTTGGGCAGTGCAGCACTGAAATTAGGCTCCATGGGATATACTGCATTTTCACCATCCTTGCCAGATGTTAAGAGCTTTCCCCCCACGCACACTTACGCATTCAATTTATATTCATGCATTAGAGTCTGTTTAATAGCGCTGTCTGCTTGAGCACATCATTTAAACTGGGTGTAACTGGGTGAAGTTTCCAAGTCAATACGACCTGCTTACATCAAACTGCACTCAGTTTACTGAATTGATTTATATCCAAATGGGAAAACTAAAAAGCGTTGAGTGCCGGCAGTGTTCAGGAAGATCATTTACAAACGCCTTAGTCACATAGCCAGAATAGGTTTTCTCTCATTATGCCACTGCAGACCGCATGAGAGTCCTTCCAACATGCACTAGCAGCGGAAGAGAAGGCATCTCAGCCATCACCGAGCTGAACAGCACAAAAAGCAGAGGGGAAAGAAACAGAGCAGGGAACCCTGCACTCGCAGTGCTCAGCCAGCGCTTGCAAGCTGGGCTGTAGCCCTGATGCCAGGTTTTACATGCCTGCTCAAGGGCAAGCAGGTTCCTTTGCTACAGTCCCGTACAGAGCGCTGCACTAAGAACCAGGGCTTCAGAAATCTGACTGCGTCCGCTGACCTGTTTTCTGGCTGGCCCTACACATGCAGAGAAATCCAGCGGCTGAACGTGGATGTCCTTTTCTAAGAGACACCAAGACCCTAATGCTCCCAAGCTTGAAATGCCTCAGGCTCAACTGGGAGAGGTATTGGGTGGCTTCTTTTCCCAGCTGCAACGGGCCTGTCAGCAGCACTCAGCAACTGAAAGAAAATCTTGACACACAAAATAGGATCTATTTTTCCATCCACCTCTCCAGGAAAGAAGTCAACTGAACTGAGCAGCTTGCCATGAAAATAGTGCTGTGCCCATACCAGCACGAAGGAGAGGCTCGCACACAGCATCCGTGATGGCTCCAGCAGATCCTCCAGCAGAGCACTGGCAGGCGGAAGGGGAGAAGGACAGACGGGGAGAGCTCACGGCCTCTTCAGACAAAGCGCAGAGCGCATCCCTTCGCGTGCAGCAGTAGCTGAACTCAGTTCACGATGAGAGGCAGAATAAGTAGTCTGCAGTTTGAGATGCTGCCAGATGGCTGGCAAAAGGGAGCCTAAATCTGTCAGCAGAGACCAGCCTGCTCACAGCCAGATTTCAGGGTTCTGCAGTCCTCAAATCCGAGATCACTCCCTTTCCTTGTGGGCACACAGGAATGGGTGTTTTGGCATAGAGGACCCTTCCTCGCCATCTTCGCTAATCCCTCTACCTGAGACTCGCGTGCTTTGGATGCTAGGCACAGGAGGRGGGTTCAGAGAGCGAACACAAGGGAGGAGGGCGACAGGGCAGAGAAGACAGGAGATACCCCATGCCCTCGTCCATGAGGTCGTACTTTACTAGAGGGTGCCTGTTCAGTAAAATAAATCTGAACCTTACCTCCAGTATTTAAAACGCTTATGAAGCGAAAAAAGCAGCCCTTCACCGCTAGTGACTGGGACAGGGTGGGCTCCCTGCGTGACCTGACTGATCGGTATCTTCACTGTAACCGTGGTTCAGACATAACTACTATGAAATTGCACTTGGTGATTGTCTTGTTACACTTTTTTTGTCCTTCCTAAAACTAGATTTATTTTCTGTACAAACTTGGCTTGAAATATAAACCACATAAAATTCCCATTGAAAATAATGAGAATCCAGTATCAAAGATGAAGTCTCAAGAGAGACAGGGTGGGGGGAGGAAGCAAAGGAGAGCAAGGGTGGAGGAAAAGAAACAACAACAACAACAACATGAAAGGAGGAGGAGAGCTGTGACAAGGGGGGGCAGCAGGGAGAGCTAGTCTCCCACATCGGAGTCCCGGTCACCGATGAGCCAGAGGATGTGAAAGCTGAGAGCGAGGAGACCTGTTCCAATCAGGTCCCCCAGCGCTGTCAAGTATGGGATGGAGAAGTTGTCAGGATCGAGGTCCCTGCCCCACATCCAGTGCACCATCCAGTCAGCAATGTACAGAAGAATGAGAACCTGGGAGGCAGGAAGAARAGAGCCACATCAGCCACAGATCCTGACCTCTGCAATCCCAGCCTGCACGGAGCATCAGCTGGGGCAACTCCAGCTGGGCAGGCCAGGCTCAGCCCGAGGGCACAACCTCAACCCAAGAAACAGAGCTGGTGGCAGGTCAGAACCACCTTGCTGAGCGCTGCACCCCAGGCATTTAATGCGGGCTGCATCCCCAAAGCAACAAGTACAGCACAAAGAGGAACTTGGCGAGTTTCAGTGGGCCCCTGGGCATCCAAATCCCCTGTGTCCTTAACAGCCTCTGCCCCATCCTTCTTTAGCTTCACATGTCACCATCAAATTTAGGCTTAGAAAGGAGAACACTGGCACCCAAACACCAAAAAGTCTRAATTTTGCATCTCAGTTTTCAGATCTGACCAGAACAAGCTTGAAGAGATGTGGGGCAAAGAGGGGACTTGGAAGCACGCAGGATGCTCAGGAAGGGGCAGCAACGCCTGGCTTCCAGAAATAAAAGAGCAACTGCCCAGCAGCTGAAACTACCAGAGTGTGATGTTCTCCCCCATCTGCTTCAATGCAGCGAGAGGCTCATATCAATATCCAAAGACAGAAGAAATCCACATCGGATCCTCTCAAACCTTACGTCTGGGACAAGGATTTGAAGGGGCCACAGGCCTGTCGCTAATGCCTCTGGTGTCTCCGGGGCTGGGAGGGTCTCGCTCAGGACACAGCGGAGCTCAGGACCACAGCAGCCAGCACACGGCGGTCCTCTGCTGCCAGCTCCTGCTCCGGTGCTGCCAAGCCTGCAGGCTGCTCACAGCAGTGGCTTTGCAGAGCAGCTGCAAGCGGAAGCCCCCTCCAAGTGCCCAAGCACCCAGCAGGAGTTCACAACCTAAATTTAGCCTCTGGGAGGACAGCACTCTGCTCTTGCCTCTGATGGATGCTCTGACTCATTTCCTCACGCTGGCCTCGGTTGTTGATTTTAGGGGACACTGAAACCCAGCTTCCACAAGCAGAGCGGGCGAGCAGGGGGGAGTGTAGCTGGGCTTAGTAGGAAACTCCCTAACCGGAGTGTCTCTCCCTGCCCTCCGACGCAGGCAGCCAGACTCCTGCAAGTGGCCGCTGGATTTCTGCAGCATGAATACCCTGGTCTGTGCACGACCCTCAGAACAGCCATCGCTATGGGCTCACACAGCTCCTGCGAGGAGACCGAGAGCCCCGTGCCGCAGAGTTGGCAGGTCTCTACCCTGCAGGGGAGGCAGGGAAAGGGCAGGACAAGCTACACAAGGCATGGGGTGCCTGCAAATTCCACATCTTGTTTTCTTCACCAGCAGTTTTAAAATTGCTAAAGCACCTTAAAGGACAGATTAACACATAAGAGGTAAACACTTCTGCTATCAGAAGGACTTAAAAGAGACAAAAGATAGATTCAAAACTTGCCAAGAATGGTAGGAAGGAAAAATTGTGTGTACAGGTATCAACAAAGAAGGATTAATTCAGTTTGATACCAGCTTATTTGACAAATACAATCTACTTGGCATACCTCTCCCCAGCACATAAATCTCTTTCCTAGGGATAGAGTATGTTGCAGTGCCTTCAGCAGTGTATCTATGACTTAACTGGCTGAACAGGTCCCCACTGCAGATGACATGGCAGTGTCCCCTTATTCCAGCCTGAGGGGTTACAGCCCTCAGAAGGACTCCAGCTTACCTGGAGAAGCGCAGCTGTCATGTAGAAGACTATGAAAATCAGGGTGAGCGTAGTGTGTCCACCTTGCATGGAGCTGATGGTGTAAAGGAAAACCAAGTGTCCAGGCACCACCAGAAGAAAGAGCACACGAGCAGAGCGAGAATTCACATCTGCAAGGAAACAAAGATGGAGTTCAGGCTTAAGATAGGCTTGAACACACAGCAACTCTGCAGGCTCCCTGGGCTCCAGGGGACAAGGCAGCACAACCACGGTCAAATTGGAAGCAGGGACCAGCACGCTGGACCCTCACCCCCACACTGCAGATTTAGGCTGGAAGGCAGCGCCCTGAATGATGACCCAACTGTCAGGATGCCCAAGGACTCTTTGCACCAAGCTCGGTAGGAGAGCTTAATTCTGTCCCCAGAGCAAAAGCTATTCTCAGACCTCAGCTGCCAAAAGGACTCACGTTCCACCTCTGACAGTGCTCAGGACAGAGCTGTCAAGAATTTACCACGAACATTGAATTTCCTCGGAGCTGTGTCTGCACCTTGTCTGGTGATCAGTTTCCCAACAGATCACCACCACATTGGAGACCCCTCGCCCCTCCTTGCTCTTCAGGGACAGCCGTGGCCCAGAAGGCCAGGACCCAGGCTGCAGGCTATCAAGCCTCTCTAGGAAGTCTGGAGAGTAATACCCTCTGCCCGCACTCTGTGCTGGAATGCAAGTTTGGGCTGTGCTCTGCCACACAACTGCCACAAATAACAGAGCTGTCAGGAAGCCTTTGCAAGTGAGAAGTTTTCTGTAACTGCAGATCTATAAGCCCAGCAGAGCTGCAACACTTGAGCAGCCTCAAGGCAGGTTTCAACATCCTGGACACATCTGGAAAAGATTTAGAGGGTGGAGGATTTACAGTATTAGACAGTCAGGACATGGGACTTCTGCACCACGTTTTCCTCATCCAGCAGGGCTACGTCCTCTTGCACAGCAGCTTTGCTAAAGGTCTGACCGTCTCTAGAGGGCAGGCCAGGCCAGAAGACCAGCCACATCCCCGAGCTGCCAGCTGCCTCCGAGCAGACGTCAGCCACCATTTCCCGTGACAGTGCTCCAGCGACTGTCACAGACAAGTTTAGCCAGCCAACTACAGCAACTGCTGCTGGCAGAAGTCAATATATTTCAACACGCGACTTGGATACCTGAGCTGAAGAAAGTGCTGCAAGGGCTGGGGCACTTGCGAGGGGCTGTTTCGGAGCTCTCTCCAGGCATCCCACTCATGTGCAGGTAAGTGGAGATGCGACTAGCCTGCACTGCCACCAGGTTGCCACCCACACCTGCAGATAAGGAGAAAGCAGTAAGATGATGTCTCAAACACTTTGAAGAGAAAGAGCTATTTTCAACAGCCAGCAGATCTGGAATTGCCAGGTGCTGGAATAATGTAGGACAGTCTATTTTTGACCCGAATTCCACTTTTGCAGGATGTAAAGAGCTGAGACAAAGCACACTGTTCTACGGTTTCCCCTTAGGCCCCTTAGTAAAATAGATGCAATTCTATTACTGCAGCTTTGATTGGAAGAAATACGTGAAACAAAAAAATGACAAGTCAGCTACCAAAACAGACACAGGAAGTTTAAAACTACTATTTTTCGCATGAGGCATAATGAAACTGTGGAACCCACTAGCACAAGATGCGCTGGCTCAGAATTAGCTCCGTTTATTGCAAAAAGTAATAAAAAAAAAAAAAAGGAGTTTCCCTGGTTCGTTAGGCAGAAAGGAGGTCAAAGCTTTATACTAGAAGCAATTAGACTTCCTGATTCCAAGTTGCAAATCCAAATCTTTATGTCACCAGGTGCTACAAGGCACATATCTTGGAAGATGGGGGTCTTCCACTGGCCAGGAGGAATCAGGAAATGAAGACAGTTTTCACTGGGCCCCTGGAAAATGTGTCTTTTAGGCAATAGGTGAAAGGCTGGCACCAGAGGGAGCCACACTGCTATGAAGCTTGGGACTAACCACCATATCTCACTGGCAATCAAAAAGGAATTAGTCTCCTTAATCTGCCTGAAATAAGGCACACGGGACAATTCCACTGTCTGCCAAGAGTCTCCAAGAGCTGCAATACCAGAGTGGACAGGAACTCACCATTAATAACCGGTGTGAAGACAGCCATCCCAGCAAAATTTGGATCCGAGACTGTTCTGTCCAAAATTAAACCCCCAACACTGCAGAGGGAAGATTGAAGAGGTCAGTGCTGAAAGCTCATCAGGGAATACTCACACAAAGCACTGAGGGGCCTCTCTGCTGCAGTGTGTGGACCCAAGTGTGATATATACACCTATTAACATGCACCTATGGTTGCGGTTGTTGCACATGATTTTAAGACTCAATATTTGGTAACAGAAGACAGTTTTAGCAGGATCTTTACTCATTGCTGCCACAAACCATCAAAGACTAAATCCCCTAATGTAAAGTTTACTGCAACACAATAATCAAAAGCAATCCTGCCCTTCAGAGGGCAGAGAGGACTCTTGTGCAGAAGACTGCTAAATGGGATCTGTGTTTACTCCATGGCAATGCCAGAATCTCCCTGTGCAGCAGCTGGGATGTCRCTAAGGCCCTGGACTCCAGCAGTCAGATGCTTAATCACTCCTGTGCCTCAGGACCTAGAACCCCGTGTCTTTGTCTAGAAAATACAAAATAACCTCCAGTTTCCTGGCACTCTGGACCATGGAAGCAGAAGAGGTTTGGTTCCCTCTCGTTCCAGAACCTACCAAGGGCTAAGAAGTTGAAAGGGCTGGGGGAAAGGGTGCGTTGTCTGTCTGTGTTTGGGGGAGAGGAACTCTTCCATGCCTTCCTACCTGCTAATAGCCATTGCAATAACGACTGGCTCCCAGCCAGAGTACAGCACTTCCCGAGTTGCTGCATTCTTCTTGGCAATGATGATCCAGATGGGCAGCAGAGCTATGAAGAAGGCGCATACCAAAGGATTCACGTAGGCTTTGCTCTCTGAGGGGGAAATAGGCAGAGGCAACAGATCAAGGACGCATCCCGCTGCAGTGAGGCACGGTGCTACTTCAGCTGAGCTCATCGAGTCTGCCTATAGACTGCTGTCACCCCTGGAGTCAGAAACACCAGTAAGGGCAGACAAACTAGACCAGACCAGCCTCAGCTCTGCAGGACATGGCATTTTCTTCTCCTGGTGCACTCACAGGGGCTTTATCAACAGATCCGAGCGAGATCTCTTCAATTTCTAACTGCTCATTCCCACTTCCCGCTCCCGGGCAAGACCTCCCAGTGTTGCTTCACCTTTGGCTGAACCTGGCTGAGTCACATCCCTTGCACCCCAGCCGCCAGGGAAGGAAGGTGGAGGGGAGGGAGGAGGAAGTCTAGAGTCTACAGCTGCAGCTCTGCACTGAGGATCCCCAGCTGGTGCTGACAGTACAAAAGATGAAATCCAAAGCTGCCTTCTCCCACTGCTTTAGCCATAATCAAGCCCCTGGCACTTGGAAGGAGACAACCTCTCTCTTACCACTTTACCTGGTAAGAAGGAAGCATGCAGATCACTGCCAAGACTGTCTGCTGCTACAAGGCAGTAAGAAGGTCCGTTTCCTCCCCTTACCAGTTCTGACTAGGTCTCACTAACTGAGGTAGCTTCCAGGTCAGGCATCCTATACACCCCGAGAGCAGGAAGGGCAAAGGAAGAGGGTGAATTGCGAGGGAGATGCAACAGCACGTGGAAGGGCCAGGGAGAGACAAAGGCCTTTTGTTGCTCCTCACCCAGCTCTTTGTACAAGCCCCAGCTGATTCCTGAAAGCAGAGCCAGGGTGATGAGATCTCCCAGGCTGGCAGCAATTGGTGTGGCGACGTTATCAGGATTGATCCCCATCTTCCTGGATCCGATGATGACTCCAATCATAATCATGCCTACAGCCAAAAAGAGGAAGAAAACAGGATGAGGCCAAGGACAGCCCATCATTTTAGGAAGAGGTGCATGGAGGGTGTGCAGGGTCTGTCTCTCACCCAGAACAAGGGAAGCAATGAAAGCAGTAGCCACACTGCTGGCACAAAGCAGGACAGCATGGTCAATGCTGAAGTGCCCATCTGGGATCCATCCGAATATCACTGCTGCGATCGAGGCCAGGAAGCCAACCACAGTAGCCTGAACCTGAAAATAAAAGCTAGACAGTCACCAAGAGGACTAGAGAGCAAAATGGTCCCAGGGTGAGGGAAGAGGGAAACACCACCCAGGGTACCATCATTTCAGGTGGATTAGCGTCTAGCAGGGAAACACCAAGTCTCACCTATAGAGCAAACTGTTACGGTAAGATGACTGAGGGACAAGAAGCTGACAATACCAAAACCCACGCATTTAAACCTGACACTTGTCACAGTTGGCTTACACCAACTACCAATACTCCCACTTTCTTCTCCTTTCACATTTCCTTACCTGTATCAGAGCCATGTTCCCTGTTATCATCCTCCAGAGCTCTTTGGGTGTATCCATTTGGCCAATATTAGCCTGCAAGAAGACATCACAGCATCATTGAAGACTGACAGCATTTTGCATTTGCTACCAGTCAAATTCCTGCCTTCCAGCTATGCAAGTTTGTGCCAGGAGCAGGAGAGAATAATGACCTCAAAGCCTCAGCTCTTACGGGAGAGCAATTCAGTAGAAAAGGTGTGCGAGTCCACGTGTGCACGTATGTGTGTACAGCCGGGGCATAGCTCTGCAGTAACACCCCAGTATGTGACATGCAGTTCTGTGGATGTCACTTGGGCTATACACCCTGGGTAACTACAGTGCCTCTTCCAACAGTTAGTCTGGTTTTGTACTCCAGAACACCAAAGCTGTTCCCAGTTTCAGCTTCGGCACCTTCTCCTTCCCAGCTGCAGGAACGGGCTGACACTCTCCGACGTGGCAGGAGTGGAGCCAGACCCACTACAGAGGGGGTTCTGAAGGGAGTGTAAAGGGGAATCGACGTCAATAGAACGTCTGATGAAAATCTTGCAAAAGCAACAAGATATACTTTGTCCCCATGCAGAGTCATGCACTGCTGCTTATTTACTCATGGAATTCACTCCACTGGTGATCAAGCCAAGCCTGGCTCAGGCCCAGTTGGGTCATGCCGCCCCTCAGGTCAGCCAGCCAGGAGGGAAATAGGGGTGCACAGACTCCTTGGTCAGTTATCTGTGTGCCCCAGCTCCGATACGGACCAAGGCCAGAGTAGCATCACGTGGGCAGAGGAAGCTGGCAGAAAGAACTACTGTTTCWGTTAAAAGCTGAGTAAACAAGGCTAATGCCACGTGGAGACCTACTGAGTAGCGGGAAGCAGCCATGGCACACGGGTCATCTGGCACCGCTACAACTGCAGGAGATGCTAATCAGACTAACCAGAACAGACGGAAAGTTGCTTTAATTCCTTGGGGTACGATCCAAAATAACCCAGCAGAATCACTGCAGGTTGCTGGCTATTGCAGAGCGTAAGGGTTCTGCTCTTCCCTAGCACCTTCTAGGTCATGGAAAGAATGGCTAGGCAGAGGGCATAAGCTTATATCCAATCTAGTATTGTCAGAAGCTGATGAACTTGAAGAGAAAACAAGTTTGTCACTATGAAATCATAAGGGAGAGGCTCAAGCAATCGGAAGTGGTAAATGCATGTTGGAGTGCTGACAGCGTCAAATTCAAACTTCTGCTCAACAATACAGCAGCAATTTCTGCCTCTCAGGTTTCTTTGCTGGCCCCTGCAAAAAACAAGAAGTCAGTGATCAACTAACCCTTCAGCTCTCCTTACTGCATGCGCTTGAGAGAACTGCCAGCTCATTTCAAGCAGCATTGAGATGCGTCCATCTCTGGAGTGAATTTATTCCGGTCAGTTTAGTGGAGAGGAGGAAAGAATGGGGGAAAACCAACAAAAAGTTGACTGGAGTAGCACTGAGCACATCCAGCGCAGGAATTTGAGCTCCATATGAAGCCTGACCTTAAAATTCCAGCCACATGGCAATTAGGTTGGGATTAACATAACCTAGCTGTAGTCACTGGCAACAGGATTTTAATCCTTTAACTAATGGGAGAGTTTTGCTTCTTAATTGTGAAAGGAATTTCTGAGGTGCCTTAATGCAGCACTAATTAGAAACCCACAGTCTGAGAAACCACTCCAGGCTGCTGTCCTGCGGAGAGAGCACGAGACCCACACCGTGAAGCCCTGGTCAGAGGGGAGCTCCCTCCGCACGCCTGGGTCCCCCATGCTGCGGGAAGAACAGGGCAAGGAAAAAAAAGGAAAGCCCAAGAGATCGTCCTATCCAACTACACACAGATACAAGGAGGTAGAGCGCAAGGCTAGGGGATTCGTGTAGAGGCAGCACAGCCTTCCTTCCTGCCAGGGCAAAGGAAAGCAGAGGACAAAGCCTGAGTCTTGGCCCACGAGGCTAACGCCACCCTGCAGCCGTCAGCTCAGGGGCAGGAGGAGGCACCAGGAGACCCAGCCGGTGCAAGGGCAGCAGCCGCTCGGCACGGACGGGCAGGCGAGCCGGATGGGTGCTCTCTGTGCCAGCTTCCTCGTGACCCTGCTGCAGCCACCAGAGCAGATGGGGAAAGTTTTGCATTCCTGTGACTTTCTGCACAGTCTCGTTTCTCTGCCAAGCCTGCCCCAACGTTGCTCCGTGCCAGCCCCATAAGGGAAGAGGATGGAGAAAACGGAGGCCGCAGAAGTACTGCCTTTGTCCCAGGAGAGCCAAGCACTCACCCCGACAAGCCCATGCTCAGAAAGTGCAAGCTGGCCAAGGCCAAGAGGGAGAACGGCCTGTGTCTGGGACAGCAAGGATCCCGACATGATCCGAACAATAGAGAGCGAATAAAACAAAGGGATTTGTTTCCCAGAATGAAGGGGCAAACAAAGCGCAGCCTACGACACAAGCTGCAGTGCTCAGCCTCTGTCCCTGCAAGCCCTGGCACCGGAGCGCAGCTGGGCCAGGGGCAGCACGAAGCCTCCCAGCAGCTTTGTCCTCCCCAGCAGCGGCTGGAGAGAGGAGATCAGCACCGAGGACAAGCAGCCACAGCCCAGCTTTTGCCAGGTAATGCTGGCACGGCCATCCCCCAGGCAGCTCAGCGCCCCGCTCCTTCAGAGAACAAAGGGCAAGGGCTGAATCCAAGAACGAGGTGGTCCCCATAGTTGGCAGGAATCGGCAGGCAGGAGCTGGGGTGCAGAGGCCAAGCCAAGGGCTAGTCCAGGGAAACGCTGTTTGCCGTCCCGCTCCCCAGGGACTGCAGGGACAACCCCAGACTCTTCAGAATATGATGCCCGTGTGCCACTGGTTCAGTGGATGAGAGCAGCATCCCTTAGGGTACATACAGGGAGCTACTGCCTGAGGGACAAGAGTGGCTGCAGGTGACAAAGGCTGGATGAGCAGCTCAAAACTCTGCCTTCCAGGAAGGCACCAGAAACCTTGGGCCTCAGAGGCCAACAAGAAGCCGCTGAGGAGCAGAGTMACAGCTGGCATCACCTCATTGCTCAGGATGGAAGAATGAGAGAGGACCCAGGAGAGCAGATATACAGAGACCTTTTCAACGCACTCCTGTGCTTTCTCCTGCAGCAACCAGTAAGGGGAAGGCTGAGAGGAAGGCAGCGTGCTAAGAAGCAGCTCTCTGCTAGCTATGCTTGCTGCTACCACCCAGGCAGACAGTTCTCCATCCCTACATCTCAGTGCGCTCTTCCTGAGCGGCTCTCGAGCCGAGGTGCGTCAGCTCCTCTGCAGCGTCAAGGCCAAGACCAGGCCGCTTGCTGCAAGGGCTCTCTCTTCCAGCAATTCACAGCGCAGAGCCAGTAGAGTTAAAAGCTTGGCAGCAGGCAGCTAACACCTTGCAGATGTAAGATTCAAAGCTGTACGTACTCCCATCATGGGAAACACAGAAAGATCAGGCAGTCGCTTGCTGTCATGCCCAAGGAGAAGATACTTTGCAGAAGGAAGGAGTATTATTGTCCCTGTTAGGAGAGGATGTCAGTCTCTCTCCAGCGCTGCTCAGCTACAGAGACAGACTGCTGTGTTATAGAAACATTTAAACACAAAGCAATTCATTTACAGCTGGACTAACACAGTATTCTGAGGAGCTAACAGAGCCTGCCCCCATTTCTCACAGGGAGCTCACTGTTTCACAGGAATCAGACTGAATTCTAGCAAGAGAAATGCCCAGCCGTGCCTCTCCATCAACTTCAAGAGGCTGTCAATCCACCTGCTAGCTCTCACTGCAAGGTTTCAGCCTTTGCCATACAGTTCTCTCCAGGCTCTCTCACCTCCTAGCCCTCCTGAACCTGGCTTGTTTTAGCCTGCTTTGATGACACGCCTGTACCCAGCCTCCTCACGAAGAAAACTGGATCCAAGCACTCCAGACATTAAACTGCCAAAGCCAGCTCACGCACCGTACCTCCAGGCCCACGAGCAGCCATGGCAAGGACGTGAACTGTCAGCAAAGCTTAAGGACTATTAAGCCTTCAAATCTGATCAGTCCCGTGGGATGAAGACACCTTCCCAGCATGCTAAACTCCAGGCTCTGGTTTCAGTGGTCACTGACTTCACAGGCCCACGCACCGAGAGATTTTTGTCTGCCCAGCCACCGCACACGCATATGTCCTCCCTCCCCTTCCCAAGCCAGGTCTCCTGTTCCCTCCCTCAACTCCCTGGCTACTCACAGCTGTCGACAGGCGAGACGCCAGAGTCATCTCTAGGTTCCCCTTCAGGCCCAGTAATGCAGGTACTAAGATAAATACCTCAGTCACGTATTTGAAGACGTCCCAGTGCTGCAAGATTAAAACAAAAAAAGACCATTTAAAAATAATCACGGCTGTTAGAAACCTTTGCTTTGGACTGAGTGTCACTTACTCATCCGCCTTTGCAACCTGGCACTGCCCGCGCGCGGCCCTCAGCAGACAACCCAGTTCCTCTTCTGGTGCCACACTTTGAATTTTGCAGCGATTTTACTGTTTTTGACATTCATGTAGTAGTTCCTGCTGAGCTTAAAAACCAGATCTTAGCCTGCAACTTTCAGTTAAAAATCCCCCAAAGATTAACCACTGACAAAATGTTTATGCATACAGAGGCCAAAATAGGGAAAGATGAAGAGACTTTGCCCGATACTTGCAGTTTTTGGCAGAATCAAGWGCTGAAGTTCGGTCAGTCTCAGCTGAGAGCCATTCCCTGCACGTGTGTCTTACAAATACATTTTGGAGCAAGGCATTGCTGCTCCCTGATCCTGTCAGCTCCCAAAAGCAGCCCACCGTGGTCTCCATTCCCCCCTCCCTCACCGAGGAGATGCGTGCCCTCACCCGGCACCTACATTTCTCAGGTATTCACTAACGACTCTGGCTCTACAGTCAAGTCAGCTCCCTTGGGCACGAGGCAGAACAGGCAGCCATGCTTATTTAGGAAAAAACGAAGAGTAATTGCAGGGTAAGCAGTCTTAAAGGAGAGCAGCTGGCTTCTGTGAAAACACAAAACCACCCCCAAAAAACCTCACAACCGCCTTTCAAAAAACCCTGCAAGCTACACAAACCTCATTGCCCGATTCTTTACTTTCATGAATGTTTTGCAAGAAGGCCCTGTGTCCAAAATAACTCCTTGCTTCCCACATTGCCCGACTGCCATACTCCTTAAAGGACACCGAGCACAGCTGGAATCGCACTCTCAACAGCTGGCTGCTGCGCTGAACACATTAACAGTCACGGCTCCCGCAGCTTTCTTCCTGCAAACGTTACCTGCAACGGGCTCCATCTCTCACAGTGCTCTCCCTGACAGTGTCAGACCGTCAGGCTAACTAGCCAGCAGGACACGTATTTCCTTCCAGGACAAGGAGCACTATCGGTCAACACCTTACAGCAAATACAAGTCACTCTACCTGCCTAATACCTTCCTGTGGGGAAGGACTTCAGTTATTTTTGTTTATTTTTCCACCCTTTGTGCTGCTTGCCTTCACCACTGAGCCAACAAATTCCAGTCTCCTGCCAGGTCCTTTGCAATACCATGTTCAAGCTGCACTCACTTGAAAAACCATTTGAGAGAAAACTGTGATCACAGGAGGCAGGTAAGCGCTTGAGATGGATGAACTGGGACCATTTTTCCTCAAAGGGAAAAAACTGTTTTCCAGTCAACAAAAATCCCCCTAACGTTTCTGACAGCTTGGTAAGACAAGCTAGCCATGCTCTCCAGCTCCCAGGTGCACAGATGAAAGCTGCTCAGCTATTTCAGGCACAGCCACAACCCTCTCTCTGCTCGAGGACAAAGCTCCTGAGGATACCCGGTTTCCAGTCTCTCCTGATGCAATGAACAGTCCCCTTCCCAGCCGCTGTGAGGGGCAGCACCTAAGGAAACCACCACGGTCCCTGCAGCCCCTGCTCCAACCACCCTGCACCCAGCTAACCTGAGCTCCTGACTTGGGAGACCTTTCCACCGCAGCCAGAGGCATTCTGAAAGGCTATGGCTCTGCACGACTCCCCAAGCAGGGAGACATTTGAGTTCAGTGCTCGCTGCCGAGCAGGGCAGGAGAGGCAGGAGGGAGAATCAGTCTGAAACCCTTCATCCGACACAGCAGCACATCAGGCTGTGCTTCCTTTAAGGTCACATCTAGGAACAGGCGAGCTCGGCTCTCCTCAGTCTATTTTTAGGCAGGCATTATGATCATTTTGCTGCTTGTTGTACCGGTGAATCCTTTGCTACGACTTCCCTTAGCAGCATCTAGAATTCAATCAACAAGCAACACGCTCCCACTTCCCAGCAGGACGAGCTGGGTGTCACCAGAATCACTTAATGAAAGGAACATCCTCATTAGTCAGACTGCAGGCTGGAAGTGCTATGCAAAAGTTTCCTGGCTCTTTCTGCCTCCAGAGATCATAGAGGCAGGATCGGGCAATAGCTAGCACAAGTTCGCAGCCCTCCCTCACCTTGTCCAAACCCTGGCTTTGTAAATTAACCTTTAAAGGAGGCTGCACTGCAAGCTGGTGCCAGAAGCCGCTGTAACTGGAGCCTGCTAAAGCAGCTCCCTGAGCAAGACAGGGGTGTTCCTGGAGAAAGGAATAAAAGCCATCTTCGGGGAAGGAAAACAAGGATATTTCTGCAGACATCAGCAGCTTGCTCACTGCAAAGAGCAGGACCCATGGGCTCCTGCCAACTTTCTTAATATAAGATGTTATACAACACTGGTCTACGGGCATTTAGTACGTCTCGAAGGCCTCCCTGGCTCCTGCAGAGAAGAAAGCTCCCTGCAGAGACGTGTGCCCACGATGTGGCTCCAAGGGGAGAACCAGAGCCAGAGTGTTTGGGGAAGACAAAAAAGGGAAGGAGAAGAGGAAATGTGAATTTAAGTCCAGGACATCAAGCTGTTAAAATCCCTTTCCCCCCCGTAACGGCCCCTCCCAGAAGCACAGAAATAAGCTGTTTTCAGGGGCGAGGAGGGAGGCTAACACAGCACACAAGATCCTCCAAGATCGTCCAGTCTGCTCCATGCAAAGGCGAACACACTGCACTGGGGAGCAAGGGGGCTCCCAGCTGGCTTTCAGCAGAACTGTGTAAGAGAATTACAGGAGAGGCATTTTATCTCCAGCACCTCCTCCCTGCCCTCTGGGGAGGGGGACCACAGAGACTATAAGCCATCTAGGTTTAACTTATTTCAGCTTCATTTTCTACTAAGCCCGTGGTCCCTTTGAACACAAATCTACCCAGATACCAGAGCCACCAGACCTCGGACTCTCCCGTGCAGCACTGGAAGGGCAAGATCGGACCCCAGCCTGCCAAAGGTTCTGGAAGAAACATCAAACCCCAGGTGCTGTTTTGCAGTTTCCTGCAGGCTCGCTGCCTTTCAGAAGCTTTGCACCTGCAGACAACAGATATTTCCAGGGTAACAGCTGCTTCTCAGCCTCTGTCATTTTTAGTCACCGCATGCGAAGTTAAGGCTCACAAGAGTCGTGAGTAACAGCGTGGTTTTGCTCAGATCATAGCGGGTTGGTGATTCATGACAGCTCAGAGGGGAGGGATGTGCTGCAGGTTGGAGCTATGACTGCCTTGGTGTGGCTGCTTTGCATAGCGTGCCTCTCCCAGCGCTCTTCCTCCAAAATACCAAGGAACAAGCGGCCTTAACAGGAGAGCTACAGCTCCAAGGCTGGCACTCCCCGCTGGCCCCGGCTAAGACCCCCCCCAGAGGGATGCTAACACCAGAGGTGGTCAAGCAGGGGAAATGAGCAGACTCCCTCCTCTGTACGAAATACCGTCCATCCCATCCAAAGAATCTCCACATCCCATCCAAAGAATCTCCAGGGAGCAGACAAGTGTGAAAAACAACAATCGGGGCTCTGCTGGGAGAGGGGACTGTGCCAATAGTCCTCTACTGTACACAAAAAAGCAGCTGTGTGCTCACATGTCACCTGGCCCAAAGGTCTCTCCAATCCCAAAGGGAGCAGAGGCAAATTCTCCTCCTGAGAGGCAAATTCATAGGGACACATTAATGGGACAGCATGGCCAAAGGCCAGGGCTGCTTGTTTTCACAGTGGGGAGACCAATTACAGCTGGCTGATTAGTCCATTTATCCAAAACAGAGGAAATTGAGTGTATGGAGCCCTCCATCCATCGCAAACCATGGCTGCATCCAAAGCAATGGGACTCCAGTCCGCCCCAGTGCACCAGCTACCCCCTCCACACGCTTCCCTCCTTTCATCCAAGGCTTTGAGTCTCTGGGAAGCCAGTTATCAAGATCAGCTCCCCAGACTCTGCAGGCAAGCAAGCTGAGACCACATGCTTCCCATCTCCCTTTTTCACCCTATGGCATTTAGGTGCCTCATTTAATCCCAAGGCTAAAGGGAGTTAGAGGAGTTGGCAGGACAAGCTGCACAGCCACACGCTGAGCTGCTGTGGGACAGAGGAATTATGAAGCTTTATTTCTAATGGCCATAAAAAAAAAAAGGCAGGAGAACACAGCAGTATGCCRCAGTATCCCACCCCTGCCCTGCACCTCCCTGGCCAGAAGGGCTGCTCCTTCTCCAGGAAAGACTTTAGGTTGGGTTCAAATCACTGGCTCTGGGAAATTGCCAGAAGAGCCACGCATGAGTTTACAGGGACCTTGCAAAGGGAAACATGCTTGAAATGTCTTTCTTTTCAAGAAAATTGTTCTGGTAAATCTCTCCCGGATTAATTTATCGCAGCCAGCCTTTCCTGTTTTGAGTCTCTCAACAGGTTGCATCAAGAGAAACCGTAAGGTTGACCAGCAYGCAAAGGCTTACAGGGAAATACCCATTAAGGGCACGAAAGCAAGAGAAGTGACCACCCACAAATACAAAAAAAAGCCTGACTTACYGTACTGGCACACAGCTCGGGTGGAGATGATCGTAACTGCCAGCAATACAGACAAGTGACTGACATTCAAGTCTTTCTATGCCAACACTGCAAGGGCTTGTTTACCCCATTTAAACAAACAGAAGAGCTTTGAGCAGAGCATTTTTGGTTGACCACAGTTCCAAAATGGCTGCCTCCTCCATCCAAATAGTTTCATAAACCTACACTGCACGGATGATTGAGTTTTGTGCCTTACTCACCGTTTTGGGCTGGGCATCAAGACAACTCTGCACAGCCTGTCTTTCAGAGCAAAGGACAGCTTTGAGGGGTTAAGCAGCTGATCTGCTGCCAGAGACACATGCTTGGAAAACTCGTGCTAGAGAGACCAGCACAGGAGCCACAGTCTGTGAAGTCACATTTGCCACATAAAACCTAAGCAAGCTGCACGACTGTTGGGTTCCCACAGTGTCACCTGTCACGAGAGACCTAACGAGAGATCATGTCTGGTAACACATCAGTTTTCACCCAGAGGTAACAGCCAGCTCTCTGGCTGGCCCTTGCTAAGCATCACCTCCACACACCTCTCAGGARGAACCACCCTGTTAGCCCAGTTGACCCTGGCCACTTCAAGAGCACAGGAAGGCAGTGTAAGGGCCACTCAAGCCAGCCTTCGACCTTCGGAGCGAGCCACGATGCAAGTGTCCTGCACACACGGCAACAGGCGAATCATTAACCTGGCTGGCACGAGCCTGGCATGCTGGAACAGCGCAGCAAACATCGAAGATGGAAAAGGAACACAGGACCTGTGGAACTAGCGACTGGAGCTGGGATGCCTACAGCCACCATCAGGAAAGCGCTTTATTTCAAGCCGTAATGCACAGAGTGGTCTCAGTTCCCAGGCAGGTGCTTTGGCTGCACATGTGCCAGCTGCAACCTCCTCCTCTGAGTCGGAGCAGGGCAGCTGCAGTGCAGGGATGCCCACAGCCTCTCCTCCCCTCGCTCCAGACATCACCGAGGTTTCCCCCTTTCTCCCCCTACCCCAACCAGCATGCAAGGTAACAGGTCTCCTCCCCTCACAGCTGCTATCTGCTGAACGAGCCTTGGCATTCGAGTCCCTCCTGCCTTGGGATCAAGCCATAGTCTACAGAGACACGATTCAGAGCCCAGTGCCATGCCAGGGAAGTATCAGTCCTACCTGCACAATGTCCAGCACCATTCCAGCAGCAACTGTCCCAAAGCCTGCCAAGAGGAACGGAAAGAGGACTTGCAGCCCGATGGAAAAGGAGGTCTCCTTGAGGGGCGAGGCTGGCTCAGGACCTCGGTCTGTGCTGGTGTCATCACTTTCATTGCTCTGGCTGCCATTTTCCAGCAGGGCATCTTCTTCTCGCACCCCTTTAGCATTGGCACGGGACTCCAACACCACCACTTCTACCCCGTCACCGTCGGGTCCCAGGAAATCTGAGGGCTCCACCAGCTGCCCCCGGTCCGGACTGGTGAGACAGTCCACAGGCACAATGGGCAGCACAGCCCCATTGGCCTGGTGGGTCTCCTTCTGCTCTGGCTTGGAAGACATGCTGCAGAGAAGGCTATCCTGACCTTCGGCTTGGTGGGCCTACAGCCAGCAGCTGTTCCAGAAGAGATCTTCTGCCAGGAGCTTATACAAATGGCCTTTCCAGCATCTAGAGGCGACCTCTCCTATCCCTGCTCGCCTGCCTTTGAGTGCAGAGACTGCTCCTGCAGCAGAGATCCCCATCAAGCAAAGTCCAGGAATGGAGGACACCAACCACTGAGCTAGCAAGGAACTCTGCAGGAACTGGGAACTACAGCAAATTCACTCTAGTTCTCCTCCTCTCCAGCACTGTGCGGTACAGCAGCCACCGAGACAGGATCCAAGCTTTTCTTCTTTGACGTATGACACTTTAGTGCATCTTTCTCCAGGTCTTCTTCCAGCAGCACGACTGCTGTGATGGGGCACACAAGGCAGAGAGAAAAACAGATGAAGTAAAGACCACTGAATAACACAGAAGCTTAAAGGGATGAGGAAACAGAGAGTAGATACGAGAGGGACTGGCTTTTAGAGATGATACAATCCAGGAAAGCTCTTCTTACTACCAGGGCTTTGTCACTTTCTCCAGTGGCACTGTCCCTCTGCAGAATTTGAGTCTGAAGGCTCCTGTGGGCTTTTGCTCAGTTTCAGCCTGTTTTGTGCTCCCTGCCAAAACAGCCAGCAATACCAGCAAGCTCCAAGTGTCACTGTCGTCCTCCTCTTCCAGAAGAATTTCTCACCTTACAGCACGAGGCAACGAGAGTTCTTATTTAAAGTAACCGCAAGTTCCCAGTTAAGGTTACTTACTGAGCTGAGCAGGCTGTAGGGTGGGAGCTGGCATTTGGACAGCCTTAGATTTAACGTCACTCTTCAAGAACTCGTCTTTCACCTGAAATATATGGGAGGAAAATGGATATTCTGTTGGGTCTCGTGGCAGTCAGCATAACGGCTCATTCATTCAACAACGCTTTCCTCCAACGCGCGTTGAAGGCTGTGCTATCCCCTCGACTCTTCAAGCCTTCTTTCACAACCCTTGGCGCGCTTCAGGGGGGCTGTGTCAGGGGACCTGGGGGGAAGAGCAGCGCTCTGCTCCCCCTGCCCCAGAAGCGAGCACCCAGGAGGGACCCCAAGCCGCAGGACAGGGACACCCTGCCCGGAGGCCAAAGCCCCGCCACCGGGCACAGCCGCCCGTCAGCCCAGCGCGGAGCCGGCGGAGGCCTGCGGACGAAGCGCGGCCGCGGCGCGGCCCGGGGCTCTCCCCGCTCTCCGGGTGCCGCAGCGCCCGCAGAGCCCCGCAGCCCCGCGCGCGGTGGAAGCGCTGCCGGGCGAGCGCGGGGCGGGGGGAGCGGGCGGCCCGCGCTCCCGTAGCCCCCCAGGCCACCACCTCTAGAGCGGTCCCGGCCGAGGCCCAGCCCCGCCGGCGGGGACAGCGGCCCCCGGGGAGCGCTGCCCCGAGCAGAGCGGAGCCGCCCCGGCCGGCCGGCCCCCTCCCTGCGGCATGGGGCTGCCGCGGCCCCCCGCTGACCCCGCTGCGGCCCCGGACCCCCACGGTGCCGCCGCGGCCACCACCCGCCCGCCCGGTGCGCCGGGMTCCTCACCGCTGCGCACCCGCGGCGCTGCCCGCCGCGCTCCGCTCTGCCCCGCCGCGCTGCGCCGGACCCGCTGCGGGCTGCCCCGCACCGCCCTGACATCACCGCCCGCCAATGGTGGCCCTGCCCAGCGCGCCGCGCGGCGCCCCCATTGGCCGCACGCACGTGGCGTCACGCCTGGTCCCCGCCCCCCGCAGGGAGCGCACTGCCCACGCAGCGGTGGGTGAGCCGGGAGGCCCCGCCCCTTCCCGGCGCGGAGGCGTGGCCTGGGGTCACGTGCCGCTGAGCCCACATGGAGCCGGCGGGGCGGCCGCCATCCCTCCCTGCCTCCCTCCCTCCCTCCGCCGAGCTCGGGGCGCTCCCCGCGGCTTTACCCGCTCCCGGGGCGCGGTGGTGGAAGGAAAGGCTCCCGCTGCCTTCTCCCCGCTGTCCGTCCGCTCTCGCTGTGCTGAGCCAGGGCAGCTCCTCGCCGGTGGGGTGCGCTCCCGGGGGGTCTCGTTCTCCCCACCTGGGGAGAGGGGTTTCACAGGTCACAGAGGGTCCCTCCGCGCTGGGGCGGCCGCGCAGGGCAGGGGCGGCCGTCCCACCCGCAGGGGTGTTTCGATACACCCCCCTCCAGGGAAACGCGGCTGGACTGATGCACGACGCCTCCGCCGTCCAGCCGTACCTCTCACCTGGGTYAGCTCCAAATGACTGTGAAATGGCAACCCAAGGGCATGTCATCATTTTAACTCTATAACTCATTAATTAAGCACAGCTTTGGTATGTTGTCTAACATTTTGGGACCCGGGGCCAGGAGCACCAACACAGTACAAGCGGTACACGCTGGCTTTCAGGCCTCTGTGCTGGACTCAAGGCCTTCTCTGAGGTACTTCAGCAAAGAAAATCAGGAATATTGTCACGTACTCACTTTGCMTCTGCTTACGCCAAACCGTCCCACAACAAATACCTACATAAAAAGCAGTAACTCCCGCTACAGAGGTCAGTGCCCCATCGCTCTGTAGAATTCTGTATTCCTAAATGAAACCACTTCTTCTGATTCATGTTTTCCTTCTATTTCCCCTCCCTCTTTTTCTTTTTTTCTTTTTTTTTTTTTTTTTTTTTTTTTTTTTTTTTTTTTTTTTTTTTTTTTTTTTTTTTTGCACAAGTGGAACTTTTGACCAGTTGTTTTTCCTTCCTGCCTTTCCTTTCCTCCCAGGAAACAGTCAACAGCAAGTTATTACCCAGAGTGATTACGTGATCCCCAGCTCCATGCCTTGGAGACAGGTCTTGAGCCAATACCGGTCGCTGTGACACAAGCATGCGTGCGAGGGGAAGAGGGAGGGCGGCACAGGAACTGCATTCCCCCACAGATACACTGAGTCAAGTGTGACTAGGGCTGGTGACTTCATTTCTTAAAATAAGAAACTGAAGGTAGTCGTGGTCAATAGCAGCAAGAGCTCCATCGTGATCGAGACCCCCCCTAAAGATGTGGGCCGTGCTACTTCATTTCTTTCCGCCCATATTAAAAATTGAGCATGGGGAGCTTCCTTTCCTGAAATACTTGTTGCTTTGGAAGAAAAGGGTGACTGGCACACTTGAGGCAGAGCAGGACATATAATTATATAAAGCAGCACGAAGATAGCTCAGCTAAACCCACTTAGGTCTTCTAACTTTCTCAGGCCCAAAAACCTTTGCAAATGTGTCTCTTCTAAGAAAGTTGAATTTCTGGAGTAGATGAGCAGAGTGCTGCTTTCACTGGGATAAAGCAACTGGCAAAGTGCACTGGGTTTTGTACCTATCTGCTGCTACACAGCCTACGTAAACCCAGTATTTCAAGGGGTGATGAGCATTTACAGTCATTTAACTAATTCTCAGGACCTCCTGCTGTGACATCGGCAAAGAGACATCAAGAAAAACTTGAGACATACAGAGACGATGCCTTAACTAAAGGCGTAGCACAGTTCCACACTCAAGCTGGGAGTGGAGTTCCAAATCCTGCCTCCAACCCTAGCCTCCGTTTTCCTTTGTCCAAGTAAACCTGGTCTGTAAGGCTCTCTTTCCACCTTCATCTTTCCTTCCTGACTTGGAAAATCCRTATCTCCCCCGGAGCAACCATTCTTCCCCCACCCCCCTAAAAACAACGTGCACCAAAATGTGACCTTGTTGATTAACAGTCCGGCCAGCTGCACACTCAGGAAGTGGAAGCGCAGAGACAAAAGCTGCCTGAGAAGAAAACAGAAATAGATAAAATCCCCACCAGCGACGTTGACGCGCAGAGATCAGAAAGGCAGAGGATGAAAGGGCAGGAAACGGGTTTCCAGTTGCAGGGTAGCAGGTACCGAAGGCAACAAAATGCTTGGAAAGGAAAGAGTTTACCATTGAGCTACACTAGATCATGGAATGTCGTGCCCATGTGTTTTACAGCAGCCACGTGACTTTAGCACTACCAAGCTGTCCAGCTCCAGGCAAGCACTCAGTAATGGCCTAGGAGGAGGCCACAACATGTATGGGATGATTTTGCCCTTTTCACAGAAGAATCCAGCAAAATAAAGTGGTTCAGCCAAAGTCATTCAAAAAACCCACCTAACATAGAATTTGACAGTGTCCTGTCAAACCCTTTGCTCTCTGTTCTAGCTCCACTGCTGTCTGTCACACCTAAACGCTGATCTGAATGGAGCCCCAGCTGCCTTTGACCAAGGATTCTGAGGGAACCTAGTTCTTAATTTCTTATCTCAACAGGCAAACTCAAAGACTGAATAGGTTATGGATAATGACTTACCCATACAGATGTCAGTCAAAAGCAAAAGCGGTTCATGAGGGCAGGCAACCATGTCAGCAGCTGACCCTAATCTGGTCCTGATCTGGGAGAAGAAATACAGACCACAGAAGTTCTGTTTTACCAGCCTGGAAGCAAACAAAACCATCACCATCCTTTTTCCGAAGGTCGAAACGACTACCGCTCCCAACTGTGTTCATGTGTCACCCACGTACTGTGCCTGCCGTGACAAACACAGGTCAACCTCAGTCAGGTACATCCCTAAGGCTTTTTGCCAGGTGAGAGCATCTGGCAGAGTGGAGCTGAAAGGTCCTCGCTTCCTGCGTTCCACGAGGCCAGCGGTTCCTGTGTCAGCAGCTGCTGACCCAGCGATAGCATGGACACCTGTCATGGAGGGACTGAGGACATGCCTCACATTTCTGCTTTCTTCCAGATATAAGCTGCAAATTCATTTATATTCAGAAATTAGGCCGAAATCTGGACTGATCAGAGCAGATACTGATAATAAAAAAAAAAAAAAAAAAAAAAAAAAAAAAAAAAAAAAAAAAAAAATAATAAAAAAAAAAAAAAAAAAAAAAAAGAAAAGAAAAGAAAAGAAAAGAATTTCTTAACTCCCCCCTATTTCCTACTCCACGAAGATCCTCTCACTTCCCAAAAAGGACGTTGGATTAACCTTTTCTGGTGTCTATATACAGCTAGGCAGTACTGTAGTAACAACGTTTAAAAATCCAAGTGGACTTGGAAGAATAAAGTGCTCCAGGGCAAATAATAATTGTTCTTCCTGAGTACTTACACAGCTTGTCAAGTAGGCTGAACTCAGACCTATACTGAAGCTAGACTAAGATCAGTCGGTGAGCTAGTAAGTTTAAAGGTAGTTTAGATATGCACATGCCAGATGTAGCAGCTGCAGTACAGCCAAAATAGTTAGAATCTGGAAAAAAAAACATTCAGGTTTTCTCCTGTGAGCTTTCTGGAGGAGTTCAGATCCCTTACTCTGGCCATTGGATCAATCTGTGATGGTAATCCACTGCTGTCTTTCTCTAATCATCTTCACCATACAGAAAACRTGAAAATAACCTGTTGTAGCTGTGGTAACTGGACAGAGAGCACGTAGAGAGCCTCAGCACTGACACACAGTCAGCACAGTCACCGAGCAGAGGATTACTGCCATGAACTAGAAGGAGCTTTTTTGGTTACACAGTTAAATAACTGAACTGCAGCCAGGCCCCTCCATGTGGTTGCCTTTCTAGTGCAAGATCAGGCACAGTGTTCAAGTGATCCGGGTATTTACAGGGCTATGATAAACCATACAATTGCGTTKAATTAAAAATATAAATTAAAAGATGTGCGAAAAGCCCCCTGGGATGTGCTACATGACTTGCATGTTGCTTCTCATACCCTACTGCCAAGGTCTTGACCAACTCATAGGTAAACGCATCAGTGACAAAGAGCATTTACCCTTTGTCCTCTACCCCCTGCATTAACCACCCTTCCATGTGGTCATTTTCCTTCCTGCTGAGAACTGACTGCAGCTTCCTCTGGGGCCCACCATCACAGCTCTTAAATCAGCCAGAGTGATCTCTACTGAGTAGAGCAGGTCACTCCCTTCCCCACCATGCTGAGCTCTTTATCTCTGCCGCCCCTGCTACCCTGGGAAGCTGTGGAACCGGAAAGCGGAGCCAAGCCCCCTGCACAGCAACTCAGATGACACACAGCCTTCACTGTGTTGTTCAGTTAAGGAAAATAATTCCCTGGGCAGCACTTTTGCATGCCTCTAGGCCTTGCTATGGGCACTGAGAGATGCTGGCATGCAACTACCAATGCTGTACTAGAGACGTCACAGGTCATGGCAGCACAGTTTCTTTAAAGGGTTATTGCGAAAGCCTGAATTTGGGGACTAAAATGACAAACGTGTCTGTAAAAGCTTCAGACTGCTAGCAAGCTCTGCGTAGGAGCTGCAGATGAGGACTGAATGCATTGGCAAGAATCCGTGCAGGGCTCAACCCGGCAGCAGCAGGCAGTACTGAAGACCACTGAAGGTCAGGATTAAGGGTCACAGGCTGAGCTACAGGTGAGGACTGCTTCCCCATAATGGCAAAGGATACTGCAGGCTATGACTGAGCGGCCTCCAAATTCCTCAGTGGATGTCTTGCTCTACGGCACTGATAAGATTAGGGCTCAGTGGCATGGCCTTGAGAAAATGGATTTCACCAGCTCCATGAAATACCAAACAAAATGGCAAAAGAGGAGCCAAGAATGCAAGTGTCAAATGCAAGGCTGGAGGAAACCACTTTCTAAACACCTTGTTCCTGCATTCTCCTCCAGCACTGTGCCTGAACTCTCCATGGTCACTTGGGGCTGAAAATAAACCAAGCCCTCTTAAATAGAGGCCAGCAACAGACCTTTCTTTAGAAAATGCAGGTGTGGAATGTGACCTTTTCTACATCGTGTGGCAGGCCCACATGACCCTGAATCAGCTGGTCTGCTAGCTAGCAGGCTGCTATGGCTGGACAACTACAGACATGTTACCTTGAGTAACTGTTGGCAGCTTTGTAGACTGGGCTACAAAGAAGGGGAAAAAAGGAAGTTGCTATGGATATAATATAGGAACAGGTTAACACACTGGAATTGGACTAATACAAACAGCGTTCAAAACCCCATCAGGTATAACACCGAGTCTTCAGAGCAGAAAATCGGGCTTTTCCTTCTCTGATGAATCAGAGGTAATTACTCTACATGCTCAAAGCACAGTGACTCATCACAAAAAAAAAAAAAAGAGCAGCTCACAGAGCTATTACTCTGTGTTTTCATTATGTACTTGGCATTATCAAGTAACTACTCATACAATGCAAAGTTGTATATGATCTTAGCAGAAAAGGCCAGTGCATCATCCTTACACTATTATTTACGACAACACTAAGATTTCAAATACCACTCAAAATGAGAGACGTTCTCTGAAAACATATCATGGGAGCAGTAAAATGGGGTGGAAAGAAAGCTGTTCTGTCAGGAGAGGTGTGCAGATACCAAATCATTGAGCGACCCTTCAGAATTGTGCCAGATAAGCATGACATGGCAGCTAATATGATAAAATAAGGAGACTTCAGAATACGAAGGGCAAAGCTGCTGCACGGAAAAAAGCACAGACAATTATCAGAAGTGACTGGAAAAAATGGGCAGAGGTGGGGAATGTGCTTTCTCACCACTGGATCCTGCAGGATAGGTCTGTTTCAAGCACTTCAGTTTAGTGGCTTCAGGTTGCACTAAAGCTCTGTTGAACATTTACTCAATGCAGAGGCACTGCACGATTTCAGCACTGGCTGATGAGCAGCACTTAATGAGGCTCTGCAACAAGCTGCATTAGCGAAACCTCATGGCACACATTTGCACAATACCTGCCCAAAACAACCCTGCCTTCCCAGCGCTGTTTGCCCTTCACTTTTCCTTCAGCAGCAAAATGAATCTCCAGATGAATGTCCTTTAAAGAAACAATCCTCACCAAAACACAGAGATGAGTGATTTTTGGTTGGGGACAGGAGATTACAAAATACAAAGGATGCTTTGTGTCTTTAGGACTCATTTGCTATTACAACAGGCAGCAAATCCCTCCTTCCACACCACAACACAGCCTTCACTGCGCAACAGCATGACCCAATTTAGGATTGTCACAACCTGTGCCCTACAACAGAATCACAGAACGGTTGAGATTGAAAGGGACCCCAGGACATCATCTAATCTTTACACCCAGGATGCTGGTGGCCTCCTTTGCCTCCAGGGCACGTTACTGGCTCACGTTCAACCTGTCCACCAGGACCCCTGTGTCCCTCTCTGCAAAGCTGCTTTACCCCAGCATGGGGTAATTCCTCCCCAGGTGCAGGACTTTGCATTTCCCTTTGTTGAATTTCATGAGAGACCTGTTTTCCCATTTCTCCAGCCTGTCGAGGTCCCTCTGAATGGCAGCACAACCATCGGGTGAGTCAACCATTCCTCCCAGTTCTGCATCATCTGCAAACTTGCTGAGGATGCACTGTCCCATCACCCAAGTCATTAATGAAGATGTTAAACAATATTGGCCCCACACTGCCATAGTCAAAGGGAAGACTTTAGACTCAGTTGTCTTTATAGAGACTTGCCAGAGAAAAAAAACCCAAAAACTTTCCTCCACCTCCCACTCCCGGGGAATGTATTTTATTCTGTGCTGTGCCCTGACACATCGCTTTTGCTGTGTCTGCAACGGGAGTTTGCAAGAGGAATGACACCTTCACAAAAGAGCCATAGACATGTGGCTAAACAAATTAATGACGTTAGGGCACACAGACAAAATGCAATAAACCGTAAAAGATGCAAGCTATTTACTACCCAATAATGCATAAACAGAGTTAGCTAATTTTGTATAGAAAGGGGAGCACCAGGGAGGGTGCAAAGATTAAAGCAGGCTGGAAAATATGTGGATTTGTTTTGATGGAAACTTTATGACTTGCTCTAGTGGAGAATCAGGTGTGGAAATGACTTCATTGCAATTATACAGTTACATAGAAAGACTAAATAATAATCAGAAAAGAATCTGCATTCCTTGTTTTATTAGATGAAAATGCCGATCTGGTTTCAATTATTTAGTAGATTGATACAGTTTTAGGCCATTGGCCATACTGATAAGATCAGACTGCAAATAAATAGAGAACGGTTAACAGAAAGAATAGGAATCACAGTTCCATCACTGTTTTTCAGGATACATTTCAGGGTATTTCCTGTACATTCCAGTACATTTTACAATATGAATTTAGAGCAGAACAACCACCCATTCCAGTGTATAATTCAAACTCGGAAAAAGAGACACATCTCTCCAACAGGAGGAGTTGCACTAGTACCTACAGCACAGAGCCTGCAAGTTAGTACAACAAAGCAGTTTTCACCCAGTCTTTACTTTGGCTAACATCTAGTTCTTAATTCTTTCTTTGTTTCATTAATAATGGTAACTCCAACTAAAGAGACTACCAAGGCCAAAAAAACGCTTAACCCTTTAGTGCTAACAAAGATAGGCGTGCTAGTGCAAGAAGTGCAAGATTAAATAGGGTCAACATCAATGGCCTGTCTACACCACGATTCCCAAAGAGCTGAGTCAACAGAAGTGCTGCAGTAAAGTGAAAACTGCTTGCATAGGCAGTGAAGGAACAAAGACCCTCTGCTCCCACTGACCTGGAAGAAACTGACGGGCTTCACCATCTTTCACAATCAAGTTCTCAGAGGAACAAAAGAGAAACATACACCACAGAAACTGATGCAGTGAAAAGAGAATATATAGGAGCAGACAACACTGATTTAGTTTCTTATTTAAAGCTGCAATTCCTTATTCTGACACCCAGCTGCACAACATACCTTGGGCCATACCGAAGAGTGAGAACGACAAAAAAAAGTCACTGAAAAGACAGGAAGAAAAGTTTTCAGCACCTCTGAGATCAGGGCAACATCAATTAAAGCAACATAGCTAGGACTTCTGGAGCTCAGTATTTTAAAATAGAGTCAGAAATCAGTGCATGCATGGGAGAACTTAGCAGTAGCAAGTTAACACTGACACTGGTTGAGAGCACCGTTGATGCCGCTTGAGAGCATCACCTGGGGAAGAAGCCCATACCAAGCAGCAGTGCAACAAACTCTTAGTGTAACTCTACCAATTACATGAAACCTACACCATGTCACAAACCCTTCACATGAGCTTTTGACAGACACATCATTTGTGAAAAATCAATTAAATGTATAAAACAAGTTTGTCAAAAGCACACATAGGAATATTCACCTCTTTTACTGATAGGTGAGTGACTGCTGATTATAGCTTAGATTTTTAAGTGACTACCATTTTCAGAGGCTTAAAGAAAGCACTGAAAAAATTAATACCATCAGATTAATGGCTGCATGTCAGATCAGGGAGGAACAGAAATCAGGGTTATTGTGTTTTGTCCAGGTTCTTATTACTTTCTGGCAAACTGTACATTTGCCTAAAGCAGCAACCAGCAGTTTTACCATCTGTATGTAAACCACAACACGCAAAAACCAAATTCCAGACATAGCTCAATATGCAACACACAACTGCATCTTATGGCCCAGACCCCTGCCATCCCAGAATCCACCTTAGTAGCTGCTCTTCTCAGGTGTGTTTCTCACAGCTCGTGGGAGTTTGCGTGAGGCTCCGGAAGCTTGTCAGTGTCACAGTTCTTAATCAGCTGAAAGAGGAACTCGACCTGCTTCTCGTAATTCTCAACTGAGATTCTCTCATTCAACCCATGGATCCTGGTAGAAAGAGAAGAATGTTTTTCATTCCAGTGTGCATCTGTGACTCACCTGCATATAGCCAGCACCCTATTTGCCTGTTCACTTCATAAAGCAATGCACAACATAAAATACAGCAATATACACCAAATACTGCACTGTAACTGCAATGTCTCAGGCCAACCAAATTTACTGATTCTAAGGCTCAGAGCACAACAACTAAGTCCATGGTGTATGTGGAAAAGAAGAAACAGTATTCAGCTCTCTGCCCATTTCTTGGCCAGTTATGTCACCGCTCTGCACAGCTATGACAGCACTCTACTCCCGTATCATCTGCACCTCAATAAAAAGCCAAATCTATTACATGCTGAATAAACAAACAATCCCTTGCATGATGATGTTCTTTGTTATCACTTTACCCCAGGAAACCAAACTTCCAGCTTTAAGGAGCAAATAAATTTAGAGCGGCCTGTGTCCAAACATATGGATAAATCTCTTAAACAAGGCCAACTACCAGAACCACACCTTTCACACTGCTGCACTATATAAAGGATCCAGTCAGCTTCACAGCATTGCTGTACTACCGAATGGGACACCTAAATGAGGTCTTGTCTGCTTCTGAAGTAAAGAAGAGTAAGGGCTAACACTCTCCCAGTGTAATTACCATCCCCTATTTGTGCAGCACCCAAATCTGCAGGAAATGAGTGGCCTAACAAAATGTGAGGCAACACCACCACCACGCCAAGGTATACAAGGTTGGGTTTCCTTCTGCCTAATGCAGATCGATTTTCTCTTTCACTAGTCCCCACCCCAAACAGCTGCCCACATGCAGACAGAATACAGTACCTGGGAAGATCATCTGATTTCAAGAGCAGTGGGTTAAATCGATAAATGGCATTTGTGACGTTAGTGAAATGCCTGCTGTCTGTGTTTCCAATACATGTGCCTGGAAAACAAACCTCAGGTTTACTTTGCACGAGAGCAGCATTTTAATGACCCACACTTTTCCCAGGAGAAAGGAAAGGCATCTGATAACAGTTCTATATAACCCCTAGCTACACCAAAAGCAAAATCACTGGAAACAGTTTATTGGTACATCCTGGAAGAAGAACATTCTCTCCTTCATGAACAGGAGGAGCTGAACATACAATTTAGTCATTCTAAGAACAGCCATGATACTCAGCCTCCACAGAAGTTTAAGCTTCAAACTGCAGTCCAACAAACAGTACAGAACTAGGAAGGAGCTGCGAGAAAGGGAAGGGGCTGGGATCATAAGGAACAATACAGAAAAGCAGGAATGGCTTTGCCAGCTATGAAAACAATAAAAGAAGACCTAAAGCAAGAAGACCTCCTACTCTCCCTCACAATTCCTTTCTTCCCTGAAGAGATTCTTTTGTATGTGCAGAGAGTCAAATTCAAGGCTCATTGTTTCTGTCAGTTTCCTGTTTGCTTTTTTACTTCCACTACTAAAAAACAACATTAAAACTTCTAAAACATAAAAAGGGAACGGAATAAAAAGAGGAAAAAACAGCTGTTTCCAGCAGTTAACAGCTGGGGTGGAGAAATACACAGAAAATGGAAACAAGTCAATATTGGGGGATGGGGGAGAGAAAAGCAGGGCGGAAGCTAGAGAGGAAACAATAAACATCATGTGCTTGCTGTTACCTGGGACTACACTGTCAACATCTGGGAAAGTATCCAGAACAGTTCTTTGAAAAATATGGACTCCAAATGTCTGGTCATCCCAAGGACTGATGGGGAGTGGGTCAAAGGCCTCTACTACATCAATCTTCACTCTGTCATCAGCAACAGTGTTTCTAACTATCTCTAGCACCTATGGGTAAAACACAGAGATTAAATAAGCAAAAGAAATGAGAGAGCATCCCTTCTAGATGTCAGCAAATGTTCCACTTTCCAGAACACGTTTGTCTGTGAAGTGCCAATTGTGGCTGCAAATACAGATGCATAGTCAGGACTGAAACCGTGTGGCAGTCTCTCTTCCTCTTGCTCAGTGGATGGCTGATACTTAAACTAATTTTTTTCCCTAGTGCAATCAGATGCGTATCACTGTCTCAAGGTATTTCTGAACTGCTTCAGTCCTGAAAGGCAGGTGGTCAACCTGCTGCTACTTGGTAGTTGGGTCATCCAAATAAACAATCCAGAAAAAGCTTCCAGAAAGATAAACTTTCAGCAAAGGCTTGGGAAGGGAAGATACTATTTACCGACAATATTTCACAGCTGTCCTTGGCTGGACAGGCATGCCATATCTACTGAAGTGTGCAAGACTCCCATATTCTCACAGGTCACAAACCTTAACATTTCCATTCCATAATCGTATACGATCCATGTGCTCTTTGGCACAAAAAGACTTCTGAAATCTGCTCAATATAACTGCAAGGCACGCTCCCAAGTTTGGCCTGCTTCTTGCTCTGCTCCACATTCAGAAGCCATAGTAAACAACGCACTTTGCAATCCATCTCGAAGGAGGAGAAAAGACATTAGATAAGCTGTGTTTCTGACAGCCTCCATAAAGGAGCAATACCCAAATCTTCCCCTTCCACTGCTTGTATGAACACAGGGAGAGAGGAAAAGAGTATGCCTATAGAACAGATCTGCTGCCACAAATGGCCCAGTGCCACTCTCCTCAGAAAGGGATGGAGAACAGCCCCACGTCTGGGGGTACAGTAAGTACCTCAGTGGCCTTCTCTGCAGAGTGGATCCGGAAGTTCACGGTGGCTTTTGCAGAAGATGGGATGACATTTATCTAGAAAAAAGGAAGGACCAAAACTTAAAAGGAAGTTAAAACCAGATTAAAATGCCAACTGCAAACTCAGAAACTGCTCAAACAACTCCAGGCCTCAGACTAATGCTTTACTCTGTTTCCACTAAGTGTGATATCTCTTTCTGTACTCTGTGTTAAAATACTGTAAATCTCATCTATAATGCAGATAACTACACAAAGAGATATTCATCAATTCAACAAAATGAAGTTAGCTGTTATATAGAAGTTTTCCTCTTGAGATAAGCCCTCTCCCTTCAGAAACTTTATATTGAGAAATTCTGAAAGTTTATGTTGGTTTTTTTAAGCAATATTTTTACCCAATTGCCATATTACTTTTCCCCAAGTATGAGACATGTCAGTCGCTTAACAAATGATCTCACTGAAGACACATAACTCTTCTTTTCTACAGACTGAATATTTATAATTTTGTTAAACAAAAAAGGTATACTCTTTAGAAAAAAACCCAAGAAACCAGGGTGTCACTTCTCTCCTGGCCACTCAGTGTCACTGTTCAGCCACTGTATCTTGTTTTCTTGTCCAGTGATGCTTTTCAGCAACAGATTTTTTCAGGGACATGCCAAACAGCCTGTGTATTTTCCAGGGCTACAGTATTTTTGGATAGCTACACCTCCTTATCAGGCCAAGATCTGGCTGTATCAGCCAGAACCTGTTATCTCTCAGTCCAAGGTRCACACTAATGCTACTCGAATGAAGGTAAACACCAGACCCGTGCTCACAAACACAAGATCCCATCTGGGCTAGGGAAGTGTTTAGGACTGTGACATAGTCTCAGATACTGTCATCAATACTTTGTATGATTACATAGAAAACACTCTTTACTTCCTAAAATGTAAACAATCTTAACACTAGTTTACAGAGATCTTTTTGTGACAGAGATCAGACRCTTCTGAAAGAAGTAATTTTCAACTGTAGCTAAATCCAAGCCACATCCAAAGTAAAAATGAGACCGGTGGTGACACCACGCAGGGTCTGAGACCAGGGTTGGTACTGATCTTATAACTGGATATAAATAGGTGGAAACCAAATGTCCTAATTGTCTCATCGTACTACATGGAGAAAAATCAAAATGAACCTACCTTGATTCCTGCGTTAAACATCGTGACTGCTGTAGTAGTTCGAATCAAGGCATTGGTGGAAGGTTTCCAGGCAAGAACTCTTACAAAAATGAAAAAAACCCCATGTTTCAAAGAAGCGTAATATCAATAAAACATAAGCACCACAATTACATAGGCAGTAAGCTGAATGATAGCCTTTTCAATTAACAAAGTGGTTATTAACAGTAAAGCACTGACATTGTCTAAACAATGAAATGGTGTAACTGATTTCCTGGAAAGACTAGAAATGGCTAGTGGTCTTCACCTTTTAAGGGTGAGAGGCTAGGAATGTTCATCAAGGATGTATTTTCTTACCTGCTGACAATAGGTGAAAACAGCCATAGATTGCTCATGATGAGATTGAGAGGAAAACTGAACTAAGTGGAAGAAACAAAACCACAAATCAGAAAATTCCTAGTTTTCAAGAAGACAGTGTGGTCACTTGGCTATGGTTGAAACAATTCCAGCAGAAACAATTATCTGGGAGAAAGGCCGGCTTAAGTCTTCTCCTTTCCAGGAACTACGTAACTGTGCTCTAAATTCATATGCTGGTTTACTCTTCACTTATTAGTATGAAAGTCTGAGAATGAAATTACAGTTCCTTCCTCACCTCTGATGCAAGGTGCTCCATAGTCATGAGTTCTGGCCCATGGCCAAACAGATTGCGCAAGGGATTCTGCTCCAGTCTACGACAAAGAAAATCAACATTTGAAATTTAAAAAAACTCTGGCTATTATTGCTCCAGAAGGTTGATAGGAATTTGATTTGTGAAATGTATCCATGTATTTGAGACGCAATCACACTTTCCTCTCCTGGTAAGTAAATCTGTGAGCACAGCTCCGTGACAGATTTCTGGGCATTCCAGTCACGTGCAAAGATTTTCTTTCAGGAACAGCTGAAAAAATCCAAAAGCCTGACTCTTATAAAGAGTACATGGAAATCTATAAAGATATCACACCAAATTCTATCATATCTGTACACCTTAAGTTTTTCTAAAATAAGTATTTATTAGCCAATTTGATATCTACACAGACATGTAATGAGATGATCTACCCAGTCACATTCTGATTTTACACCATGTTTATCAGCTTGGATAATTACCAGCTGGAGGGGTAGCAGGTATGTGCAAGGATAATTCTGCAACCCAAACAAAGCAATCTCTATCGCTACAGAGTAAATTATGATAGACAGCATGATGTACCCATTGTCTTGGTTTTAAGGAATCAACTGACACTAGGAACAGCTGAAGTGAAAAGATACTCCAGCCATTTGGTAATTGTCCCTTTGCTGGGGATTGCATTTCTGCCCTTCAAAGTGAGCTACAAACTTCAATTTCAAATATATAAAGGGAATTTGCAAAATACTCTAAATACAAATATTAAAAAAAGAAAGTCACGTATCAGTGACTTAGGAGTCTGCTTGACTTGTCTTTGATGTTAGATGACAGGGAAACTCTCACCTGGACATCGCTGCTGCAAGAATGCCAATACTTGTCTCCTTAGGAGGAAAGGATGAATGTCCTGGCTCTTTTTCCACAGTGAAGTTCAGCGTTATTGAACCCTTTTCTGTGATAGCAATTCTAGTCAATGATAAATAAATAAATGATTAAAGCAACTCCACACACACGTGCACAGACTATAGGTAAAAAGAACTACCCTGCAWATTTTTACTATCATAAAAAACACCAAAGAAGCAGCAACAACAAATCCTTAACACAATCTCTGAATGTTTGGAGGGCTGATGTCTTGGCTGCTTCTCCACTGAGCAGACTGTACAGCATACAATTAACATGCTTGCACTAGCYAAGTGGAACATTCTGCTTTTGTCAGCACAGCTGTGATGGACAGCAAGCAACCACTGAAGGTCCTTTGCTTACACTTTGTGCCACTGCTGTAGCTTTAGCAACACCAACACTGCTACATGCCTTGAAAATGTATTTTATTGACATTAGCAAGGTCATTCCTCACAAAATAATTACTGAAAATGGATCACTTTCATCACGGTCAATTATGTTCTCTCTTACTTACACAGCTACTGGCTTCTTCACTCCCGTGATGATGCCATCTAGTATTGCACTTCCCTCATCTAGTAAGAAGGAGAGTTTCACTCCTCTAGCTTCCAACAGAGCTGCAATCTTCATTGCTCCCTTCCGACCAAACACCTGCGAGAATCCAGTCAGAGGAGCTGGTCAGACTAAGCCACACCATTGGGAAGAATACTGGAAAATATCTTGCTGTTGACTGTGACCAGTGCCACAATGCAAAAATGCAAGAAATCCCCTAACGAACAGCTCTAGAGCAACCTRTCGATAAAAGATTGTTCCTAGCAAAATTCATTGGAGACTGTTAACGGCCTAGTAGCAGATGAGTTTATATCCACACTGAGAAATGCTCCCATTCACGAGTCACTGAATGTTGCTTTGAATCCTACTAGTTCTTGGACACAATGATGTCTCAGAGCTATAAGCTTCACAGACTAATTAGCCATTTTAAAGAGGTATTCATTTCAACTATTAACAATTCTTTGTCTTTATATTTTGAAAATGAATAAACAAAACCACCTCCTCTGTCTTTTTGTACTGTTTACTAGTGGGTATACCCACAAAAGAAGTGGAATATTTTTGTTAGCTCTTCCTGATCATTTGGAACAACCATGTAAATCTTAGGCCAGCTTTTCATGTATTATATATACTCCAAAATGTGATTCCTGCTGCACCTTCCATGCAGAAAAGAATTTGAAATAACACTCTACTGTTTTCTTTTCTCTTTGCTCATCACACCAAACCCTTTGTCAATGTCACTTAAAACCAAACAGTCAATATATAACTATGACCACATGCCTGACGAAGTATCTACACACATAACCCAGAAAAACAGGAAAGACTTTCTAGCTAAACAATGTTTAAAAATTAAGCCTAGTTACATACACGAACAATGCAAACAACTAGTTGTTTTGCTGAAATGAAAGAAAATACCTCTTCATCATGTCCAATGCCAACATAGAAAGATCTGCGGGGTCTGTAATTTCTTCTCAGCAAAAATTCTAGAGCTTGCAGAATACCCTGCAGAAAAAAAAGCAGAATGTATTGTACTATTCTTGTGTGTTAGTAAGGAGAATAAATGTAAAAGAATGCAATGTAACGTAAAAGAAATATGATGCATTCAGAGCCCTTAAGGAAACTTTGTCCTGTTCACAGCTGAGCTTTTATTTCTACAACTCCTACTGATTGTATTCATATTCTCTGGAAAACACACTGCAATATTTTTGATCAATAATGCTTAAGACTTAGTGTGCTACACAATGTCAGTGTACATACACAAAATACAGTGTAGGCTTGTTCTTGCTACTGATTAAGTCAGTGACAAACTGCACAGGAAGCATGAGAGAGTTATAATTATCCAAGGAATTCACTGTTCCTTTAAACTGTCTGTCCTACACACAGTTTGGCTCTGACTTGAGCTACCAAATCCATTCATTTTAATAAGCAGTACGTTTTGTACAAAAAGTGCTAAGACGACAGAAACAGAAGAATGAGAAACTTAATCTGAAGAATGAGAAATGAAATCTACCATTTGCCGCATTTTTCCATCTCACCTGTTTTTTCAATTTAAGCTAGTTAATTTTTTACATTTCAGCAGAAATTATATCGCTTCTACCTTGTCAGCACCCATTTTTGCCATGTTCACTGAAATTATTGATTTTTATTGTCCATTTGTGGAGTTACTTGTGCAGTTCACAGTAGAAAGAAGCACCAAAACAACGTTTTAAGTTGCAAGGCTTTGAAATTGATGATTAAACAACTTGAAGAAACTTTCTATGAGTATGGCCTATGTCATAAGAAGCAGCCACAGCATCTGTGACACTGGTTTGCTAAACATCTGTTTAAATTTAAATACAGGTCTGTCATGGAAGTACTCTTTGCAAGTCACAAAGGACTGTTTTCCTCACTAATTTTTCCATCAATCTTTTCCCAAATGAGAAAACCTTCACAGATCCATCTTTTTTGTACTTTATTCCTCCCAAATGTACTTAGTAGAACAGCTCTTTTTTCTGCCACAGATTAGATAATAAAAGATACAAGGTTATTTGACTATAATATTAAATAAACATTGTTTATTTTGAAACTCAAGCCTTTTCAAAGGGCCAAGTTTGGCTTTGAATGCCCATATGGCACCTGGGGAAAAAGTAAAAGGTCTATCCCTGGTTTCAAACACAGCATTCGACATAAAATTTAAATATGGCATTTAAGCAAATACATCTGCATCTGTGAATATGTTTTTCTGAATCTTCTAAGAGCTTTAACTCTGCTTTCTTCAGTAGTAAAAGACCATTCCACTTCATCTCTAGGAAAAGTTGGGAGAAAACTGCAGGGCTTAGGAATTTATCACTAACATCCTGCTTTTAAAGAGGGGCAAGAGAGACAAAATCGTAAATCTCAAAAGAATAGATTCCTCCAATCTGCCTTTTTCAGGCTTTGTATCTCTCTGAAATGATATTACCAAGACGACGTACTATGGCAGAGTTTTTGTTATCCAGTGTTCCTCGTCCATAGATGAAACCTTCATGCTCTGCAGCTGAGAAAGGAGGGAAATCCCAGCCCTCTGGGGGAGCAGGCACAACATCCATGTGTGCAAGCAGCATATAGGGCATCATTTCAGGGTTTGAGCCCTGAACAGTAAAGAGATGGCTGTATTTCCCAACAATTTCATGTTGAATGAACTTTGAAGAAAATACAGCCGGGAAGACTGTTAAGAAAAAAATTAAAAACACATGAAAAAGAAAAATTAACAATAATGTCCAATTTTATCATTATATACTCCATAGAGTAGTCATCTATTTAGCCTCAAGGGGAGCGCCGTAAATAAGACTGACCACAAACAAATTTGCTTCAGGAAGCAGATGTGCACCTTCGTTCTCACACTTGACCGATCCATCTCACTTTGTATTTAAGACTTTCCTAAGCAAAACCAGGAAGTGTTGTTCACCAGTGCTGCAGCTGTTTTGTAGGTAGCAATGATGAGACTGCCAAAAAAGCTGGCTGAAGCAGGGGTAGTCTTCCTTTTTTTTTTTTTTTTTTTTAAATGGCAAGGTCATTTAACCATCTCAAGGACCAAAAACCACCATTGCAAAAAGACATTTGAACCTTCTCTGTTCTAGCTTTGCCTGTTGCTACACCAAAGTACACCATTGCAGAGGTGACCTATGCATGCCATTTTTGCCAGTCCTTTCTTGAGGAAAAACAAAATAAAAATCTGTTCCATTATATTCAAGAACCATACACACTCTCTTCAATTTGTTTACGAAAATAAAACTGAGCACCAGAGATTGCTAAGAATGAAAGTTTAGTACCTTCCTGAATGTAATTCCCAAATTCTGCCATGGCAGTTGTATTCAAGTCCTCTGGAGATACGGAAACAGTTGGGATTTTAATAGCACCTTCAGTGAAATACAAAATAGGAATCATTCAAACTGAAATCAGTCAAACAATACTTGAATTGCATTTCAAAAAGGAAAGTAATATTCATGTTCCTGAATATTTTCCAGGCTTATAAAGATTATTTCACAGGATAGTAAGAGCTGCCACTATCAAAAGAGACTGATGTACTTCAGGTGAGCTGTGCACATGCAGCACACTGGTATTTCCTTCCAGTTTCAGCCAAGGTATTTCTCTAGTTACTTCAACTCCATTTTTCATCCTGAAGTGTTGAATGATATTGCTAGAAATGCTACTGCAGAAGCAGCTGCATTTTGCTAGGGTGAACTGATTCCTCATAGCCATAAAGTATTCTGGCAGCTAAGCAGGCAGCTTAGTTGGCAGTTCAAGGTTCTTTTTCAATAGTAAGTCAGGTTGTGATGGCAAGACTGTTATAGCACCTTCTTTCATACTGCTCCAACCCTTAAAGATATATAAACAGACAGGTCTTTTGTTGCTCCTTCTAGTCTGCTCTACCATTTAAACAGGGTCAGACAAGGCTGCTCTCCAACATCGAGCCACTGTCATGGGTATAACTTAGTCCCAGTCACAGCTGCCTTTCCTAAGAGCATCTGTTAAGTGAGGCTACAGATTCTTTTAAAGGTCGTGTTATTCAAGATGAAACACCAAGATAAGTATCTCCCATATCCCTGCATTTTCCCATTAAAAAGTATGTAAACAGAATTTGCTAGGCAATAAATCCTCCAAACCAACAACATGAGATTTACGGAACCCAACCCCTACTTGAACAGTYAAGGACCATTGCTTCATGCCAGATTGTGGTTTCCTGCAAACTGCCAACCCTCATGAGATCTAAATACCCTCAGTCTTCTGCAGAAGACTGTGTCAGAGAGCACAGACACACCCTGACTTGTTACAGACAGGCTGCCTGCAGCAAAGTGGTGTGCAACATTTCAGCCTGCAAGCAAGCAAGAAAAATAAACCGACAATGATTTATCCAGTGGACAAAGAGATGCCCAGCAAACGCAGTCACGGGGTGCCTGGAGCATTCTGTGTGTACRAGAGGGAAACACTGAAGAAAATCAAGATGGGAAGAAAGCTGGCTTCCCGAGAATAAACAACTGGTTTCCTCCCAGGAGAAAGCACCTGAGGAAGTGTCCTTCTTCACTGCTGCCCCCTTCCCACCCGTGCCCCATGGCCGGCCCTTAATGCCAGCCTCTCTCCCTGTGGAGAGGGCCGCCACGGCCCCGGGGCGAGCTCGGGACGCCCCAGCCGCGACGCCGGGGAAACAGGGGGCCGGCAACAACCCCTGACCCGGGGGTAGCGGGAGCACACAGGCTGCAGGCCCCCGAGGAGGCCCGGTGGGCCGGGAGGGTGGGACCAGCCAGGGCGGCCCGCCGGGCCCCCTCACCTCGCAGCGCCTCCTTGAGCTCCAGCCTCTCGCCGGCACTGAAGGCGGCGGTGCCGCCTCGCCGCGCCCACAGCCGCGGGATCGCCGGGGCGCGCAGGACGTAGGCGCGGAGCAGCACGGCGGCCAGCAGCGCCAGCACCGCCGCGCACAGGCCCAGGCCCGCGGCCCACGCCGCCGCCCGCCGCCTCCCGCTCCCGCCCGCCATCCCCGACGGACTTCGGCCGCCGCCGTCGTCCGCCCCGCTGAGGAGGGGACGGGCGTGGCCGAACGCCAATCGTCACGCACCCGCCCGAGAGGATGGCCAATGGGCGGCTTGGACCCGCCCTCTCCGCGAGTGCTCCTGGGAGTTGTAGTTCTGCGCCGCAGCACATTTGAAATGGCGGCGGGCGGATGGGCAGGGCGCGTTGGTTCTCTCTCTTCTTCGTGAATTCGCGTATTTCTTATCTCGAGGGGACGTTTAGGAGCCGTGGCGAACGGTGTCTCGTATCCACAGCAGCAAGCAATAATGGGAATGTCCCCTCACCCTGGCTTGGGCTGTGCCTGGAGCCCGCTGGGAGGCCAAGAGCGCCGGGGCTCAGGATGCTGCTCCCAAAATGATGGGGTGCTTGGGGGGAAAAGGGGTGCCCGTGGGGAATAACCGTCCCCAGGTTCAGTGAGGTGGCGAGAGCCACATGTTGAGGAGGAGGACACTGGTGAGGACTGGGCCGAGAGACGGGCCCGAGTCGGGCACGGTGGTGTGCCCTGGGGTGTGCCAGCCCCACTCCTGACAGGGTTTAAATCTGCCTGGTTTTCAAAATGCGTTACTTCTTGACTGGTCTCACCAGGGAGCACGATGGAAAAATTGTTGTTCCCTTCTTTACAGCTGTCTTGTACTGAATTTGAAGATTTATCCTATCTTCCCATGGCGTAAACTGTCCCGAAATGCTTAATACCGGATGGGGGCTGCCATGGAAAGCCTGCTCTCGAATCAGCAGAAGAAGCAGATGATTGTTCACACATTCTTTATTATCAAAAAAGAACGAAACCAATATTAAATTAAATAAATTACAAACATTTCTGAGCTGGTTATACATCATGCATTTATCAAGTAAGGCTTCAGAGCCATTACACATCAACATCACTGTTACTTTAAGAGCATAAAGTGACACTGGAAATCAAAGTTTTTCTACCCCAGCATGAATTTGAGCTTCCCTAATTGTCTTGCCCGGGCACTTGGAAATTAAGACTTTGAACTGGCCACATTGTGCCTCCAGCAATGCCATTTGACCACTGATGTTACCTTTATTGCCGGAATTGGCCCACGGCTACAGAAATGAGGTATCCTTCTTCCTAGGTCATGAGAATTGCAGAGCATATAGTCAGTGCGGCTACTTTCAAGCCGTCTCTCTTGACATCCCATCCATTATGCTTGTAGGAACTTCAAGAAATACAATCTATTTTTTATGCATGGTCTGTTGCTCCGAGGCTTCCTGCGTTTGGCCTGTCAGGCCCTGAGACTGTGAAATCAGCCTCCTGTAATTAACCTTGAATGAAGAACTGGAAATTGGAATTTTCCTCATTTAACGTGATGCCACCTCAGAGTTACAGAACTACTGATTCCTACAGTAGTAGGATAGTTTCTTGTTCCATTGCACCAATTCCTTTGTTGCTTTTTTCAAATGAGCAAGTAAAAGGAGCACTCAGGCAGTAACAAAAGACCGTGAGTAATCACCCTCAAAGATAATTTAAGAGAATTAATCTCTTGATTTTACCTTACAGAACAAGCTATACATGGTTCTGGAAAAATCACTGCTGTCTAAGATTAAAATAAGTAATAACCATTAGTTAGTGGGTTTTTCCTTTTGGAAACTAACCTCCTTTGGTTTTATTACTCTCTCCTGCACCACATAATCAGAAACCGAGGTAGAGAAATGGTGACTTAGTTAATGAGGTGTTACATAAAACCAAACTGGCAGGGTCCTGATGTTGTTTCCTTTAATGGTTGTCTAGCTACGATGGTTCATGAAGCTCTATTTCCTTAAAAATGAGACATCTGGGAGCTGTAGGAAAGCCCCACTTTCTCTCCTCAGAAAGCCTTCTAGCAGTCTGCTAGTGAATCAGCTCAATATTGTATATGTACTTCAAAATTGTACATTAAAGCTTGTTAATATTTTTAATATCTTAGAGTAATAAAATAGAAATAACCTTTAAAAATATAATTTACTTTCATTATTAAGGCCACTCTTTATTTTTTGCATTCATGGAAAGATAACAGACTGTCCAGTTTTACTTCCATTACTGTTCACTTTTTCTTGCTGATTTTTGCATTTTATCCCAGTGCTGGAAATACCTTGTAGGAAGATTTGAAATTCAAACAAAAGAAATTGTTTTCATTGCAGTTGAAGACATACCAGTACGTCTCTTTATGTTAAATTTTTTATAACCTTATTTTCATAAAAGCCATATTTGAGGTTGAAATGCACTGAAGAAGGGTCCCTTTAACCCTTGGCTTATGCTTAGATTTTTCAGGCTTTATATTGTCATCTTGTCATTACTGTCACAACATCAGCACTGGGTAAGAAAGGAAGGCATCAGAGAGGGAAACTAAAATAGCAGTTGTTATTAGCATCACTCAAATATAAAAGAATGTCAGATTTTTGGAAATGATTAAGATCTCAGCTGTCTGTCTCTGGGTTAGTGAGGCAGGCTTGTTTGCCTGAGAGGTAGATGGTCCTGGTAGCATCAGTCTGTGGTGAATTTTAATGAAAATCATCAAACACATAGTAAAGAATTGTTATGGAAATATCACATACTATACAAGAGTTGTCTCTTTCTGCACAGGTGACCATTTGAGAGCTTGTCACCAGAAGCCCTGCATAGCACAGGGTGTCACTTGGGCTGTTCCCTAGTTGCAGGCATAAAATACGCTCAAATTTCAGTTTTACTGCTCTGGATCGATGGCATCATGAAAAGTGTGCAGAAAGGGCTCCCTTCCCTGTCCCTGAATTTGCTACTTGTGATCAAAATGATTTGGGAAAAACATCTTTCCCCAGAGCACTCATCCATGTTCTGGACTAAATCTTTTAGTTGCTCCAGTCAACAAGAAGATGGGAAGAGTCAGAACACCCTTGGGATGAATGCTTTCATGCCATTCACAGTCTAAGAGCCTTATGTGAAGTGCCTTTCAGTCAGCAGAAAAGATCCCTAAAAAACTTCAGAGGGGATTTGAGCTGGACCCTGGGTCTTTTGAACACGTGCTCAACCTACTGGGCAGGCAGGACAATATGTGCATATAACACACAGTAACAAGGAATTCTTATTTCTGATTACAAACTAGTCCTATTAGTAAGAAAAAAAAATGCAATCCAGAAAGTAGCCCTACTGAGACAGGGTACCAAGGTCTTCAGGGTATCAGAAATACAGCACTGGTTTGAGGCAGTGGTTTCTGGGACGCTGAGTCACAGAGCGAGCAGTGCAGGGGCTCATAGAAGAGGGGCCACAGGAAAGGCAGAGGTGGTGCTACACAGACACGCAGGGAAATTCAGGGGTTTGCACTTACTGTGCAGACACCCCGAAGGTCAGTGCACATTTTAGAACAGCGTTACCTTACCAAGCTGCGTTGCCGCACCTTGCAAGAGTTGCTTTTGCTCGTGAATCAAAGCCATGAAAGGCTCTTAATATTTGCTTGTATTTCACTTTGTCAGGAAAAAAGGGAGGAGGGAAAAGAAAGAAGGGGGATGCCCAAATTACGTAATGCCTATGTGGGCAGAAGAGTGCGATTATGTGAGACAAAGGAGAGCGCTTGGCAATAATGACTAATCGTCCCATGTGTTAAGGCACCTGCTTTCAAATGAACTCGCTTCTCTTCTGTAATTAATGAGATGGCATTTCCTGAGTTCCTGCTTCCATAGATTTCTGTTGCCTGCTCCAGAGTCCATTGCTCTCAATACCAGAAGCAGAGCAGGAAGGAGGGAGGGATTTATCAGCTCAAGAGGTGTGATGGCCTCCTGCTTTGCAAACTTATTGTATCCCCAGGTAGAAGTGCAGCTCTTCACGAAGGGATGGGAGAGAGGAGTCTGTTCGGGAGGGTTTGCCCGCACGCTGACGCTCCCTGTGCGCTCACAGAGCTGTCTGGGTCTCTGAGTGGAACATGCTTCCAAACATCTCCTAAAAGGCACACAAGGCATACTGGGTTAGGGCTGATGCCATGGCACAAACCCAGCAACGCAGCTCAGCAGTCATTCAGTCACACAGAGAAAGGTCACCAGAAACTCCAACCCTTCCCAGCCCTCCTCCACAAGGGAAAGCTGGCGGTGGGGAGGTTGCTCTGCTTCCAGCTGTGCATGGATAGCATGGGGAAGGTCAGCATTGGAACGTATCTCCTCCCCGGGGACCTGGGTTCAGTGGGTACAGATCACTTCAGCATTAACAAAGTCTGTGCTGAAAAACTTGACCGGTGACCCTTCTTTTGGGCTTGAGCTAAACCTGGTTCTCCAAGTTCACCCCAGTGCGTGGAGAACACAGGCCTGACTGTGAACCTGAGCTATGTGGCCCAGAATGGATTAAAGGATTCCCCTGTGGGGTAACCTAGCTGCTCCTTCATCCAGGTGCCTGCCAGAGCTCCTCATGACAGGGATTTTAAATTATTTTTGCAACTAACTTTGCAAAGCGTTACTGTTGCTAGCAGTTTGCCTGGCAATGGCACAGGGGGCTTCCCATCTAATCAATCCCAACCACGACTTCTGATTTCCTCATGTCCACAGCTGAAGAAGTGACCCCTGGCATTAGAACTAACCTCCTCCAAGTTCTTGAACTCTGCACTGCTTTCATCCACAGACTCGTCATAGATGGACAGCTCTGTCTGATTCGGCCGCTGTGCAGGAAAGAATCAAATCCACAAATTAGCAGAGTGCAGGGTCGAAAGGAATGAAAAAAATGACTAACCCAGGCTTAAAACATCACACATGCTCAAAGGGAAATGCCCAGGAAGAAGGGGCACAGAAGGAATCCTGTTTCAATTGTTTTATCTCCTCTGACTGAGCTGGCATTTACATATCTCTCTGCTGAGATATCAGGTACCTTAACTTATTCTCATGAGAGAACTGGCTACCACTGCCCTGGTTCCAACTCCAATTATCCTGCAATAAACCAACCCATACTTGGGGAAATAGCCTATCTGACCCTGTGTTGTCAGCATGTGCCACATTCCTGCCTCGGCCTTTTCTCCTCCCACCAAGGGAAGCATTCATGGATGCTGGGGCTATTCAAGGACAGGGGCATGTGCTTTGCCTTCATTTCCGAGGGCCAAATTCTGCCTTTGTGTGCAGTTGCATGTTCCAGCCAACACCAAACTGAGGGCATAGTGCTGGAACAATCTTTTGGCTTCTCCAGGCTGGGACAACATTCATCTCCCAGCTGGGGGCTTGCAGAAGACATTTACACTTCTGAATTCCCATTGASATCAATTCAATCAGTAGGTACTTGGCCCGTACGTGAGAATTAGGAGATGAAATATTTTGTTGGATTTAGACCTTTACCACTTGAGATAAATAAGAAACTTTATTAGGTGCAGTATTGAGTTGTTATACTTCCTTTGTGCTGACGCAGCATGTAAACCTAATAGTACAGTACTGTGAGCTGGAGAAAGGCTGTGGAGCATATTTACCTCTTCTAAGATGGGCGGGTGGACAACTTCTTTGGTATTTGCCAGTGCAAACAAAACAGCATCATGGATCGTCAAGAAGATGTGACTTTGGTCCAGGCCTCCTTCCTCAAAGACTCCACCTGTGCTAATGTCATTGTACACCTGGGCTGAAGAAAGGAAAAGCACATGAACAAGAAGGAAACCAAAGAAGGAAGCCTTTGAAAGTGCACGTGGCTGACAGTAGTCCTCTGAGCTAAAGCAAGGCTGGGATGCATAGGGAAGAAGCAGGTTTGCTGCAGAAATGAGAGTATAGGGATCTATTTTTCCACATGCTAAATGTGGAGATGTTCCAGTCATATCACTTCCCAAATGAAAGGACCTATTTCACATACAGAGAACAGTGTTTCTCTTTCCTTTCTTCTGTTCTCTTATTTCATCTGTTCTCGTTTGGTCCAAGAAAAGGCTGACAGCTCACACAGTTTGCATAAAGAACACAAAAGATCTCCTGTCTGTCAGGAGCACATAAATGGGGGAATATCACATGGAAATGTGTTCTTTATGGATTCTTACCATGCACGTTTGCCAAGAACACTTTAATCCCAATCTTCTGATAACTGGAACACAACTAGAAGGGATGAGAGGGGAGAGAGAGGATTAATAACACTGCTGCTCCAGTTTTGTGTTTAGACATAAAGTCTTTTTTCCAGGGCTTTACACATGTCCTGGGGATGCTGAAGGAGAAAGTCACACAAACCTTCTATTGAGGAGAGTAAACATCTTTATCTGAGCTGCCCAAAAGAGTAGAAGGTACCTAGGTGATATGTTGCTTGGCTATGTTTGTAGTACAGAACCAACCTTGCCCAATGCTTTTGTGCCCATGAGGTCAACAAAACACACTCCACTCATGTCCAGGATGATGGTGTGACAGCTGATATAGGGTGGTGCTGTCATCATAGGGTCAACATCTACTGTAGGCATGACACTGAAAGTGCTTCCTTGCAGAGTAGTGGTGCTGCCCAGCTCACTGGAGGTGTGCACTTGCCCAGCACTGTTGGCAGGTGGATGGAATGTGATGTAGGAGATGCTGGCACCATTAGCAGTCGTCTGGTTGTTATTGGTATCTGTTGGAGAGGTGCTTTCAAAGTCCTTCTGGAGCTCTTGCAAAGACAAGGTCTACAGCAAAGCAGAAATGCACGGTCAGGGCAGGGCACAACTATCAGCACAAGCTGGGATCCTGACATGTGAATGCACCTAAAGTATTCAGTGGCATGAAGCGTTTTAATCTGGACTAACTCCAGCCTGGTGCTAGACTGAATGTCCCTTGCGGTTGCAGTACGTTAGGTTAATTTTAAATGATTCCTGTTCACATGCTTCAAGACTGCTCAGCAATGCAAACCAAATGAAGCTGGAATGACTGGGAAATGTACTTCAGAAGGGTACTTTTGAACTGAAATGCTGACATAGATGCATCCTTAGAGAAAGAGGGCAAGCCCAGTTTCTAGCAAATTGTTCACCATGTTTCCATTCTAGTCATCTCTACYGCTTTCTTGCTCCCAGCCATTGCCAGTTCTCCTGCATCTTAAGGTTTTGGCTATTGGGAGGAATGGAGATGTGGGTGGGAAGGAAAGGAGGCAAGAGGTGGTAAATGTGGCTAGGAAGACAGTGCAGAAAATGCTATATCAAGAGGAGCTGTTTGATGGGGACTTGGGGGTCTTATTCATCAACACAGGAACCCAAACTGAGTTACCTTGTTCTGCCTCAATAAGAGTTTCGGTAGCTTTGTTGGTGGTTGTGCTGTCCCCTTCTCCTGCCGTTTCACATATTTCTTCCTGGCTAGGTACACTTTACCAGGATCCACCCCAGTCTGTGGAAAAGAGAGTTTTCACTGAAAAAGTCTGTTCAGCCCCGTAGTCAGGGGCTGCTATTTCTTTCTTCCCATTTCCCAGCCTGTGGCACGTGGCACAGGAGGACAGCACCAGCTGTACACCGGAGTGAGGTGATCCTGATGGCAACCAAAGAACAACATCTTCAGTAACTCAGGGTACCTGCACATGGAGGGAGGAGAGACTTGCAGTAGCAGGATGACTCTGCTTTGGCAGAGCTCGGAGGAGGATACTTGCCAGGATTCATGCATAACCTCTCAAATGAGGTCTACAAACAGTCCCGAAGATGAGGGAGAAAAGGATGGAAGAGTAGAGGATGGATGTGACCATCTTTCCTGATCATCCTAGGCTTAATTATCTCCGTGTAGCAATACAGGAGAGATTTGGGATTGGCTGCAAGCAGCAATTTGTTAGGGCATTGCTCACCTTGGCTATAATCTTCTCGCGGAATATCTCTGAGTTGGCAAAATATAGTGGTGAGCAGTAGGTCACAATTTTAATCCCATTAAGTTCATGTACCTGCAACAGAGACAAGAGCTCAAACCAGGCCTGACGGGGTGTGTGTGGGGTGCAGGGTGGCTGGGAGTTTGGGCAGCAGATAACTGGGAAGGTCAAACTGAACAGCAGCTCTCCTGCTACCCCTGAAACAGGCAGCAAACAACCTTGCTGAGACAGAAACATGGACTTGAGTTTCCTGATCACATTGGGTACCGGTGGCAAAGAACAGCATTTTCTCTGAGGATGCTTTAGCTTCTGCTTACCTTGTTGTAGGCTTTAGGGTTCTTGTAGATGTCAGTGGAAGTTACTTGGCCCAGGGCAGAGCCGTTACGGCTAGGAGAAAAGAGGCAACCAGAATTAGAGTAAAAGTTACAGGGGAAGAAAACTGCTTTGCTTCGCATTCCATACCAGGATTTGAAAATTTGCTTTATGAAAATACTTGGATTTCATCCCTGCGGAGTCTACAGGGCAAAAAAGAGTCAGCAGTTTGCAATCCCAGACTGGGAAATATTAATAAAAGGCTTTGATGGATTAAAAATGGTGTGAAAACTTCACGCCAGTCTCTGCACATATATGGGGCTCTTTCTTTTTATGAGCAGGATTTTCTGCTGGGAACTATGCAGGTAGCTTTTCGTGCTGAAGTAAATACCTTCAGACTTCCCCCTGCCTTGGGATGTGCACATCGCTAACCGTGCGCAGGAGTGGGAATGCAGGCAGTAAATTAGCGCCTGCCATTCCTGTTTGCACATTCCAGGGGCTGGGGAGAACACCTGCACTCCCCCAGGCTCCTGCCGCACGTTCCTTCGAAACATGGGCCAGAGGTCGGTTATAAAAATAATCTGTCGTTTATCCTGCAACTGGGAGATTTTCCTTCTCTTTTGGTTTTTGTAGCTACACCGGTACTTACAACTGGGTATGGAAAACCACGACCAGCACGGAAAATCCCACACCCACAGCGACTCCGTAGGGAAGGCTCAGGAAGAAAGCGGACAGGAAGCTCACCAGCCAGACCAACTGCAGAAAGAAAAGAGCATGGCAGGTCATTTTACTCTACCACGGGCTGGAGCACAGTGATGGATGGAAAATGGCTCTGTGCTGATATTCTGGACCCAAAGAACTACACAGCTGAGGATCAAAAGACCAAGGCCTGAATTCTGCAGCTATTCTAATTATACAGTTTATTGCATGCTTTTGTGTGAAACATCATTGCTGGGAAACTTGCCAGAAGCCCCAGTTTTTCAGCCGTAAAAGCAGCCAGTGCGTTTCTTCACAGCTGCATGAACACCCGCACCACTCATTCAGTTCAAAAAGTATCAGCCTATCTAGTCAAGAAAAGGCTCCTGCAGATCAGACCATCTGCTGCTCAGTAACTGCTCCCAGCCCCGAGAAATCTCCTGCTGTCCGTCAGAGCATTTCAGAAGGAATGAGCATCTATCTGAAAACCGTCTGAGCACCTACTATAAATGACCTGAACACAAAGCAGATTTGATGACAAAGTATGACAGAGCATACCAAAACCTGCTCCACCTCTCTGCTCAGAGCTCTGTCATTTGTCATTTTTATATATTAGCACTAGAGTATCTCCCTCCATATTAAATTAGTCCTGCCTAAACATATAAACATGCTCTCTGAGAATCATTATCAGGTTATTATAATCCCATTCTTAAGACTGGTAAAACCTAACTTTGACCTTGAACAAATCAGGGTAACCTTGATGACTTCAGCATCTTAATTTATGCGCATGGTGCATATAAATGGCAAGTAAGGGCTTCCCTCGATCCAGACTTCACACTGGGCTCTGTCTGTGGAGTGATCCCTGCAGTTAGCACTGAAACACAACGGGACTTGAGGTAACAAACACCGATGGTCTGACATCACCCAGAAATGGTGTTCCCCATTTTGGGACAGGACACTGAATCAAATTCCAGGGAGATTAAGGTCAAGGGAAATGCAGTTCACTCCATTGGCATCTGCCAGGTCTCCATGCTCCCTGCACCTGTAGGCTGTCCGTGGTTGCTGGTAGCAAGAGCTTTGTTCCAGCAGCTCAGTGGAAACACAGCACAGCCGGGGCAGTGGGTCTGGCTGTGCCGTGGAGGACAGATGATTCACACGGGCCAAACCAAAGAGGTTTCTGACGGCTGTTCACCTCCGTTGTGGTGACCACGTCTGGCAGAGACCCGCCGGCAAGGCGTTCCCCAGGCAGTGCCGTGTGTCTCCGCTCAGTCCACCGTCTGCTCAGGTCTGTGCTCCCTTCTGCGAGCTCTGATAACGGGCAGTAACTTCACCTGCCCTCACATGAACTGCCAGCGCCGACCCAGACCTTCCATCCTACCCACCAGGCACCAGCAGAACCCATTCAGAGATGTGCTTAAATTGCCATAAATGATTCCCGACARAGAACTGCATCTTCCCATCAGCGACTTCCCCTCTCTGATGGTTCTTGCCTGCATAACCATGTCAGCGCAGACCTTGCACGTTCCTGGTCCGGTCAGCCTGCCAGGCTCAATCCTAAGCATGGACCAATTTTTTTGTAGGTCATGCCCCGTGCTAAAGTGTGCCTTCACATCATGATCACACCCCTGTGAAATCTCTGCCTGGACTGCTAACCCATCTCTTCTCCAGCACCTCTTTGAACAGTATTTTGGGAAAGCTCTTGATGACTCAGGTCAGCCCCTTTGGACTCCTGATTTCTCCGATAAGGCAGTTTGTCGGGACCTGACAGGATATTGGCTCAGTGTCCACACACACCACTCAGCCGTGGGAGTCCTGTTCAAACACTGTCTTTTTATGTCAGACATTTCCAAATTCCGTTCTCACTCCCCCGCACCCCCTGCCTGGGTTTATACATCAACCAGTGCCTGGAGTCCTTATCGCTGTGAAGGGCTCTCCTCACCCTGGAGGGCTATTGTGTGAGTTTTTAAGTCATGACTCCTAGATATTGAGCAGGGCCGGTTTGGCTAGTTCTGGGCAAACAGGCTCCTGCAGTTGATTGGCATTTAAACAGAGCAGGTAATAGTTCAGGCCTCTCTGATATGTGCGCTAAGCATGAGAGTGCTCAGCTGGGCAGGACAGGCTCTGCCGCTGCTCGGGACCTCGTTGGCGAGGGGTTGGAAGCACAACCACACCGAGAGAGTGAAACCCACCTTCTGCAGGGGACTCACACCGCCCTCCTGCCCCCAAAAGCCTGCCGGGGGGGCTAGCCTGCTCGCCCTGCCTCTGCCTCGCGCGGCCGTGGGCTGAGCTGCCAGCCTAGGCAGGCGGGTGCCTCCCACCCGTCCCCAGGCACTCACGCAGTCCAGCTTGCTCTTCTTCCACAGGTAGAAGGGATCAGCCAGCTGCTTGAGGGAGTTTTTCAGGTTCACTGCGATGAGGGCTCCCAGGACAGACTGCGGAGGAGAGGGGATCGTATCAGCTAGGATGTGGATGTGCAGTGTGGATGTGCCACGTTTTGCAGCAGATGCTTCTGCAGTGTCTCCCTTCCTTGGTCCAGTTACCACAAGGGAATGGGAAAGGGTGACGCTCACAAAGATCTCACTTGGATCGGAGCATAATAACTTAGACTATTCTTGCTTCCAGAGACTCAGTGCAGACAGGACCCCAGGCCAGGAACAAACCATGCTGTGCAGCAGTTTGCATCAGGGGTTTTTGGAGCAAGACTGTGCCTTTGCTTGGCTGTGTGGAGTATGTGATGCAGTGGCCACGCTGTTTGCACAGATGTTTGTGTTGTTACCTTTGGAAGAGGTTCGAGGTAGATCCCCAGAGCCAGCATGGTCACCATAACCACCAAGGCCACAAAGAAACTTGCCACCTGCAAAAAAGAAAGAAATCACTTCAGCAAACATCAGGATCTTCCTAACCCTCCTCTGGGTCTTCCCTCTCCTGCTGCTTCAGCCAACRGGACAACTGGTCACTGCAGTATTTTATGTGAGCAAATGATTGCCTCTGAGAAATAGGCTAGGATTTTGCAGATCTCACAGATAACCCCAAACTTCCCTCACGTGGTAGCTCTGCTCAATCGGGGGAGCCAGACTGGGAATGCAGATTTACAGCCCTACATCTGTGACCAATCCAAAGAACCATCCAGGGAACAAAAAGGGGTTAGGGAGGGAGGAAATTCTGCTTTAACAACAGCAACATGATGCACTCATATATGGAGCTTCTCCAGACCTGCAGCAGCGATGTCAGGCTGGCAGCATGCAGCAGCTACAGGGGTTTGTGGTCAAGTAGGGTCACGTAGGGGAGAGAGGAGGAGGAGGTACTAACTTGTGACTTCGCTCCTGCCCCATCGACGGCGAGAGTGACAGAGAGAGCACAGCAGATCACGTGGATTTTGAAGAAGGATCCGAAGAAGTTGCTGCAGCCCAGGGCCAGCATTTCCTGTGGAGATGGGGGAATGTGGTCATCAGAAAGGACAGCTGCCCGTCCTGCCCTGCCAATGCGTCTGAGCTGCCAGGCAGGAGAGCAGGTGCCCAAGTCTGGGGTTTGTGTGGCCAGGGAAGGGACCTGGGTTCCCTGCAGTGTGTCCCAGACCCATCCCTTCCCTAAGAGCTGGGATGGGCTCTGGTATAGCAGGGAAACCTGGAAGCACAATTCCACATAAACACATTGTCATCTGTCGACACACTAAGGGCAGGGCTTCATATGGTATGTGTGGCTGTTATTGAAAGCTGCCACCGTGCCATGATGACAAAAGAGGATTATTTAATGTCCTGCCTCTCACAGTAACTAGGTGACACACCAGGAATCCAGGTCTTTCTCTGCTCAGTGAGAAATACATGTGCCTCGTTGTGCTCCAACAACCTCCAAAAATGCTGTCTGGGCCAGCACTCAGGGCTGAAGCCTCAGGTCTGGAGGGAGAGCAAAGCAGAGAGCTCAACCTAAGGCTTTCTTCCCTTTTGCAGGCTCTCTCCAGTCCATGGGAGATGGATCTGTTATGTCCTTTCGACCCCCACATGGCAAGCTGCCACGTGAGCCTGCATGCATGGGAGCAGCGTGTCTGTTTTAAGCAGAGCACGTTTGAAAGCTTCCCATTCATGCAGCAAGGTTTTCCTTTCACGCCTGAGAGCAAGGGGAACGGTCCTTGACTGCGTCCTTCCAGACCAAGCGTTACCTGGTTGGGGTCCACGTCGTAGCCATGCTTGGCTGCCAGCGTTCTCCCCATGGCTAAGTTGATCACGTAGCTCACGATGGCGAGCGAGAAAGCTGTGCTGATCATGTCTTTCCACTTGTTCACCAGGGGCAGGGTTGGCGCTGGGAACCTGCACTCAGAGCGGAGGCGAGAAGCAGTTGTGACACTAGTGTCTGGAGGCCAGTGAAGTGGRTGAGGAGCTTGTGTGTTCAGGAATGACATAATCCGTGTCTACGCTGTGGACAGCGTGAGTGGATGGTGGCAGTTGTGTAACAGGGTGCAGCAATGCTGCCTGACAGTCTTGGAAGGGCACTGTCATACAGCAGGGAAGAGTGAGGTGTTTTCCAGGCTGCAGGAGGAGGAGGAAGAAGGAAAATTATCTGGAAGTTGAGTCAGACCTGCACATGCACTTACCCCATGCTGATCTTCCCAACTACTGGCATGCCGTACTTCTCGGGCATGTTAAAGCTGCCAGAGATTGCAGTTGCAACTATTACCTGAAAATACAGAGAATAAAAGAGCAGTAAGCAGAAGCAGCATGAGCTCTCTCAGAAGCACTAAGCTTGCTGTGCTCCTGGGGCTGACAGTAGAAAATTAGCACCAAATTCTGGCTAGGAAAGGAGAGAACCTCCCCAGTAGGAGTTACGTTTCTCATCCTCAGCATCACCAGGATGCAGGTACAGTCTAACAGGGACGAGGTATCCTCCATGAGGATGGCCCAATTTCTGACCCCAAGCCATGTGGGGGTCACATCATATTCACTGTGTAGATGCTCTACGTGATGGGCCCTCTGTGAGCTGAAGTGGGTGTCCCAGGGCTATAAGGTGAGGGGAGGGACTGTCTCCTGGAGGGTCCAAGGGACAGCTCGTGCGTCACTTACGATGATGATCTCCATGGGGATGGGCATCCGGATCTTTTTCATGTACTTTAGGTTGAGCTCCTTGACAATGATCAGGAGCACAGCACTGACCAAGGCATAGACCAGGGAGGCCACGTTGGTTTTGGGCAGAGCTTTACAAATATCAATGAATGTCTAAAGGGGAAAGAAGAGGAGAAGGTGTCATGGCGAACCAGAGACTCCGGTCAACATGGACAGCACAATGGAGAACACTTGTTACCATAATCAACTGCAAACACCCTGAGATGTGACGAGGGTGGGAGAAGTGCTAGAAACCCTGCTGCTGAGAGATCAGCAACCAGCCCTGGGTCTGTGCTGTCCGGTTAAATGCAGTTCTAGCTGCATCAATGGAGGATGCATGCATGGAAGATGCAGGAAAGCCCAGGAATGGGTAAACCTGCTCATAGGAAAAGTTTCTGTTGCTAACAATTGTGCAAGACTCCTGCTGTAAAGCAACACAGTTCATATTCTCCCCAAATCCTAGACCCATTTCATTACTTCTAATTAGAAACTAGCAGACAAGGGCTCAGATAATATTGTATAGGAAACACAATGGCAGTAGCATAGGTGTGCTGGGCTGGGAGTGGTGCAGACAGCTGTATTCCCCCTCCCTTCACCCTTTCCTTCTCTCTGGGCCCCCCTTTCCCTGGCATGGGTGGCAGTGATGCCTGCGGTGTGGTGGTCACTGGGGGAGGAGGTGCAGGGAAGGCCCCTGTCCAGAGCACCCACTTACATAGACGATAGCTAAGGGCCCGGTGTAAGATGGGACTGTCAAGCCGAAGACGTACTTGAGCACGGAGATGAGGATCTGCAACCCTGCTGCTGTCATGAAGCCCCTGATGAAAGACTCTGAGAGGTAGATAGCAACAAAGCCAAACTGCACGAATCCCAGGCACAGCTAGGGTAGGACAGACAAGGTGTTATTAGAAGCATGCCAGCCTGAAAGGGCGAGGTGCAGAGCCTGAGCGTGCCCGTGTCGGGCAGGCTGCTCTGCAGGGAGAGCAGGCGCATGCCTCCCATGCAGCTGAGGCACAGGCAGGGCTGAGCAGACTTTCCCGGAGCAGGGATGGGGAGAGGAGAGCTGCAGTGTGCTGGGGTGTCATCACCGGCTGCAGTCCTGCCCCAGGGGCAGCTGGGCGGGGATCCCCCCGAAACYTCTATGCTGAGGCATCATCCACTTAGAAGTGGGGCCTCTTCTAGCATCTGCTACCACCATCGCTGCTCCGGGGAGGGAGCTCAGCTGACTCCGTGTGGGTCGGCTCTGGCCAGAGGACACAGCACAGGCAGTGCAGCAAGTCCTTACTTGTATGATGGCTGTCAGGCAGGCTAATGTGGCAGAGATCTCCAGCCTGGCTGCTTCCAGGGCTGTGGTATTCACACGGGTCTCATTGGTAGTATGGTTGAAGTACTGGAAGTCCGACTCTGGAGCCAGCTCATTGCAGACGTTCCCAACAATAATGCTGATGACTGCAAAAGTACCTACAGCACAACACAGTGATGTCAGTAGTTTTCTCTAGAGAGCGTCCTGTCCTGGAAGGCACTTGGACAGGTTAGGCTGTCTAGACTGAGACACCCAGCCCATCACCGCAGCCAGCCCCACGTTGGGATGCAGCGGCAGTTCATTGGGGTGAGATCCTGCTGTGCAGCCAGAATCAGGGATTCCGTAAACCCCTGACAAACCAAATATGCCCAAACATCTCTATTCTGGGACACACCAAGTATTCCCAGCCAGTTGGTGTTCGAATGCCTTGTGCAGACAATTGCTCTGCAGACCCTTACCTGGGACCATCTGATGGATACCGCCAAGGAAGAGGTATGTTACCACGGGGAAGAAGGAGGAGTAGAGCCCGTTGACGGGAGGCAGATTGGCCAGCAGCGCAAAGGCCATCCCTGGAAAACACAAGAGAAATGGGCAGGTCACCCAGGTCTGTGCAGTTGGCATCAGCCCCCTGCCCTGGTCACACTCACATCAGCTCCAAGAAGTTGCTGTGGCCAGGACAGACTGCTGCTTTCTGGGCAGGAGAGGCCAAAGAGAGCAGGGAAGGGCTCCATGGAAAGATATAGGGACAACCAGGTAGGAGGTAGAGCTTGGGTTTATATATGTCAACAGTAAAGGTAGCTAACCCCCATAGACTGGACATAGCTGTCATCTGCAGACCTTTACTTGAACTGGCAAAGTGCTATCCCCTCTCGGTGACCCAGAAAGTCATTGCATCTCACCTTGTGGCACTTGAATCGTCCCTGCACTGATCCCACCGAGAACATCGGGCAAAATGTTGTCCTTAATTTTATACTTGGGAAGCCACACAAGTATTGGGAACAGGCTGAAGAGGATGAGTTTGAATCTGGAAGCTGAACATCTAGAGGAGACAAAAAAAAATGCAGATAAGTAAAGAAGAAAGGAAGCGAGCTGGGAAGTGAGCAAGCAAGGAAGCAAGGAAGGATCTTCCTAGGAATGTCTCAACGTTTCTCCCACACCAAATCCTGAGCCCAATATTTGGTGCACAGCCCTTCCCTGCGAGTACAAGGCTCTTGCAGTTAACTAGCCGGACGTGCCGTGGAGGATTACTGTGGGGATGTTCCTGACTCGGTGGGAGGTCCCCAATGCTRCCACAGCTGGAAGGAGAACCTGCAGAGAGCGAAGGACTTTAGCTCCCCAGTATCTTGAGTCTTTGTTTCTAATACCCTTCAGATGGCGGGTAGGTGAGCTGTAGGGAGGAAGCACAGCTCAGAGATTCACGGGGCAGTTGCACAGAGCCAAAGATGAACTTTTTCAGGTGCTTGGTCAAAAAACCCCAAGTGTGTCTGAAAGAAGAAGATTGCTTCTGGGTTGACACATGCAGCATCTCGCATCTCTGCCTGCTAACATAACGTGTTCTCTCTTTCCTGTATTGCCTTCATTTTTCCAAGGAACGGAGATAGATTTCCAAGACAGCAATCAGCAGGATTAATCATCTTTCTTTAAGGAAAGCCAGTACTGTTTTTAATCAGAAAGCTGATAAAAGGAAATCCCAGCTGGGAAGCTTAAAGAAATAATCCATACGTTCATACCTACATCACCAATTATATCTTTTTCATTATTAAAAAATTTGGAAAACAGAAACCCAAATCCCAAGCGCACTTAGTGCAAACTGTTCTGCTTATTTGCCTTACAGCATAACAGCTGAGGCAGTGAAGAGAGTAACCAGTTTCACTTGCTTCAGTACAATTTGTATTTCTCCCGTGCCTTTCATCCATCAAAGCCCTGAAGATCATGGAGAAAGTTTCCCAGGATAAAAATGGGAACTATATCCCCAGGTCCAAATTATATCCCAATTCCAGACCAAATCTGGTTTAGATTTGCCCCAGTCATAGCATTCTATGTTACCTGAAAAGGTTTTTCAATTTTTCCCCAACGGGGTAACTTCTGCTTTTCTTCTCAAACTCTTCGTCGAAGAGGCTGACTGAATATGCAGGACGTTCGATGACATAGCGAGGCCTGGCGTGGTTCATCTCTGGATCATTTAAATTTTTCCCAGAAAAAAGAAAAAGCAAAGCCAAGAATGTGACTGGAGCTGGCCCCACCTGCAGTATAACAGACCGGACACCTCCAGCGTCTGGGAGCCCTCCCCGAACATCTCCACCCTAAATAGTTTCCCCGTGGCACAGAGGCAGGTCTTGGGAGTGGCTTCTCCCAGCACCGGGGGCTGCTGCTCCCCGGCACAGGGAGTTTTTACCAGCTATTTTGAGATGATGCTAATGAGCGATGCCGTGTGAAGGGGACTGGAGCGCGTCCTGGATTGTCTGGCAGATGAGCATGGGTGTTAATCTTAGCTCTGCCAGTGACTGCCTTTTTGCCTCGGGCAAGTCACTTGACTTCTCATGCCTCAGTTTCACCATCTGCCGGTGGGGTTGGCAAGACTTTGCAACACTGGGCAGCCCTGACACAGTTTGCAATGGTAGATACTGGCACCGTGATTAAAGGCAGTTTCCATCCGAGGTGTTCCTGCTGCACTGCTGAGTGGTCTCATTTGCATTCAGGAGCCTTCGTATTTCTCACTTGCCATGAGAGGCTCTGGATGAGTCCTTGGTTTATTCTAGGAAGTGATGCACAGAAAGATAACTGTTGGTAATTCATTTCAGTGATGAAGATGCCGAAACATCTGGATGGACTAGTCCTGCCCAGTATCTGGGTCTCACCAAAGAAAGATGATGAACTTCGGAGAGCCCTTATTTTACTATGACCAGCAATACCTGGGAAGAGGGGAGGATCATTACAACTGGAGAGGCTTGGGGTGGAAGGAGGAAGTGGTCAGATATAAAACAAGGATCTTGGTAATTATTTGTGGTATGGCATGTATSTAAGTGGGTCATTGCCCAACACAGGAGTAGAAGAGGGGGTGGAAAAAGCTGGTGATTCAGGGAGGAGAACGTATCAAGAAACAACATCCAGGTTGCTTAGAGCTTATGGAGTGATTTGAACGTACCAGATCCTCCCCTCTCCTCTTTTGGCACTGTGAGTACTGCTGAAGTCAGTGCACACCTTGACACCGAGTTCAGTGGAACCAGGATGAGCAAGATGTCCATCCGTAGGACTAATGTCTGTCCTCACTGATAAGCAGTTATCTTGGAGTGGGGGCTGGAAGACATGAGTAATGTGTAGCAGGGTGGCCCAGCAGTCCAGGGCAGGAAGGAAAGTATGATGCAGGCAGCTGAAACTTTTGGGAGAATTTAGGTCAACAGAATCATTATGCAAGTAGGAGCTAATGGGTTTAGAAAGGGAGGTCATCAGCCCCACTCCTGCAGTGGATGCTTTAGTGATCACAGGGGCAATCAAGTGCAGTTTGCTGTAAAACAGCTCCAGCAATGGTGTGTTTCTGATTCCAGGCTCTGATCTGCACCYGTGCTGACTGGGGAGGGACCCCAGCCTATGTCTTTGGAGGGCCAGCTAGGTGTAAGAGGAGACATGCCCCTTTTCCTGCATTACCAGGTGCCCTCTGCAGGCATGCACATGCTGGCATCCCTGCTGCTCCTTTTCAGCTAAAGATACCCTTCCAAGAGCAATTACAAGCTTTACCTTTTGGAGGATTGGTGCAGGCCGAGACTATGCAGTGTCCTAGGCTCCTTCCCAGTCCCTACGCTCATACCAGAAGCCCATCTGATAAGCGGTCATTCCCTGGTTTTCCCACGTCAGTCTGCGCAAGTCTTGTCCCTGCCTTATAGCCTTGCTCCAGATCCCGTTGCTGAGCAGGTTCCCAGCATGCCCAGCCTTTCTCCAGGTGCCAGCCCCACAGCTCTGCTCTAGATTTCCAGTTCTCCCTCATGAATATTTTGTAGCCCAGGTCCAGGCCCAGCAACAGGCTTCTAAGGGGTGATAAGAAACTGCTGAGTTTCTGGTGCAAGAAGTCTCTCTCAGCTTTATTTCTYGGCCCCATCACTTGCCGAGCAGTGTGCCTGCCATCAGACAGACTGAATCAGCCAATTATATCACAGCTCTTTAATGAATTTCCCCCGCTGAGCGAAAGTGCTGGCAATCAGGAAAAATAATAAACAAGGCAAGTATAGAGGCAAAAATATCCCCATGATTAAATTCCATCTTAAACAAACAGGCTAATGATGTCAGCGTCTCGGACAGAGTCAAGTTCTTGACTTGGCTTATCACTGGCCTTGCCCTAGATCAAACAGCAGGTTAAACCTTTGAGGTTTCAGAATTAAAGAGAACGAGCTGTGTGACTGCTCCTTGAACAAAAGGCAAAACCAGCTGTCCTGGTGTTGATGGGATAAGACCACAGCAAGCTGCAGAGCTGGTTTAAATCCTGCAGCTGGGGCAGGACACCGAAGCAATGCAATGTGTGTGGAGACAAAAGCAGAGTGCCGGTAAGTTGCTGCGTTGCCGGGACCAGGTTTTTCAAGAGCTCTGTTCCAGTATRGGCATGGAAATAAAGGACGAGGTCTGGGTGGAAGAGCTCCAAGCGCGGAGCCCCCGTTACAAGCTTTTCAGGAAGCCCATTCCTCCAATGTGTTGGCTAGAGTGGATGATGCTGAGAAATGTGAAGTTTGGCCTCAGTGATAAGCCTACTGAGCCTGGGGTCTTGGAGAAATTGTGACACACTGAGTACCTAACTGTGATGTGATACTTGGAGCAAGCAACAAATGAAGGCAGAACTGCTTCACTCCAGGAATATGATGTGGGTGAAAGATACTGTCCCAGTAGGTCATCAGCTAAGAGTCCCAGCAGTTCATACCTGGCCGATCCCTGCCCTGCCAGTCTCAAACCAGCCTGTGCATGCCGAGCACAGTCCTTTTTTCCCAGTGTTCATCTTGCAAATGCATTTACTAAGCTCTTATCTTCTGTCCCTGTGCTGGTGATAGCTGTGTTTGGGAAGAGGAAAGTCACATTGAGGTTTCTGGCTAGAGTTGATAGGAGCCATTGGCATAAAGCCACTTTCCTGTGCTGGCGTAGGCACAGAGAAGGGACTCCAGTCCAAGGAGTGTGAGTCAAAATTTAGTGGGAAAGCAATCTGATCACTGCCTTATGTGTGATATAAGGGCCCAAATTGATCCCAGTGCAAGGGCTGGACATTCAGGGAATGCCTCTGCTACATTTTAGGGAGAAAAAATCAGTGCTCTGGAAATAATGTTTCCTCCTTTGCCTGCCCCCTCTCCATCCCCCCTTCTCCTTGCACAAGGCGATGCACACGCAGATCTCCTTGCTGATTGCTTCTCAGCTGATGGAATTCAGAGGTCTGGTCTCTTCCAAACCCTGGGTGAATCTTCATTAAAAACATCTCACTCCCAGCTCCATTGCCCAAGAAAGGGTTATAAAAAGCAACTCTCCCCTACCCCAGGAGACAAGGTCTGCCTGGAGAAGGCAAGCGCAGGTGCAAGGGTTTGGTTGCGACACCAGGACAAGGTCTTGACTCCTGTTCCCCTAAATCAGTGCCTTCAGCACCGTGTCCACTGTGACTCCCAGCCTCCCGCTCGCGGCTGCGGCTGCAGGTGCCATGGGAGCCCTGGGGCAACACGGTGAAAGGGCCGAAGTCTCGCAAGGTCAGGCGAGGAAGCCGTCACCTCCTCCCCTGCAACCTGTGCTGTGCTTCCTCGCCGAGGCAGGGCATGGGGAAGGACAGGGCGGCCGCAGCGCCGAGCTCCGCAGTGCCGGATGCTGCAGTGCTGGGTGCCGCGGTGCCGGGTGCTCCCCCAGACTGAACTCTGCCTCACCCTCCTGCCGCACACCCGCTTCCCTCTCCCTTTCACGCCTCTGGTGTCGAGCTGGGCTCGCAAGGCACACAGGCAGGAGGAAAAGGAGGTTTCTGCTGTCAGTCAGTTCAGGTATTTCAAAAGGATGTTGTATAATTCACCTCTGCTATCAGGCGCCGATCAGCCCAGCGCATCCGCCCCCGCGCTCCCGGGTTGTTCACTCTCTCTGACCTCCTGGCATCAGGGACAGGGCAGGACCGAGTCCGGCTGATGGGCCACACTGGCAGCTCGTCACCAAGGGACCCCCGGCGCGTTCATTCAGGTTAGCGTCTTCAGCTGGGCCGTTTGACTGGGCGCACCTTTTTGCTCACAGTTAAAATCGCTTTGATCCAATTTAGTTTTGTTTTACCTTTGGCTCTGAATTGCCATAGGGTTCATCTACAAATGGACTGATTCAGGAAGAAAGCACCTTGCAGTGGTAAAACCAGATCCATAGTCCCACATTTCTGGCACAAGTATATTGGTAAAAACATCTTTCCTAGTAATCTGGGGAAGGGGAAGAGGCAGAAGCAGGGAAGCCGGCTGCATGCACAGTGCCACGCGCTGAATACACACAACATTTGGCCATGGGGTTTAACTTTTTCTTAACCTCTGCCCTTTGGAAATAGAAGAGGCTGATGCTAGGAGAGCTTATAGATCAGTTATGAAAAATATCCTATCACAAAAACGGCTTTTAGCCTCAGAAAAGGCAAAATGCCAGAGTCCATAAAGTTCAGTAAAAACTTAGCGGTTTCAATCAGTTTTCCACAAGCAGCCTGCAGGAACCATCGTGATGGCAGGTGGAATAAAAGCCAGAGAGGGCGAAGGAGGGAGAGAGGTGCCGGGAGGTGCTAACTGGCCCTGCCTGACTGTGTTGAGGCACAGAGGGAGCCGTACGCCGCGGGTGCAGGGGCAGGGAGGAGACATCTCTGCTTCCCTCCAGCTCCCACCTTCCCGTCTCGTTGCTCGATGCTGCAACCTTGGCTTTAACATCCCCCTCGGGAGCAGCCATTCCCTTCCCCCCGCGCTTTTGCCACGGAGCAGCCAGGCATTAAATCAGTATTTTCTTTTTGTTTAGATTAAATATTTGGAGTGTTAAATAGGTGATTTCCATAAGGCAGATGGCCCTTTTCTTGTTTTAAGCGACCCAGCCCAGCGCAGGCACCGGGCAGGAGCGCTGCACTGTATTCTTGTTCTGCCGTCGCTGGGCCGGTGCCAATGTTTGATGTACCACTTCACACAAGTTTCTAACCAAACTAGCTCTGCACTTGGTAACCAGAATAATAAGATCTGCAGACATCTGCCAGCTACTGAAGGTGAAGCCAAAGTGTTTGGCTCAAAGGGTGTTTATTAAGGAAAATGCTTATATTCAGCAGCTCAGCTTCTGCTTTTTTTAATGCTGTTGTAAATGCAGCAAATGCCGTGGGCACAGGAGATCTGCTCTGCACTGACACCGGGGTAAACGAGCCCAGATTTGGCCCACTCTTTCTGTGATTTGTTTGATTAACCCACTTGTTCCCAACCCCACCCTCACTCTCCATTACTTTTGTAGTTGCATCCAGCGCCGTACCTCGCCGAGGGAGGGCTGGGCTGGGGTGAGGCAGTGGGTGCATGGCCTGGGGTGCTGCGGTCCGGGATGCAGTTATGGCCCCATCATAGTCCTTCGAAAGCCACCGGCTTCCCTGCCCTGCAGTCCCTTGGAGGTGTCACCTTGCCGAGTGTAGCYCAGCGGTGCTGGGATCAGGTTGCCAGCTCCTTGGCAGGCAGAGAGCAGTGCCTGACCTTAACGGCATCTGAGTCTGTCCCCTGGAAAGTGGTGTGTCCATCCTCCCCATCCCCTTGTTGCTCCCTTGGCATACAGAGCCATTGGGATGGGAGGAGGGAAGGTTGGAAAGTGCGCTTAAAAGAAGGAGAAGTGAAACTTCGGTGTCCCTCGCTGCCATCAGTCTCTGCTTTCCACATGCCTCTGACACAGACCTTGCCCTCCGCCTTTGAAGAGCAGGTGGGCAATGCAAATCCCAAGGAATTAAAAAGTTTGCAGACTGCAGCATTCTTGCACTGCCTGCGAACACTTATCCGGGATGCCTGCTGAGCGCTCGCTCCTGCACACGCTCCCTGCCCCTGCGGATTCGCTCTCGGAGAAAGAAAAACACCTCTGGGGTCACGCTGTCCATCCTCCCCGAGAGGCAGAGGATGAGAGAGCATTTCTCTACTGGAAATCTCTGACCTGGGGCAGAAATACTGGGTGGCCTTGAAGTCACTTCAAGGACTTATCTTCAAGGGAAAGAAGGACAGGTCCCTAGCCTACATTTTCAGCTTGCTTACAAACAAGGTGTGGGCAAATTTTATCAGGGCAGAGCAGAAAGCATCCTACCTGCATGAACAGCAGTTTACTGCAATGGAGCAGGCTTATGGGGATATTTTCTCTTGCCTATATATGAGGGAACCTGCCCAAACTGGACCTAAGCATCCCGTGGAATGGCACTGGGAGGAGCTGGAGAGCCTGCCCCTAGTCTGACAGGTCTCAGTCTGGGAGCTCTTCTCATTCCCAGCTTTAAAATACCCTCCTAATCTGATTGCGTGCCCACAGCCATGCATCCATGCACCAGGATGTCCCGTGCAGCAAAGATCCCTCGCCTAGGTTAGATTCCTGTGCACAACCAGTGCTCCTCAACCATTGCCTACAGGCATTGGGCTCCACATCCTTTCCCGCTATGCCTGTATGTGCAAAGTCTAATTTGGGCTGCAACATCCTCGGGGCAGGGACCGCTTTACACAGTCCCATGCACAGAAAGTTCTGATCATAACGAGGATCCAGAAACAGAGGGTCTCTCATCAGTATTACCTCTCCTATACCAGGCAAATCCCCCTACAGATCTCAGCAGGAGCCAGCCAGGATAAGATGGCAGGATTTATTCTAGCAATAATTAATTCACATATTTGGCTCTTCCAGCCTCTCTTCATAAATCAAGCTCTTGGATCGTTGGTGTTGCTAATTCCTGAGTAAATCTGCTGCTGTAAATCCCTTTTGCAAAAGGAGGGAGAAAAAGAGAAGGGGAAAAAAAAAAAAGAAGTACCAGTTCTCCAAATACTGAAACTCACACCCAGTGGCTGTGCAACCGGAGTGTAAATCCCCCACGCCCACCCAGACAAAGAGCACGATTGTTGGAGCTGGGTTACCTGCGCCTCACCGGGCGGAGAAAGGGCCGATTCTGCGAGGGGAGCTGCAGATGTGGCAAGAAAGCCCAGGCAGAGAGGTGCTCCCAAGGAGGTGTGCAGAGGTCTGTGCTCAAATAAGCCAGTGAGTCATTTATAAATCACCTCAGTCAAGGGGACCGAGGGCTGTGCTCGGCGCCTGATTGGCTTGTAGGAGGTAATTGCAAGCAAGTACACCCAGGCTAAGCCCAGGAGATAGCCAGGGGAGATAAGGAGAGATCTGAAGAGGGACAAGGGCTTTTTTGGATGTCCCCCCTCACCCCACCCCTTCCCGCTGAGGCTTGGGCCGTTTGATCACCTTTGCAGGTCCCTCTGTGCTCYGGGCTCTCAGTGACAATAGCTCATATTCACCGTCACCCCGGGCCCCCTCCCTCGCCTGCTCCGGACTCGGGGCGGGAGAAGATGCTTTTGTTGGCCTGGGCCAGGTTCCTGGCGTGGTGGGTAGCGTCTCCCCGGCCTTTGTGCTCTGGCCGACTCTCCGCCTCCGGAAGGGACAATGGTGCGCTTTGTGCCAGCGCCGGACCCCGCCGCTCGGGCTTTGAAGATGGGGTTGGCAGGGGAAAGCAGTTTCTTTCTTATTTCCAGGTTCAAAGGGATGAGAGGAGTGGGAAAGAGAGGYGAAGCCCCCGCTGCCTGCCCAGGAGAGAGGGCGCGGGCTCCGTTCCCCTGCATGGGGAAGAGGTCGAAGCCCTCAGCGGCGCGGGGATGTGCCGGTGTGGATCAGGCTGGGCTGTCTGTCATCAGCCTTGCAGGCACGGTCCCCAGGCAGGGCCAGGCAGGAGCCACACCTGCACCACGTGCTCGTCCGGAGGAGAGTTTGACAAGTTCTTCGGACGCCCCTGGCAGTGGATGGGGATGGAGCGGGGAGGCGCTGGGATGGGCTGTCCAGGAGCTGCAGACTTGGGGGCCACCCCCCAAAGGTATCAGTCAACCTCCTGGCCTGGGAATTTGCTGATGTCTCGGGAGATGCAGTGTTTTGAGCTGTAAAAGGCACTGGTGTGACATGCGTGTTGGCAGGGAGCAGCCAGCTCGGACTAGGGGAAAGGGCTCGTCCCCTCCTGCCACCGTGTCCCCAGCCCACGCTGGCACCACTGTGCTGAGCTGTGTCCAGGCTCGTGGTCTCCTCTCCTCCCAGGGGGATTCGAGAGTGCAGGAGCCAGGTACCGGTCATGAGATGGATAGGGACATCAGCAGGGGACATCACCGAAGGAATAGGCCACTAGAAGGCTGTGGAAGGAATTGATCTTTCATGTTCCCGTTGTCCCCAATGGCAGCTCGGCACGAGCTCTGCTGCCCTCCCTGCTCTGGGTGTGAGCCCAAAGYGCAGACGCAGGGCGGATGGGATGTGCTGCCACCTCTGAGCGTTTGTTGGCCTGTGTGTGGGGAAAATGATAGGAAAAGGGAGAGGGGAGAGAGAAGGCAGGGCACTGAGAGAGGGGGGAGAAGGAGGGAGACACGGCTGGGGTGGGAGGAAGGGAGAAGGCAATGATGTGGCCTTTGCTTGCTCCCAGAGGCTGTCAGAGTAAAAATCTCTGGTACCTTGTGCATGCACAAGGCATCAGCGTTTACTGCCAAGAAACCTCATCTTATGGAAATCAATCGCTGTGTCCGGAGCATGCCAAAGGAACACCCTGCCGGAGGGTGCCGGAGGAAGCGGGGCTGATTCACTGCCATTTGACAGACAGAGGTAATAATTGCCAAGCAGTTATCCTGTAAATATCATTAATAACCCATATCAAGTGTTCTTTTTAAAGGGCAGCCTGATATGCATGGAGCCCTTTGAAACAGAAACCTGTGACATGGCAGGAGGACCAGCCCACAAGTGTGTGCAGTGGTCCCTGCCACAGGGCAAATCCAGGGAACCCGGAGCACCAGCACCCAAAGGTCCCAGCCACAGGGGTCCTGCTCGCAAGGCACCACAGAAAGAGAGGAAACAGCATCTCTGCTGCAGAGGCGATGCTGGCATTGCTAAACTGCCTGGACAATCAACTAATGCTAAAAGGGACATTTTTGCCATCATTGAACTGGCACTTTTCCTAGCAGAGCTCCACCAATGAAAGATTTTTTTCCCCTCACTTTCCTAAACTGACATCCCAGCGTGGGTAGAGCTGTGAAGCTGGAGAAGTGGCCATGGTCATGGGGGGTAAATGATCTGTTTGAGATCAGTATCTGAGCTTGGAATAGGACCACAGAGCCCTGAATTCAAGCTTCCACTCTAATCACAGCCATCTGCCTTTGAAAAAGAGAAGCTGCCAAGCAGAGAGGCTGTGCAGCCAGTCTTTGCATCCAGAGGGGACAGGTCTCACCCGAGAGACCAGCCCTGCTTTGAGCTTTGGGAGCAACATCAGCTTCATTTCAATCTAGCTGGTATGAAAAGTAAAATCCCAAAGCTGACTCACTGCATGAGTGAAACAGGAACGGCTCCAGGCGAGGAGGCTGCTGGTGCTCCTTATCCTCTGAGCTGTCTGCTCTTTGCATCAGCCCCTGCATAGGCATGTTGTGTAGGACCCAGCAAGGTCAGCAGTGGGGATGCCAGGTCCAAGGGAATGTCACTGATCCCTGGCAGACACGCCATAAAACGCAGTTACACTGGGATGCAAAACCAAACCAGCCAAAGCGACCCAGTGGTGCAGTTGCTTGGGGCTTGGGCTGGGACACTGGCAGGGCAGAAGTCCAACTGGTTGGGTTTCTTGCCCACCCAGCATTGGCAAAACCTGAGGAAGTTCTCAATCTTGTGCAAGGTAATTTGCCCACAGGGGATGACTTACACAAGACCTTCAGGCTTGCTCTGTCCCCTTCAAATCCAGGTGTTCCTCCCTCACAGACAAACTCATCACCAGTTCCCGCTGCGCGGGGACAGGCGAGCTTGCAGGGAGGGCTGGCAGCTCCCCATCGCAAAAGCTGCTATTCCAAAGTCCCGGTGGGTGTGATCAGGAAACTGCAAGGTCTTGCCCGATGGAGAAACCAGCCCCGTATAGGTACCAATGGTCCTTTGGCATTTCTTGCAACAGGAGGTGCAGTCCTGGTCAAATTCCAGTTTCAGTAACTATAAACATAACTCCGATTCTGCCTCTTTCTGCTTCGGCCAAACTCACCGCGTGTGGCCGAAGCCACTCTGCTGGGATGTGTCCATCAACAGACCGGCCAGGACGATGTGCAGGGCATGGACGAGTGTCTGGGGAGCACCGGGGCTACCCAGAAAGCTGGGAGGCACTGGGAGATGGAAAGACACCCCAGGGACTCCCCTGAGTCAAACATGGAGCCCTGGGTGCACAGACTGCTGAGCTGTTTATCTTCTGGTCCGATAACAGCATAACAAGTGCTGGAATGTGTGGATTTATTTGCCAATGATTAATATTAGCAGATATATTGCACTTAATGCGGGTAATAATTCAGTGGTAATTACTGCTGGAAATGATGAGAAAGCTTCCTTGGAGCCCCAAGGTTAGAGTCAGTAGGGAAAGGCAGCATGTCCCCCGGGGCGGAGGGGGCTGGTTCCTGGGAGCTCTGCTGGTGGTGGGACCTGCAGGCAGCCCCCCTCTCTCCCTCCCTCCCTCCCTCCCTGGGACCTGTGGCCGGAGCTGCTTCTTGCTTTCGGACAGTTTTGCCAAGGAAAGGGGGCTTGTGCGGCCACAGGTGTGGGTAGGAGCCAGGGTCTGGGATGGAGATGCTGCAGGTGGAGCAGGGCAGCCTTTGTGGGGAGAAACTGGTGCTTCTAGGTGGATCTGGGAGGTCCTGAAGGACTGTAGCTCCACATGGCTGATGTGTCGCTCAGGCTGTGACACCTGCACAGGGGACATCTGAAGTTAGGTGGAGTGTCCTGCTTCCCTGTCTGTCCGTCTGTCCCTTCAGGAGCTTTTGAAATCAGTAGCATACCTCAGCCAGACGGGAAAGCAGAGACTTGGGCTCCCAAATTCCTACAGGAATGAGGAATGAGGTGGCTGTTCCTGGAGCAGGGCGTTGGACGTGCCCAGTGCTGTAGGATGCTCTGGTCTGCCGGCTGTGAGCAGAGGGCAGGCAGGGCTTGGTACCCGCCGGGTACCCGCAGCGTAGCGAGCRGTGTCACCCGCAGGGGCCGTGTGTCACCGCACAGAGCCTGGCTGGAGCAGTGAGATTCCCAGGGCTGGTTATCATCGTTTCCTTCTCGCCCAGGAATGCAGCTCCTGGGCTTGGGCTGGACGCCACGCTCTTGCTGGCAGACGTGGCCCAGCCGCCGGCTCCGCAGTGCCAGGCGATGGAGACACAGGTCTCGCCTGAAAGGGAACCACCAACTTTTAACGCTTCCCAGGCTTCCCCCTTTGCTGCAGGGACATGTGGTTGGTCTCACCAGCTGGCACAGGGGTCAACGGCTTTATCCGGGGAGGAATGAGGAACACAATGTCCTAGAGGGAGACAGTAGGATTATTTACAGCACCAAAATAAAGGGTGGAATGCAGAAAGGCATCGGGAGGTTCAAAGCTGCCCCTATGGCTCAGCATCATGTGGATGTTTCATGCAGTTTATTTCATGGTGTGAACTTAGAGCTGGGGAGAGGCACTACAGCTTTCTGGTTATCTACCAGAGGGAATTGCTGTGTCTCATGTGCTCATGGTCTTTACAGCCTGCCTTAGCCCTGCAGGAACATCTCCAAAGGCAAGGGAAGGGGTAGTCTCCTGCTGAGACCATGTCCCCTTCACGTGTCTATTGAATAAGCCCTATCACATCGGTGCTGGCCCTTGTCTTCAGAGGGAGACCTCCTCATGGGAGAGCCCTGGGCCACAACAGCAGGGCTGGCACGAGCGCACCGTGCAAGTGCATGCCCAAATTGAAGGCTTTGCAGTGTAAGACATCCTGGCTTGGGGAGCAAGAGCACGTTCTGTTGGTTAGAGTCAACCCCACCGACTCTGATCTCCCTCTGGAGCACAGCAAGGGCCTCCAGAGCAAGCATCACCCCCGAGAAGACCCTGCCCAGTACAGGGGCAGCCTCTGGAGAGCATCGTGGAGCAGGCGTGGGCTCTGCATGGCAGACGCTGGGCTGTTTGTCCTCGGCAAAGTGCTGAGGCTGGACGGCGCTCTCCTGACAGCCCTCTTCCCAGCTATGCCTCCGGTGACCTTGAGCAAGGGCTGTTATCTTATTTGTAAAATAGGTGTAAGATAGCTGCCTTCTCCAGGGGAACACACAAGTGCTCAGCAAGGTCTGCCCAAGGCCCAGAAACATGTACAGTACTCAGCAGCGGGGCGAGCTGCTCCCAGGGGCTGGGTGGGGAACAGCCCCAGCCCACACCTTCAGTCAAAAATGCATGGCGTTGCAGCAGCTCCGTGGCCGGGGGGGCCTCACCGGCGGCAGGATCGGCCCCAGCCCGCAGGCTGCGGTGCGGAGGATCCCGCTTGCCTGGAATCCGGGCTCGGGGCTGGCTCTGGGCTCTGCCTCCCCCCCCCACTCATTGCTTCCCCCCACGAGGCTTTCTGCCCACTCTGTGAATTAGGAGAGTCAACCAAAATGAGGCTTTTTTGCACAAACAATTGAATTCCAGTAAAGGGAGGTTTTCCAATTTAAAAAAGAAAAGAAAAGAGGAATCTTTCCCTCCAGAAATGTGGGAAGGTGTGTGGAAGAGTTTGGGAGAAGCTCAGCAACATGCAGCTTCTCCCTCCTTTAYGCCAGTGTTTGTGCAAGGCGATGCAAAGCCGGGGAAGCTGCGGGAGCAGGGGGTGTGTGGGTGAAAAGCGAACGTGGTCCCGGCGGGGCAGGAGCCATCGCGTTTGTACGTTGCTGCCTGCTATGTGGCCTTGGGCAACTCATTAAGGCCAAAATGCTCAAACCTCAGTGATGGGAGATAAGCTGCGAAATAAAACGTCTCATTGTTCAGGGCTCTGAGGTCAATATCTTCAGAAGTACTCAGGTGTGTAAGGTGAGGATGGCTGCGATGGAGGTCCTGTCGCCCCTGGTTAGACAGATCAGGATCCAGCTTTTAGATGAAAGAGCCGGCAGCCTTCTTTGCCTTTTTGAAAAGTTTTAGGCAGGGTGTTGCCGTGCTGCACCGATGGCCGGGCGCCGGTGGCATGAGGCCAGGAGCCAGCTCGGGCTGCCAGTCTGCCTCGAAAGAGTCGGCAGGCAGCGGGCATTTAAAGCTGAATAAATAATTTTGGGCCAGAGGGATACAATGCCTGGGCGAAATCTGGCAGGAGCGCAGTTCCCTGCCCTGCACCTCACCCAGGGCTCGGAGGGAGGCTGCAGCCCTGGTCCACGCGTGCTCTGGCTCCTGGTCCGGTCTGGCCACGTCCCCAGGGATGCTGGTGGCCTCATGCAGGCTGTGCTTTGCAAGACCCGACGGTGCTCAGCCAGGACAGCAAGGAGAAGTATGTCTGCACTTTCCCTTCAGTCAGCGCGAGGGAAAGGTTGCAAGTCACCATGGTTCACATCTGTCCACGCTCTGAGGAGCTGCTTGTTCATGCAGGACAGAGTCCGGTCCATCTCAAGCYGGAAGCAAGGGAATTTTGGGGGCGGTGAGCTCCTCATCGGGCAGCAGGTACACATCAGCAGGAGGCTGAAGCTGCTCCCGCTCTCCAGGTGCAGATAGCACCAAAACTCCTTAGCGAAGACAATGTCCACCCTTGCGCAAAGGGCCACATCCACCCGTGGTGAGCACCACTGTGCGCTTGGCCCTGCCTCGGTCACCGCCGAGCTGCCCACCGCTGCGGCACGGGGCCGGCGAGCCCATGCCTGGCCTTGGGCTGGCCCTTTGCACAGGGAGCAGTCCCACCCCGGTGAAACCAGTCCTTCCCGGATTTCTCCGAGTTGCTTTTCCTGCTGTTACTCTGTCCGCACCCTGCCCGTGGGTCTGGCCCGTGCACAGGACCCTCTCCACAGCACTCGGCATTTCTGGAGGGCTTGCAAAATGCACATCGACTGCGGCAAGGGGTGGAAAACCCTCCAAGCAGAACACTGCCCTAGCTAGTGCCCCACAGGACCACAGTGCAGCCCCGTGCCAGGCTGGCCGGAGCAAACCCGCCCATCCCAGCAGACGGCTGGCAGCAGATTGCACTTTGCTGCTGTCCCGCACGCGGCTGGAGGGACGCCTGAGGCTCAGGCTCGCTGCTGACTTCAGCATGTACCTTAGCTGACTGGGGGACTGGCCACAGCCCCTAATCCTCTCTACGTGCTGGCTTGCAGACCTGCCGCGTCCCCCGGCCCCGCTGCTCGCAGCCCCTGGGGCCGGGCAGAGCCCCGCGGCCCCACATGACCCTGCACATGGATGCTCGCCACAGCTGGGACCCGGTAACAAAAGCTCCCGCGTGATGGGTTTGAAGGAGAAGCATCAACATTTGCCGTGAATAGGTGGACAATGAAGCAGAGGGCGAGGGGATGGCGTCTGCTCCCGCCTGACTGTGCTTCAAGCAGGGGCTAATTGCRCGTCCCTGGCAGTCGCGGGGGGGACAGTGACACAAATCCCATTAGTGTCACCCGCAACGGGCTCACTGCTGGTCGGTTGAGGTGGAATAATGGGGCAGTGATTGAGGAAACAAAGAATAGTCATTCAAATAATTAATAGCATCAGCAGTGCTCGTGTATGGCAGAACAAGAGGTGCCAGTGCGCCGCGGGATGCTCCGGCGTTGCTCGGTGCCCAGCCGCGTGCCACGCCACAACACCAACCCCTTCGTTAATGAGCGAGCGGTGCCCGGCACGGGGCTGGTGCTGCCGCACGCGAGAGGGACCAGGCACGTCCGAGCACGGCACATGTAGCTTGCAAAAACATGCACTGACAGGCTCTAGATGCAGTTGCATACCTGCTGTCCGGTGGCACTAGAGGGCAGAGGTAAGGCTTTGCTTGATGCCATGATTTTATTTTTCATGTTTGAAAGGTTTCCTGTAACTTTGAACCTCTGGGGTTTATCACRTTTTCTTTTAAGACTAACATCTTGAAGTGGCTGAAACCGCTGCATTACTCTCAATCCCAGCTCCAGGTTAAYGGGGCTTCTCCTTTGGAACAGGAAAACCTGATTTTTTAAAAATCTGCTTTGCAGATTTTAAGCTACTTTATTTTAACTATCACAAGTTGAGTAAGAGAATTTAATTCCACCCAGCGCCAGGTGCCGCAGGCTGGGGCGGATGGACACTGCTGCCCGTCCCTGGACTGCTGGGACGTGTTCGCAGGCAGGGAGCTGCAGAGGAGTCGCTATCTGTCAGCCCTGCAGAGAGGCAGTTTGCAATGCAAATCCACAGGCTCTAACCAGACTCCCACACCTGGAACCAGTCAGAACTCAACCAATCTGGTTACACGAGATAAAATGGAGCACATGCTGCATTTTTAGAGCACGTGGGATGGTGGAGGGTGGAAGAGCTGTTAAGAGTAATTAAACCTCGGAAGCACTGAAGCAAACTGCAGCTGGGAGTCAAGGATTTAGGGTGAGTGTCAGGCACTAATTCTGCAAATACCGAGGGCAGCACTCTCCTCTGCACGTCCYGACAGGGTAGGGATGGTTTCCGTTTGGTGATCAGCATCCTCAGGCTGGGGTTTTACTGATTTTTGTGCGTAGCTTCGATTAGTGAATGAAAACCTGTAAAGGCAGAGGTGCAGCCTGGCTGTGCTGGCCAAGCTGAGTGAAGCGCAGAGCCCAGCATCATGGCTGGAAAGTATTTTTGACTTATTAAATACAGCAGCGTGGGGTAGGACAGCAGGCGAGCGAGAGCTCAGGTTGATTTGGTTTCTTCGCTATTGCCATGGGCCAGGACCTCCGCCGGGGAGAGCTTGTACCGCTGGCTGCACAGAAACTCACTGAGTCACACAGGGCAAATATTTTTCCCTTTGATTTTCACACCTGAGAAAATCTTGAGCTGACCTTGTTACAAACCTCCCCCCTGTCCTTTATCACATTTCAGCCGTGGGATAGTATTACCAGCTTAGCACCTCTGGCCACTCCTGCCAGCATCCTGCCTGGTGCGGTGCCACCCCATTCAGTCTCCCCGTCTTCCTGGAGGGGGGATTCCCGGGGCGATCCCGGCTGTCCCAGGGCTGCCGGGCCAGCAGGATCACGCCAGTGCGCCTACCTCGGAGGGACGGAGGGAGAAGAAAAGCTGGATGGCTGCAGTCGGCTCCAGCATGGTGCTGCACATCTGCAAGGTGTCTCTGTAGCCGGGGTCTCTATAGGGTGGTGATGCCATTAGAGATCCTGCCAGCTCCCAAGGTTGCAATCTCTTATGCAGTCTTAATTCCTGTGTCTGGTATGATGCCGCGTGGCCACACAAAGAGCTTGGGCCCCGCTATGCTCCATCCCCCTCAGTTTGAGCCCAGCATCTCAGATCCTGAACGAGGGCTCTGGAGCGAGCTGTGCCTGCAGTCGAGGGTCTGATCCCAGCTTGACTGGGTGCTGCGACACGCTCCCGGCCGTGCCTCGCCGGGGCAGCCTGGTCTGCAGGCAGACCCCGAGCCAAGCCTGCAGCTCCCGCCTGGCTCCGGCTTCTGCCACCTGTGGGCTTCGGCACCTGCGGCTGCCCTGGGCACGCGCCAGCGGCTGCTCAGCCCCGGCTGAGGGAGCACCCGCTCTGCTGAGTGCATTAGTTTGACCTGCTCAGCTCTGGGTGTCCAAATTGCTGCTTGCTGGAATAAAACGGATCAAGTTTGCATCCGCCTCCAGCACTGAGAGCTGCTGGAGAAAGGGTGTAATTAGAAACAATATCACTATTGACGCGGATGGTGCTTAACACCCRCTGTCCAAACAGACCTGGCCAAGTGTGCTGGCTGATGCTCAGCCCAGGGCTGTGCCGGGAAGGGGGCTGCATCCCATGGGCGATGCTGGGCACGAGGTGGGCTCCGGGCAGGCTGCAGAGCCTGGCCAGGGGCTGGGGCTGCACCAGCTGGCACTGGGGAGGTGCCGTTGTCCAGCTGCCTTTGGGATACAGGAGGGAAGGCTGTGCGGAGCTCGGGGAGGAAATAGTTAATGCCCCTCTCCTCCCAATATTAAGGGACAAATCCTCTCCCCGGCGTGGTGCCCAAATAAACAGTCTGAGTGTTGCGTAAGGAGGAAGGTGGGAACATCTCTACGTGCCTCTCCGGAGCCTGGCAGGCTAATTACGGCGCTGTGGCCCCCCGCGCCCCCCGTGCCAAGCCCTCGCTCAGGTTTCACCCTGCCGACACGCACCCGCTGGTTCCATGCCCTGCCGCCGGCGCAGATGGGTGCCGTCCCCAGCTTCTGTCACGGCTCGGTGGTCCTGGGTGGGGAACAGCCACGATGGGGTTGTTGCTCAGGGGAAGGTCCGGGTGATGCTGGGCAGAGCCCCCATGGCCCCTGGGAAGCTCCGAGGGACCACTGGGGTCAGCGTGGATGGGTCTGGAGAAGGGTGGCAAGAGGGCAGGAGGTCCTGTGGAGACCTGCCTGGGCAGCCACGGGGCTGGATGCCCGGCTGGGGGTCTTCCCGGGTCCATAAAGCCCTACGGCTCTGCAGCGAGCAGGGTGCTGCAGCCCCAGGGATGCAGCTCCCGAGGCTGCGGGGAAGGCGGCACAGGGTGGCCACGGCCACCTCTCTGGCCAGCCCCAGCCTGTGCTTGGGTGCAGCTTCTCGAAGGTGCCCGAGCCAGAGCGGGATGGATGCGAGAAGGGAAGCAGTTGCTCGGCTCGGCTCCCAGCGGGCTCCCTCTGCCGACAGCCGCCCCGGCCAGGCCCCCACGCCACCACTGCACACCCACTTTGCACGATGCCCCAGATGCCTCCTCTCTCCCCTGACCCAAAATTTGCACTGGAAAAAAAATCCAGCCCCAAAATGCATCCTCCTGCCCCAAGAAGCTGGCACAGGCTCAGATCTGCTGGCCTTGCCAGAGGCAAGTCTGGAGCATGGCCCACGGGACAGCGCAAGAGCCCGGAGTCCCCACCCCATCCTCCTGCTGCTGGACCACAACAGCATTTTGTGACACATATATATAAATAAAAATGAAATGTTTAATTTCCTTTTTTAAAAAAAATAATCCCTGACAAAAAGTGCTTTAGAGCGGGAGAAACTGAGGCACGGAATGGTTACATCCGCAGCGGCTGACCCCGGGAGGGGACCTGGCTGCTCTCAGACCTGTGCTGTGGCCACCAGCCCCACTCCTCCCCCAGGACAGCCCGTACGCACCGTGAGCACTGTGAGCGCCGCAGGGCCACCAGTCCAYGCACTGGGAAGGGTCACCCACGGGGCCAAGGTCATGGTCTCTGGTAAGGCATCAGGAGCACTGCCTGGCTCCCTGGCACCGTCACCGCAATAGGATCGCCCGCTCGGGTGCCACACGGCAACAGATCGAGGGGGACAGGGCCACCGTGATGCTGTGGCGATTTGGGAGGCTGCTGGTTTGGGAAAGCAGCTCTGGAGATGTGGGAAGCAGCAAGCCCCGGGATGCGCAGCCGGCTGGCCCTGGCGYGTCGAGCGGCGGCTGTCCTGTGTCCTGGCTTGGCCAACCTCTGCAGCCGGGCTGGGGCGGGCGGAGGGCACAGACCTCCCGGGCAGGGCTCCAGCCTTGGGCATCGTGGGGTGCTCGGCTGGGCTGTGCTTGCGCAGGACAGCCCGGAGCACGGCAACGTGCCCGGGATCAGCAGCAGCTCTTCTTGGGCTTGTCATTAGGAGTGAGTTTGATGGAGTCGGTTAAATAACTCTCAAAAATCCCTTTATACTGGAAAAAACAGAGAAAAGAAAGGGTGAGTCATGTTAGCTCAGAGTCAGCCTGAGCAGACCAAAGGACTGGGGAGCACAGGTCCAGTCCTGATTCGTGATTAAAGACAAAACCCAGGGAAAAGCCGCCCGGCTCAGCCGAGGAGCGGGGCCACCCCGCTTGCTTGGCGTGGGGACACGAAGGTCCCCGTGGGATGGCCGCTAGAGGACAGTGCTGGTGCRCTGTGCGGTGCCGCATGCCCGGTTCCTGTCACCACGGGCAAAGAGAAATAGCAATTCTTATTCTTTTCTAACTTGTTTTAGATCTATTTTAAGAAATCAAACACTGATGCGTTTCTCTTCCTGGGTTCTCCTACACGTTATAAATAGAAGATATGCTGCGTCAGAAGGTGGGCTGTGAGGGTCTGTCGGATCAGCTCCAGGGAACGGCTGAGTCCGGCTCCCACCCGAATCCCTGCTGCAGGCGCAGGCTTGGTGCRGGAGCGATGCTCACCGTTGTTAATGCCTGCTTTGCTAGGGTCTCGAAAGCCTCTGCAACATTGATGTTGTTCTTGGCGCTGACTTCAAAATAAGGGATGTCCTTCTCCTTGCACCAGGCTGAGGCAATCTCCTTGGGTACCTGCGGGAAAGGAGGATGGAGCCACAACACAGCCCTGCGCAGGGCTGCCCGTAGCTGCTGGAGAGTTGGCAGAGGGGACCCTCCTCGTCCATCCGGGCACTGCTGGGTGAGGGCAGGATGCTGGCAGTGCAGGCAGCTATCTGAGATGTTTAATTCCTGCTGCCTTCAGTGGGGACAATCTCTGCTGCTAAGGGCAGTGCGAAGATGCTGCTTATGCCCTCCGAGAGGCATGGGGAAGGCAGCAGCACTGGGTGCCCAGCACCTCCTCTCCCGGGAGCCCTGGTTTTCATGAGAGCATCGGAAGAAGGCTGGTTCTGCAGGCAAAGGATCAACGCTCGTAAGCTGTTGGGGCACTACGGCGTCCCAAACCCCGCTCTCTCTCCTCCACCCTTACCTGTCGATCGCAGATGTCTATTTTGTTCCCCAGCACAACCATGGGGAAATCTTGCTCCCTTGGAATGACCTTCTCCAGGAAGTCATCCCTCCAGTTGTCCAGGGACTCAAAGGACTCCCTGTCTGTCACGTCGAAGGCCAGCACGCAGCCATCCGAGCCTTTGTAAAAGGTCGACACCATGGAGCGGAATCGTTCCTGTCCCCCCGTGTCCCAGATCTAGGGCAGAGAAGGGCACAGGTACAGACAAAGGACACGAGCGGCGCTGGTGTTTGCAGCCCTGTGCTCTGTTAAGTGCAGGGGATCAGCTTCAGGGAGTGCCAAGCCCCCAAAACTCATGTGGGATTTCAGTATAGTTCATGGATGCTCAGGGCTGCTGAAAATCAGACCCTGCAAATCCAGCTCTGCACCTCATGACACCAGTAGGCATTTGGGGACAGCAGGACATGGTGGGACACACGTGCCCACGGGATTGGGGTGGGCACCCCAAGCAGTCCCAGCCCCACTCACCTGCAGTTTCAGGGGGGTGTTGTCCACCGCGACGACTTTGGTCAGGATGCTGGCGCCCAGCGTGGTGCGGTAGTCTTCATAAAACGTCTTGTGCACGTACTGGTGCAGGAGGGAGGTTTTGCCCACGCTGGTGGGAGGGAAGGGAGGTGGGTGAGGATTTGCATTGTGAAGCCAGGCTCAGGGGGTCGGTTGCAGCAAGGACAGGGGCTGCGCACCCACAGGCTCCCGGGCCAGCCCCCACAGGCTTCCCTCCCATTGCCGGCGCCGCTCCTTACCCCAGAGCTCCTATGATAATTATCTTCAGATCCACCTTCTTGCTGGCATCCATGGACGGGCCCTGCGACATGAGAGGGGGTCACCCGGCTGTGGGGATGGGACCGGCTCCCGGCAAGCCCCGCGGCGCTGGCGGAGGTGTGGGAGCAGCTGCTGCTCCCCACAGCCTCTCCCCACTCCCACCCCGGCCGTCCTGGGGCTCCGGACACCACCGTGTCCGCACCGTGCCAGCAGCATGTCTGTGCCGTGCCAGCACCCTGCTGTGCTCGCGTCCCGGCGGTGGTGGGGGCAGAAACCCCTGTGCCGAGCCTGGCCCACGTCAGTGCCCGGGACCGGCTCCTGAGGTGCCGGTACACGTCCAGACACGCTACCGTGCCACACCAAATCATCACCATTAAAAGCTGCTTTGAGCAACTTCCCTGCCTCTCCCTCTCCCCCTAAAGTGCAGTCCCTCCCCCTAAACCTGGTACACACCGGGGGTCCTGGGGAAAATTACATTTATTAAAGAAGACCACAGCCGGCTGGACTTTCCTGGGTGCCCCAAGCACAGCCCAGGGATGCCACCCAGCCCGGGAGCATGCYGAAAGGCTCCCCGCAGGCTGCATCGCCAACATGTCCTGGTGTCCCCACATCCCGAGGCAGGAGCCCTGAGCACCTCCAGCAAACCCCCTCCCCAGGCGAAGCATCCTCCGGTGGTCTCAGCAGCCCCGTCCGTGTGGCAGCATCAGGCACGGCACTGGCCAAGGCGCAGATGGAAACACTTACTGACAGCCTCATCTCTGCATTTTTCCCCAATGCGTTGGCCAGCCCTGAGCTGTTCCCCCTTGGCACATCACCCCTGCCAGGGCGGCTCTCGGCCGTGGGGTCCAGGCTCTCCCACACCCCCTCTGCCACCCCAGCCTGGCTGCAGGCAGCATCCTTGGCACAGGCAGAGCCTCGTGTCTCAGCACACACAAACTTTCCAGTCCTTTTGCCAGCGCCAGACAGCTTTCTCAGAGGCCAGGCAGTTTTAAACTCAAAATGGAGTTTCCCAACCTTTTTGCCTGCTGGCTGTTGCTCCAGGGGTCCCCCACTCAGCTGCAGTCTCGGCCGCAGCCCCGGTGGCAGGAGGGGCCGGAGGGCAGTGCACTCACCTGCCGGGGCATCTGTCTGCCGGGCGGCCAAGGCTCTCGGTTCTGTTCTAGCCGGCGTCCTGGGGAGGGAAGAGGCGAGAGAGGAGGATCCAGGAAAGGGCGGCCGTCCCCGGCGCTGATTCCCGCCTGCCCGCCGCCCGGGGAGGGCGGCTGCGGGGCCCCGTGCCGTGACATCAGCAGAAAGGGGCCGAGATCTTGCCGGAGCCGGTGGAGGAGCTACGGGCGGGTGCTGGGATGTCTCAGCATTTCCCTCTGCTCCGAGGCTCTGCCGGGCGCTCCCTGGCTCAGAGTCTGATAGAGGAAAGAGAACAAGGTCCCCTCATCTGCCAGGGTTTGGGATTGACTTTTGGCCTCTTCTCTTGCTCAGGATCCCCCGGTACCTTTTACCCACCTCCCCGGGACCCCTTATCTGCGTTTCTGCCGCAAGATTATTTAAGGCTGAGAACAAAACCCCGGTGGGGCTATCGGCAGCATCCCCAGAGCCCGTGGGAGCCGCCCCGGACTTTGCTCCGGCAGCTCCGATAGCATGGGATGGGATAAGCAGCTTCGGGAGCTGAGGACAGCGGGGGGATGGTGGCAGGGGAGGTGGGGCTGGGGACTCAGTCCAGCAGAGAGGGGGGAGCAGATGGGCAGGGGTCCCCTTGAGGGGGCTGTGGGCTCTGTGTGGCTTCGTCTCCTTTTGCAGGCAGGAGGAGAGGGGCAGGGTGGGAAGCAGGAGTGTTTGCAGCCCCTCGGTACACGGTGCCGCATCCCTGCAACCCCGGTCCTTAGGGGCTCCCACCCAGCACCCACAGCCAACGCCAGCATCCCATGGGTACCCCAAAAGGAGGGGACCATGTCAGGGTGGGAGCTCCAGTAACCAGAGGCAGTGGCATGTCCCGGAGGAGGATGTGTTCAGCTAGCAAGTGGGATTTTGGGGATCTCAGCTGCCACCATGGAGCAACTGAGAAAGCCTCTGGCCATCTCTCCAAGCACGAGGCCGGTGGCCACGGCTCTTTGGCATGGGAAAACCTGCTTGGCCGTGGCTGCAAAAGCAGAGCTGTGCTCCCCAGCGTGAAAGGGCAGGTCCTGAGCCTTTGCCAAGCATTCAATAGGATTTGGGGTTTGCACCGGGAGTGGGGTGTCCCCCCCCATCTGTGGGCCCTCCTGGCTCCCTCACCCTGAACAACAACTGCCGGTGGTCTCAGAGGGACCCCGCGCTCGGGGACGCGAGGTCCCTCCGCGGCCACTGGCTTTTGCTTTTCCACTGGCTGCATTTTTGCAGATTTTTTTTCCTGTAGACATCCCTTATGGGATCTCAGGGAAGATCACTGCACTCAGCAGGACAAACCCTCCTCCTCCTCCTTCCCAGGTGTAATTTTGGGACCTGTCTGGCCAGAAAAATCTGTTTTTTTCCCCCACAGGGCAAGCACAGGGAGGAGCTGGGATGAGGCAGGAGAAGAACCTGAGCCAGTTCTCACCAGCGATGGGTAAAAGGCTGATGTTTCCCCAGAGCAGGTCTCTCCTAATCCCTGTTTTCAGCCTATTTTCATCATGCTGCTTCACCTTTGCCCTTGCAGTGAGACTTCATTGTCCAACCTCCCCCCCGACTATGTCTGCCCTCGTTCCTCTCCACATGTCCCTCCAAGCCCGGTGGGATGGACATTGCTCACCCGGTCAGATGATCGATGCCTCTCCACACCGGTGGAGATGGGGTTTGCGGTTGCGTTGCTACAGCCGATGCCCGCAGCCGCTTCTGCTTTTGGGCAGGAGGGGCTGTACCCATCAGGACACCCAGCCCAGGCTCAGCGCTGGCTCCGGCTTTTGTTTGATTTCACAAGAAAAGGGATTTTCCCAAAGCTCCTGCTCTCCTTACCGCTCCTGGTGTGAGCTTTGCCCCGGATGAAGGCAGTGGGAGCGGTGGTGTGGAGGAGGTGATGGCCAAGACGTTGTTCAGCAGCTCCTGCAAACACAGCTACAATCCTGTCCTGATTGCTTCACCAAGTCAGCAATTCTGAGGAAAAAAGCGTGGGTTTTGTGCCCTGTGACTATGAGGAAGATCTTGCAGCTAGGAGATGATGAAACACAGGCTGAGGACTGCCACGTCCAGAGGAAAGGCTCATGTGGACAAGGAGAGGATGGGCTGTTCCCCGCGGCAAGGCTCACAGGGCAGTGAGAGTGAGGGAAAGGGAAGAAAGCAAAAGGCGTCCAAGTGACTAAACTGTTCCCTACGGCTGTTCAGCCACCTCTGCTCGCCGGGGGACAGAGGGAGCCCGGTTGCTCCCTATCGGGATGCTCAGTATTTGCTGGAGCAACATCCCCTGAGCATCCCCCGTGCACGGGGAGGAGGGCTGGAGAGGACCCCCCGAGACCCGCCGAGAGGACATGGGATGCTCTGGGATCCCAAGAGCGCACAGCACCGGAGCAGTCCTGGTCGCGTCCAGGCCAGGCCACCTCTCGCTGCCGGCCAGTGTCTGGGGACACCAGGTGGTCCCTTGTCATGCTGGGGGAGCTGGATGCTCCCCCAATGCCTACGGCTGTGGTGATGGGCTGGTGCCCAGCAGCACCTTGGCGTGCTAAGAGTTAAGCTGGAAGAGGGAGAGGAGACCTTTGTCCAGCTGCCCCCGCACCTTATCTGTGCCCCGCCTGGGGAAAGCACAGCTGAGGTGAAGTCAATACAGGAACCGGTTACAGAAATCGTATGTTGGTCAGTGGCACAATCAATGTTTCTGAGTAAGGCAGATATTTTCTTTTATTGCAAACAACAAGGCTGAGCCGCAAAGTTTACAACCAGGTCTGAATTTTCGAGCACTCCCAACCCTGAAGTCTGCTCCAGTCTGGGAAAGATGCAGCAGCCGCGAAGCCTGGACCCGGCCACGGGGACCCCGGCACCTCGGCCTCGATGCCAGCCCGATGCGGGGCCTTGCTTCAGTGTCAGCCAGGAAAACTGAGCAAAGGCACGGATAAAAATAACCCTTCTCTCTGCTTCCCTTTCTCGCTGCCTTCCACGCGTATCTCAGGATGCATCATGCATGAGCCACGATTGCTCGTGCTTTCTCCCGCATCCCTTGCTCTGTCAGCAAGTCACATGCGCTGCAGTGATTCAKGGGGAGCCCTGTGGCCGGCAGCCCCCCGCAGCCCCCCGGCCCCCGCCACCCTCCGAGCCAGCCCAGCCCGTGGCCGCTGGCTGCAGAGCTTGGCAGCTGGTTTGCCCTCTCTCGCTTCGTGCAACCACCAACCACGTTGTCTGTGCAAGTGCCCCAGGGATCAAAGCAAAATTCACTGGAAATCACCGGTTCTTCTGCGAGTTTTGTGGCACAGAAAGAGCCCCAGGGTCTCTCCAGTCTCATAAGCACCTTCTTGTTTATCGGCACCAGCTCAGCCTGCTGAAGYGACACATTTTCCCGGTGAACTCGCTGCTCCCCCAGCCCCTGCCCTGCCCCTGCCTGCAGCGGTTGCCTCGGGCTCGGTGGGGAGCTCAGGGATGCCCAGAGCCACCTCCTGGGACTTTCTGCTCCACGTGGGCAAAGTGTCCTCTTCTGCCAGTGTGGAAATCCCAGCTAAGGACCATGGAGGCTGACGCTTTCAAATCCAATGCTGCCCAGGGGCAGCAGCATCTCCTGCACCGCCAAGGCTCCCCCCAGCGCGGGGAGACTCCGGTAACACCGAGCATGCAGCCCTGGCAGCGCCGTGGGTGCACCGAGGCTTTTAGCTCACCGGGGAGGAGGGCAGGGGCCAGGGAAGGACGATTTAACACTCCAGTGCATCCCAGCCGAGACCTGCAGGTTTGCTGCTGTGCTAATCACAGCGCGAGCACGGCAGATTTTATTTTATTAAAGCTTTTATTGACCCGTTTTTGAAAAAAGAGAATCTGCGAAGCAGATCACAGAGCTACTCAAGACATTTTTATATTYATTATGAAATGGCTTCCTGGCGTGGACTGAACTTCTGCTGGGCTCTTCAGCCGCAGTCCCCAGGTGTCTTCATTACCTCCAGGGACGCTGATGCAGCAGTGAAATCCCCTGCCCTGCCCGAGGGCAGCAGCCCGGTGGCTCCATTCCCCTCCTACCCCCTGGGATGCAACAGTCCTAAGGGACGGCAGGGGCCAACCCCACCCTGTTATTTCCACGGTCAAAGACGGAGTAAAACTGACGGATGAAAACGTCGCCCAAAATCCAGAGGGGTCCAGCGGGAGGGGGGATGTCCATCTCCTGGAAGCCGCTGGTGCAGAAGGTCATGCTGTCGCTGTACTCCTGGGGAAGGAGAATTGCAAAGCTGGGGACGAACCCGAGAGCCTCGTGCACACRGAAACATGCAGGCATGGTGACTGCGGGTCCCATGCATGACGCAGTGGGGCTCGTCACCCGCCGGGACACGTGGCTCAGCTCCCGGGGTGGCTCGGGGCCACCTTTGTCTCTGGAGCCACTTTTCCAACCCAGCAGATGGGAATTGGGGGCGGTGGAGCCGCAGCCGTACCATGAGGGTGTAGGCCTGGGCGCTGAGCATGTAAGGGAGCCCGTTGATGGTGAAGGTCACGTCGGGCATCAAGCTGAGGTTGCTGCACTCCACAGCGTACTGCGAAACAGCCGGGCGGCTCAGTGGTGCTGCTCCACGGGAGGTCCCTCCCGGCAGGGTGGGGGTCCCAGGGCTTTGCCCCCTCCTCTCCCCACCCTCGCTCTCACCTCTCCGTCCGCAGGCATGGCACCAATATAGCTTTGCAATTCTTTTATATCCTTGGTGGGACCTGTGATGAGCGATGTCCCGGTGTCCACGATGGCCTGGCAGCCGTTCCCGCAGAAAGTCACTGTCCCATCCACCTGGATGCTGGATGAYGAAGGAAGAGAGAAGGACAAGGAGGGACTTGTCCTGCTCCCCCACCCCAGCCCAACCCTTTCCTCCCTGCCCAGCACCACTCACTTGTCCAGCTGGATCTGCCAGTACCCTTGCTGGGTGACCGGCACCCAGTTCAGGGTCCCCATGAAGCGAGAGGGGTCAAAGCCACCAAAGAGCAGCTCTCCTCCCAGGGAGGATTCGGGGTTCCTGGAGGGAGGAGGAGGAGACGTGAGGGATTTTCTCTCTTTTACATTGCATTTTAAACGGGTGGATTTATACCCACTCTCTTCCCACAAATGCTTAGGGTCATTCGCTTTATTCCTGTAAGGCCTCAGGTCTGTGATGCTCTGCGTGGTACCAAAAAAACCCTTTACTATCTCAGTAAAACATCCTTATTTTAGCATCCCCCCCTAAAAGCAATGCCTGAGTCTAAGCAACAGCCCGGAGCAAAGCTGTGTCCATACGTGCTCATGTAGACGGAGAACATGGGCAACTCCACCAGATTTTGTGCCATCATGTTGTCGAAGACGGGGGTCACCCCGTCCACGGCCAGCGAGGGGTAAGCCAGCCCCAGGATCCCGTCAAACTCGGCGTCCAGGAAGGCTTTTCCCGGCTCGCTGATGCTCTCTGCAAACTGCTGGTTGCTCACGGTGAGGCCCTCGACCTGCGGGGAGGAAGAGGAGGCTCGATGGTGATGCTGAGTCTGTAGGCAAGTCCCAGGCATGTTATCCAAAGCAGGAGAAACCAAAGATGACTCACGACTACTTGGTCAGATCCGATGACCCCCGTCAAACTGCCGGTCCCGTACTGGATGGAGAAGGGGGTCCCTATTGCCTGGTATGTGCTGGACAGTGACGGCTGAAACCTGATGTGCTCCACTGGGGAGGGAGATGGGAGCTATCACCAGAAATGCTATTCATCTGCACGGCCATGGATGCCAGGAGCCCCCGCCACGGCCGGCGGCAGCGACCGGCCTCAGAGCAAACCGATGGGGCAAYGTGGCATCGCCGAAATGCCTGCGTCACGGGCACGCTGCCGAGGGAAAGAGCCGCTCACGAGACAACAGGGCATGCTGGCGTTTTGAGGAGGGATAAAACTTACTCCATTTCAATCTGCCTGAAAGGTGTGAGGTTTGTTAAGGGGAGCAGGATTAGCTCGTGCAATATTTTTATGAGACCTGAAGATCAGCACTGCTGTTCCCATTTTACAGACAGAAGCAGCCCCATGGGCACTGCTGTATCCGGCTATTTTCCCCAACCCTCCTTGGGCTCTGTTGGAAGCACCTGACGAGCCCTGGGGCTGCTCGGAGATGCTCTGTGTCCCAGGGCAGCAGGGCTGGACTCGCCGGGGCCGGCTCATGGCTGACAGCCCGAACAAGCCCAGTGCTTGTCACCCGCCGAGCCCCCGGGCAGCCAGCCCGGAGCCACGCTGTGGTCTCTGTGCCCGCCTTGTTCCTGCCACCCAGCCCCTTGCTGACAAGCTATATTATGTGCTATCATCTTTGCTTGTTTGTTTAAAGGCTCTCCCATAAGAATGGCCTAAAGAGCACGTCCGATATCTCTCGCGGGCTGATGGTGCTGGGTGCTGGTGGTGTGATCACCGCCTGCGCCTGAGCAAACAAACCCGCTGAGCCTCCCCCCGCTCACTCCCCGGATTTCTGTTATCTGTGTGTGCCTTGGAGGGCTCAGCTGGGTGGGGAGGTCCCCCCAAGGTCCCTGGGCTGTGTGCACTGGTGACCCCACAGCCTCTCTGGGGCCACCCCAGGGGTGTCACCCGGGGTCCCACTGCAGCTGGCCGGGGGGGGATGGCCGGTCAGGGAGCCCCTACTCACTGCAGGCTTTGCTGACGCAGTAGACGGACGGCACCCAGAGGTTGGAGGAGCCCGTGTCGAATATCACTGTGAAGTTCTGCGGGGGGTTCCCAATGGAGATCTGCCCAAAATACTCCATCTAGCAAAGAGCGGAGCCGTTAGCCGTTGGCACGCCAAGAAATCCTGGCAAAGGGGAGCCTGTGCCGGGGCATCTGCAGAGAACTGATGGGGTTCAGTGCTGGGATGGCAGGCTCCGGGGCAATGTTTGATCTGTCATGGCTGCATCATGCCAGGTGAAATAAAGGAGCCAAATCTTTAAGGAACAACAAGGCAAAGCGAGAACAAAAGGCAGGATGGCGGGTGCGGGCACCATCCTCTTGCTGCTGGATTCAGTGGGAAGGCCGGGCCCCGAGGGGACCCTCATCAGGGGGACGCAGACAGTGGCAGGGGCTTTGGGGACAGGACCCTCATGCTGCTGGGGAATGGGAAGAGCCTGGGGAACACCCTCCACCTCTGGCTCTCTTTGTGGTGGGGTCTTCTCTGATAGGTGTCAGTTTTGGAGGAAATCTGTCTCCCCACCGTGTGCCCGAGAGCACTGGGGGCTCGGGGAGTGCAGCAGGCGGGGAGAGGGCTGGCAGCGCCTGCCATGAATGCGCTCCCTTGTCCCCTCTCATCGTCACATTCCTGGGAAAAAAGGACCAGGCAGGAGCGGGCAGGCAGTGAGCCCTGGCATGCTGCAGGCATGCTCTACTAGCAGGTGTGGGCTTTATGGGAAGCATTTGGGCACTGGGATCTGCTCATGCAAACTAATGTGCTTTCGGGGTGTCTGGGGCACACTGCTGGGACTCAGTACCCCCCAGCCCTCGGTGCCGCCACGCTTACGTCCAGATAGTTGATGAGAGGCTCGTTGGCATCCGTGAAGGCAGCGCAGTCCTCGCTGTACTGGACCATGTCGAGCTTGTGGGCTTTCCAGAAGTGGGAGAGCTGCCCACGGTCCCGCAGCAACTTCCGCAGGGAGCGGTGCCGTGTCAGGGTCACCCTGGGGGAGCAAGGTCCTGGTCACTCGCCCAGGGCTGCGGATGCTGCCGATGTTGTGCAGCCCCCACATGTCTGCCCTGAGGGTCCCAGTGCCACCAGGATGCAGGTCCAGAGCCTGATTCTCCGCATCCCCCRCTGCAATGCTTTCTAGCCGAGGCACAGTGAAATGAGGGACTTGATCTGTTTTAGGAGGCAGCAAATCAAGGGCAAAGCTGGCAGGAGAGCCCGCACACCCCAGCACAGGCCTGCTCGCAGCGATGGGTCAGGCAGGAGCTCAACATGACGGATGGAAAAGGACCCTCAGGCTGGTAGAGGGGACTTCACGCTGGCAGTTTCTGCCCCATCTCTTTGCACAGCCCTCGCCTCCTGTGCCGCCGCGGGGTGTCCATGCCAGGGGAGCTCAGCTCTGCCTGTTCATCACCGTCATGCTCGGCACTGGCAGGACCCTGGGAGCAAAGCCCCTCCGAGAGCCCAGGGAGCTGGGGTGCACCCTGGGGACCCCCTTACCTTTTCAAGCCGCTGGCCAGGGAGAGGCAGAGCATGGCGAGGAGGAAGAGGCGCTTCATGTCGGCGGCTCGGCGGCAGCGCTGGCCTCGGCTGGGCTCTGCGGGTGCAGGCAGCGCCGCGGCATTGTTCTTATACCAACAGGTACACCCTCGCCCCGGTGTACCAGTGCCCGCGATAACACCCCTTTCAATGTCAACACGGGGCTTTGGCAGTGGAAATGAATCACTGGCCACGTCCCAGGCGAGGCGGAGCGAGTGCATTGGGGTCAAGTTTGGTTTTGTGGGCGAGGGGCTGGCAGCGTCAGAGCAAGACGGCATGCGGGGACCTGCCGGGCGCCGGGCAGGGGGTTGTGTCGGCCACTTTTGGGGGCAGCAGAAGCAGAACAGGGTCTCCATCCCGGCGCCAGCCCCTGATCCACTGGAAACCACCAGCTGAGCTGGTGGAACCCCCCCCAAAATGCTCCAGGGGAGCGTTTCCCCTTTCCTTTGCCCCACAGTCGCCCCCGGGGACCTGCCCCACACCCCGACGGCTGCGGGGGGGGGTGCAGGAAACGGATGTGTTTGTAGCATTGGGCAGCTGCTGAACAAACTTTAAAAGGCAAAGACTAATTAACAGTGATGAACTGCTCAGGAATCTGCAACTTTCCCTTTTAAATAGCAGTCAGTGTCATCAAAGCACGGTTGGGAAGAAGCACTTTGCATGGGAGACAGTTACATATTTCCTTACAGCCACTAATGGGCTCTTCCCCATGGCTGATTTTTGTTTAACATGGGATGGCCGTCTCATTAAGCCTCTGTGAATGCAAATAAAAAATGCTAATGAACAAATAAAGCCTTCAGATATGGAGGCGAGGCGAGTGGGGGGAGGCGAGGGTTTTCTTGCTGCCACCACCTCTCAGACGCGCAGCTGAAGGCTTGTGATGATGCTGTGTCGTCCTTGTGGTTTTTTTCCATGTTTATGGCACTGTAATAAGTGGTCATGGGTGCCACAAAGGGAGGCGTTTTACCCAGTGAGCACCGTTCAGGGAATTAATGGGATTTCTACCCTTAGCACTGTGCTAATCAATTTTCCATTTATCCCGGTTGGTCCATTTTATCTAATTAAAGTCCTCGCCCCGGGAAATTAAAGTCCTCGCCTGCGAGGCACAGGTACCAGCGGGGCCGTGAGCCCGACGTGGCCACCTGAAACCCTGGCTAACGGGGCATGGCCTGAGAAAGAGCCGACTCGTGTCTCCTGTGACGGGGGTCTTCTCTCTCCATCCCTGGGAGCTGCTGCCGGGCTCCTCCTCTCCGCGGCTTCGCAGGGAGCTTAAGCTTAAAAAATCTCAGGTTTCTTTGGCGTGAGCGTGGAGACGCGGGGCATGGCGGGGTCGGCACTGACGGCAGATGCAGCCCTTTTGTCCAAGTCAAGTGCAAATTCCCTGCATTTCCCCATGCCCAGGTTGGTGGCTGCAGTATTTTTTACTGAGTAGCTTTTACACAAAGTTATTATCTATTTCCCTTTTAAGATGCAGTTTAATGTATTGGCCTCCCTTCTCATCCTAATCATATATTCATAGAAGGGATTTAAAAAAAAAAAACGTTCCTAAAACAAAACCAATTGCAGCAAGTGCCAGATCAGCTGAAAGCAGCAAGTCGAATGTTACGGACATGGTTTATAATCCAAAAATCCTGTAAGAAAATCCAGCCTAAAGGGTCATTGGGCTTCAGAGATAAACGTGAGTGTGAGCTGTAGCACAGACAAGCTGAATACTTTAAGCGAAATAGTTTATTTAGTGGAAAAGATCCCCAATTGGATCATAATAATCTGCAAACTCGTGACAGTAGATTCAGCGTTAAAATATGAAGATTAGAGAAATAAAGAGGCCAAACCTTTCACTTAGAAATTTTTGAAGTTAAGCAAATCTGTTTCTACTTTTGTTTAGTTATTTTAAAAGTAATTTTAAAACCCAAAGGCAAGTCAAAAATCTATTTCAAGTCTAACAAAATGTTTTTTTTTTTTCTCTTTCTTTTGGGAGACAATGCAAGGCTGGGCCATATTTGTCTAGAAAATTGGGAAAAAAGGCTTTGCTTCATATGCACTTACAGCTCTTTCTCAATGTTTGAAATACACTGCATACGCAGACGGGGGAGCTCCACCAATTTCAATACAGGGTGCCCCTCACCGTGGCAGGGGTCAGCCACGGCGCTGCCCGTCCCTGCCCGGCGCTGCCCGTCCCTGCCCGGCGCTGCCCGTCCCTGCCCGGCGCTGCCCGTCTGCCCGCGCCCGCGGTGTCGGTGCTGCCTTTACGGCACCTCCCGATGTGGCGGCGAGAGCCCAGAGTGACGGAGCAAAATATGCAGAATTATTCATAAAACTTGAATCCGCCTTGTTAATAAAACAGTAGAAAAAGCGCTTACGTTCAGTAGAAATGTAATGAAAYGGGACTGCCAGCTACTGGAACATCCCAGGTCTTGTAAGAAATGTATGGCCTAGATAGAGTCCTGTATTACTTCCAGGCAGTAGCTGTCACAAAGTCTGTYTTACCCCATCCAGCTTTACATGCTTGCCCTCAGATACGTTAGAAATAGGTGCAGAAAACATGCCTCTTGCTGGCTCAGTGTACGGCGCTTTACTCATTTTAAGAAACCCGCTTTCAGGCTAAAAATATGTTATCTGTGTTCTTTTTTTTACATTTCCTTTAGTTTAGCCACTTCCACGATTAGCTCTGACTGATTCAAATCGCACCCAAGTAGCATTTTCTGAAAAGCCTTTTTTCTGTTTATCAAATACTTCTTCCACCTGTTAATCTGTTTATACATCACTGAGCACTTGAAAGAGTGAAACCCTGCAATAGCAAACTCTCACTTTTCAAAAAAAAAATAAAACCAAGCAAGCTTCCCTTAAATATTTACCCATGGCACAGAAGCTGTGGGTAAAGCAGGACTAAAATCCCCCTGTGACGGAGCGGATGGACGGCGTGGTCGCCCCGGTTGCAGGGGATCGGGGGGGGGAATGGGGGCAGCGACTGACCCACGGCGGGGACCTGGCAGGGGACCCCAACTCGCGATGCAGCTCCTGGGGGCGAAGCCCGACAGCGCCTGGCAGCTGAGGATACGTAGAGTTTCTCGGGAGCCGGTCTTCTCTTTGCCTTTAGGAAGTCTGGGGGGATTCACTGAGATGCTAGGATGTTGCTTCCCCGGGAGAGGATTGCTATGGGAGCGTGGGGGTGATGGAGATGTTTAAACGCCAGCGGGCACCGTCCCCAGGAGTCAGGGACCCCAGGAGAAGGGGCGTCCCTCGCTCCCTGCCCATCTCCTGCCAGGGAAGAAGCACAAGAGAGGTCGGGCTGCTGCAGGCATCTCCAGCACCAAAACGCTGTCTCAGTGTGAGAGCTGCAGAACCAGTTCCTACGGAGCAGTGGCCCAGTGCTCCCCAAATCTGCTGCGAACAGGTGAGAGTGGGTCTGCCAGTCTGCCGTATGCACCCTGCCGTTATTAAGTGATGCCGCAAGTTACTACTGACTGGAAAATTTTTCCAGAAAATGGGCAGGTGGAGGCCCATTCACCCCCAGCAGACACCAAGCCATGCCAGGCTCTGGGACCGTGTCCCTTATGATTTAAAATGTTTTACCCCTGTAGAAAACTTTTACTTGGAAGCACCCAGAGCACTTTTTGGGTGGCAGCTGAATTGCTTCGGGCTGAGCCAGCTCCACTGCTGCTGGGCAGAGCTCTCTGCCCTCGGGGACCRCTTTGCTCCACCGAAGCTCAGCTGCATTTTAGCACGAAGCTGCTGGAAGATGGAGCAAGAGGGAGAATTGCCCGGGGGGATACAGTGTCCCCAGCCCCAGAGCAGAARTGGCTGCAGAACAGCAGAGAAACACCCAAATATATTTAAATGAGCCAGTTGACAGAGGGGAAGCGTCATGGAACCTCGTGTGGGCTCATTCCTGCCATCACCATCGGGGTAGAGCGAGACCGCATCCGGCACCAAGCCGGCAAGCGCTTTTGCACTGCTGGACCCCTGCAGCTGCACGGCCACCGAAAATGCTGCCGAAACGTCCTTAACTCCTGCTCCCTCCAAGGCCCCGGCTGCCCCAGTCCTGCGGGAAAGGGAAGGTGCAGAAAGCTGTGGTCCCCCAGGTAAAACGCTACTGGATATTGCACTCCACCGGCCGTTGCACGCGATGCCTCGGAAGGCAGAGGGGTTGTACCTCAGGACAAGAGCTGGGTTTGGTGTCCGCGTCCGAGGGATGCCTGCAGGCGTGCGTCGCTGCCAGCCTGAGCTTTAGCCTTAACTCAGGGCAGCAAGGCCTGACTCAGATGGAATTAAAATAATTTGAGGCATTGCTGTGATTTTGCTTACCCTTAGATTGAGCGTAGACGTCTTGAATTCACTACTTGGTAACCAGCCGTGTAGGAGCTCTTTACAAGCCTTGATTTCAATAGGGCATCTTGCTCGAGAAGGGGTTAATATCCTGGGGGCTGGAGGGAGGGAGGCTCACAGCAAGTTACCTGATACACCAAAAAAGTACATGTGCTGCCAACATCTTACTAGCTGTTATCTTCAACATAGGTTATTGCAATACGCATATGCGTATCACCTCTTCAATCTCTCCGTACCCCATCTCAGCAAAGAAGCTGCCTGCTTCTGATATTTGGATTTGGGTCTTATTTTGCAATTTCCTTTTGAACAGCTCATTTCTCAGATTGTTATCTGCTGCAGCAGCATCTCCTGCCCCACAATAGGAAATGAGCCATTTAAGAATGACAGCCATTTGAGAAGGATATTTGGGGACAGATCAGTTCAATAAGGGAGGGGGAAAATTCCAGCAAGAAATGGACTTTTAGCTTGGCAGTTGCCAAACTGTTTGGGTAAGTGGAATTTCGCAGGAGATTGGTGAGGCTATCGGAAAAGCTTTTGGTGAATTACTCTTAGAAATGTGTCATAGAGGAAATTATAGAGTCTGATCCATAGGATGGATAATGCCTTTGCTCTAACTATCAATCTATCTATCAGTCTATCAATCATATTATTATGGCTCCTTTAATCATGGTATCAGAGCTTTAGTTAGAGATAACCTCCCTATGTTAGCCATTTATAAACAGTAAGTATATAGGCATTGAGTGAAAATTTAAAGTCATTTTTTGCAAGTGGAAGCTCACAAAATGAATGCCCCTGATTGCCATCCTTTATTATAGATCTTTTTAATATTATGGCCAACAGTCCCAAGCCAAGGGATCCAGTTCGGGTGTATGTGTTTTCTAATTATGTGCCTTAAGACCCCTCACCTCCAACAGGATTTAAGCGCTCACCTAAAATGAAATCCGAGGTGTTTCAAATGCAGAGGTGTTGAAGGTCCCCGACCCTTCTGGCTGGATCTTGACTGAAACAAGAGCCCGACACCAAACCCGTGGCCTTCTTTTGGTTACTTTCTTCTATGTTTTTTTTTTTTCCAGATTATAGTTATCAAATATTTTTTGTGGATTTAAAAAAAAAAAAAAAGAAATGCAAGAGCGGATTAAAGCAAGAAGAATAAATTTCAGTTCTTGTTATTATCAGCACCGCAGTGGGGCCCAGAAGCTCCAGTCAGGTATCAGATATGACCGAGGCGGCAGTGTATAAAACCATTAAGCTCAATGTTAATGGCAGGGAGAGCCTGTGGCTGTGTAAGGGGTGCGTAYGAGAAGGAATCGCACATACAGTAAGAGCCTCGGGCAGAGGGAAGGCTGGGTACCTTTATTTTACGTCTGCAATGTCAGACCACTGCTTTCAAGTGGTGACCCTGATCTTCAGTTGATGTGGAGCAGTGTGAAGCTCAACGGGACCATTTTGGTTCATTGCCACCAGGGCTAGCTGCCTCTCTCCATTCCCCCCGAGACCTCCAGCGCTTCGCCAGGCATCACACCGACCGCCGAGACGCCTCGCGGGGAGGATGAGCGCTTGCGAGTGGTGAGTACAACGCCCCGGGCTAGAGCCGCAGGCAGCCCTTTGCAGCCCTTCTGCAGCGAGGGAGATGCTCTAAGATGGAAGGATAACTGCTGCTACGGGGCATCTTTCTGCTCGGTTTCTCTGTCCTCGCTTGGCCGGGCTCTGGCTGCGGGGATGCTGTGCCGTGGGTCCGGGAGCAGCGGCAGAGCGTGGGGATGCTGCWGCCCCCGTCACTGGTGACACCGCGCCTGCTTTTTGCGGCGCTGGGGGCAATTAGGCGTTGTCACTGGATGGCCGCGTTTGGCAGACACACAGGGGCAAGTCGCAGAAAGGGCTTGTGATTTTGGCAGGAGCCATATTTGTAACTTCTCTCTTCCAGCAAGCGCTGCGCACCCCCCCGCTGGCAACGAGGCTTTTGAAAACCCTTCTTAAGACGGGCACCCGAAAATGAAGTGCAAGGAGCACTAGTCATTTTTTGAAAATGAAGCCCCAGATTTTTGGGCACATCGCCTTAAAGACAAAAAGCAAAACCAAAAACTGTACCAGCAAACCTTGGTCTAAACCATGCTTTGAAGCAATGGCAGCCAAACAGTACCTGAAAGATTTCAAATAATTTGGTTATTTCTTTCACTTTTAGACAAAATATTTTTCTCTTGTTCAGGTGGGTGCTTGTTGCCATCTCAGCTGTCACCTTGATCCTATACGCTCTCCTCTTGCTGACACTTTACATCATGCTCAGCAGGAAAATAGGTAATTTACTGTTTTGTCGGCTTTACCTGTTGTGTTCCTCATCCTCACTCGCAATCGTGCAGTTCAGAGAGTGAAAGTCATTTGCCCAAAGCTTCAACATCCCCCGGTTTGTAAAGCACAACCAAGTCCTTGTTCTGGGTCCAGTTCTCGCTCCCGCTCTGGGGAGCGACCGGCGCCGCTGCAGAGCCCACGTGGGGCGAGCACGGGAGCCGGGACCCCCAGGGACCCGCCGGACCCGCGGGCGGGCYGGCCGCCGGCGTGGGACGGGAACGGGTCAGGGCAGGGATTATCCACCAGCATCACTGCGCGGTGCCGGGGGGCCCGGCTGCGGCCGGGGGAGGCTGCCCCGACAGCCGCTGTGCGAGCAGCTGTAAGTGGTGTGGGCAGTATCGGGTAGGGTTATACAGCCTTTTSTTGTTTCAAAAACATTTTCTTTTATTGCTCTTGTTAGTAAAGTGGTGGAAAAATACCATCAGCATCAATTTGCAAAATATTAATTCAGAGGAAGCTACTATTTCCAGCAGGAAAATCTTTCACGCAAAACTGCTGCCCACATTTGTACATAAACAAGCTCTGCTTGGCCCCGTGGGTCGAACTAATTTCGAACTTGCACGGGAAGAGGCCCTGATGGTGTGATTTAACACTGGAATCTTTCATCGCGGGAGAACAGGGCACACACTTAATCATCTCAGTAATTGAATTGATAGACATTTGCCCRCTCCAATACATTATAATAATTACTGCCGTGCCAGCGGCTTGCACGGAACTGGCTTTGCTGTGGGGCAGTGCTGGGGCTCAGGGTGCGGGGGGTGGGGGTCCATGTGGCATGGGGGGGCATCGGACACAGCCGGCGTCTCGGGCTGGAGCAGGGAGCTAACTCGCCTCTCGGTTGCAGCCAGCCAGTCCTGCGGCAAGCAGGCGAGCAGCAGCCCCGCAGCACAGCCCCAAGAGTCTCTGACCTCTTCAGCGGGAGGGGAAGGGGTGCAAAGACCAACCTACGCGGGTAAGGGGGATCCTACAGCAACGGGGTTTTGTCCTGGCACATGACTATAAACGTATGGTATTGCATTTGTGCAAAAGTCTCTTCCTTAACCAGCTGTGAAGACCCTCGCCTGCTGGCCTTGGGGTGGAAGAGGGAGCAAGCGGCCGGGCGAAGGGCAGGCGCAACAGCCGCTCGCAATTCCAGCTGCCGCCTGCCTCYTCTGGGCTTTCCCTGCCTGGTTCCCCACGGGCAGGGGGATGAAGGGGGGAGGGATCACGCTGATGCTTTTTAGATTTTCAATTTTCACTCTCAAGTGCATTTGATTTTTCTCCCTGATTATTTTTTTTCCTTTAACCCCCCCAAGTAGCGATGGAGGTGGTAATGTTTCCTGTTTTTAAGGGAGCAGCGACACGTCTTCAGAGACCTCGGAGGACTCGGACAGCAGCCCTTCCTGCCCGCAGGTACGGCCGCGGGCAGAGAGCCTTTGCCAAAAGCAACCACGGCCGCAGCAGCGGAGGTGCCGGTGCCGTGTCCACCTGGCTCCTGCCCGGCTCGAGTCCCACAGAGCAGCAACGGGGAGGGGGGCAAATGCATCGAACTGTATTGAAATGCCRGCAGTGGGGCTGGGGTGATGGTTGTCACCTGCCATACGCAACGTTCCCTGTTTAGAGGGAAGCATCCCCAGGGGCCGCGGAGATCCCTGGGCGCAACCCGGGCACCTCGAACGGCTGCACGCCTTCGTGTGGGTTCAAGGGCAAAGCCGCCCCGGGTGGATGCTGGTGCCTGACCTGGGGTTTGTGTCTGCTTCTCCAGGGCCCTCGCTCAGAAGAAAACCTCAAGTACACGTCCCTGGTCTTCCCAGGGAAAGACCATGGGCCAGGCTTCGCCAGGGACTATGAGAACATGAAGACTGGTACGGACTACGTCAACGTGGACCCACAGAAGAGGAAAGCGGATTTCTGGCCCTGCTCCAGCCCCGTGGCATCCAAGTCCATCGAGTACACCGAGGTGAAGCTGTGATTCCCGGGATGCTGCTGGCGGGGCTTCGGGTCAGACTGCCACCGGGACGGGGAGATGCCCAAAGCTCCCGGCAGCCACACAACCAGGGCTTCCCCTTCCCCTCGCCTCGGTCAGCGCCTGGCAYGGGCTGACGCTTGCCAGCTTTTATTCCTCGTAACACTCTAACCTGCCGATACAATTTGCTTGGTATTTTACTTAAATGCATCACTGTTCCTGAAGGCTGCTGAGCGTGGGATGGCGCAGGGAAGCGTTCCTCCTACCCAGGCTGAAACGTGCTCTCCAGTTTTGTGTGATGGCCCTTTCTCTCATTTCATGAAAGCAAATGAAACACACCCCCCGCCCCTCAAAATGGGATGTAGTTTGGGGAGGGAAATGCAGTGGTCTTCAAAATACCCATCCAAACTGGCTGGCATCTCCTCRGAACCATGCTTTGCTGATTGCTGTCATAAAATCCTTTTAAATACAGTTCCTCCAGCAGCTTTGCCCTTGCTGCCCAACAAGCCCTAATTCGTTGCCCTCCCCTGCACCCCTTTTCCTCTGATGCTCAAAATCTTTCCAAGTCCCTGTTGCCCTCAGAGCTGTCACTGGGGCTGGGGTGGCTGCACAGGCGGCTTGACCCCCGGCCACGCTTCGGGGGGATGCCAGGGCCGGGGCCAGGGAAGGAGGGTGGCCCCGCTGGGGAGTTTCCTCCCCCAGCTGAAAGCCGTAGTCATCAGCCCAGCTGGCAAACGGCCGAGGGCTTCCCAGGGGATTTATATCCCCCCTCCTCAGCTAGAGGATCTGGGCTGGCTGCTGGTCCCTCTGGGTGGTGAGGGACACAGGACTGGACCACAGGTCTCCATGTGAGTGTAGGCAAGTCAAATCCCTCTGTGTCTTGTGGGGAGGGATGATATTCCCAGTCTCCCACCTTTTCCTGCTTTTCCTGCTTTGTCCCTTCACCAAATGCCCTGGGTGCAGGAGTTGGCCTCTCCCTGGCCAAGTGGTGCCTGCACCCAGCAGAGCTTCAGAGGGGGGGTCGGTGCCCTGGGCTGGGCACATGCCACTGCCACCCCTGGGGTCTGACACCATGTTTCACATTTTCCTTAAGTATTGGTTTAATTCCCAGGGGACTCAGAGCACAGCGCTGCAATTTTCTTGGAAAAAATGGAGTTGGGGGCTCTCCAGCTTGCAGACATAAGCTTGGGATTGTGAACTGAATATGCTGGGAAGGCTGTTACCTTCTCAGAGGTGCTGCTTCCCCTGCTTGTCAGTGACTACATTTGTCAGGTCACCTTCATGCTCCCAAGGTCTCGGAGAGCCGGTGCCCGGCCAGCCCTGCCCRCGGCTGGGGCTCGCCGTCCTCGCTCTGCTGCAGCAAATCGCTGCTGTGAATGGGGACCGGTTCCCTCCCATCACTCTGCATTTTGTTACCTATGATTTTTCAAGAAATAAACTTTCAAAGTGCTGGGGAAGGGGAAGCGTGCAACAGCTGGGAGCTCTGCCAGGCTGATGGAGCCGCTGCCTCCTGGTACAGCCCCCCTTTACCAGGCATGGAGCTGCCCCAAGTGCATTTCAAATCGGCTGAGCAGCGATGTGCTTTAATGAAAGGTTGTGAGATGATTGATTTGGTATTGATCCCAGGGAGGACTCTGAGGGCAGGCACTCCTGGTTTTATGACCTTGTTGTGCAGACCTGGCCCAGTTTGAAGGGCACGTGAAGGAAAATGTTCAAAAAACCCAAACAATTTTTGGGAAACATTGCTAAAGGCCAGGAGAGGTGCGTTTATGGAACTGGAGATGAGGTCAAAACCTGCTAGTGGGAGTTTCTGGAAAAACTGATTCAAATGCTTGGTGATTAAAAACTGAAAGTAACTTAAGATTTCAAAATAGTTTACTCTTAACGTCTTATTTTTAAGATTTAGCCTGTGATAATAGAATAACGAACCTTGCTTGCAGGGAATTCAGTACTTTGCTCTCTGGGACACTTGTACATCCTTCATCAGTAGCTTTTGAGCTCAACTCCCAGAGCCAGTGGATGCTCTTGCCTGCCTCACTCATGCTTTCTTCTTAAACAAAGCAGCTTCTGGGAGACCCACAACATGCAGGGAGAAGGGCAGGGGCCAGGCTGGGTCTGCAAGGCCATGGCTCGTTCCTGGCTGCCAGCCTCCCCTCCTCTGTGCTCCCAAGTGCCCTGAAGCCATCTCCGAGCCCTGGGTGGTTTCGGCACTCTGATCTCTGCTAAATAAGACAAAAGCAGCAGCAATTTGAGAGCAGCTTTTTAATGGATGCAGCAGCTGTTGAACAGCGTGGAGCAGCCCTGCACAGCGGCTGGGGGCTGCGAGTAAACCTGATGGAAATTGCCGGGGYGTGGAGGGAGGCAGAATCTGCCTGGGCAAGCTGGAGCTGGGCCAGGGTTCCTCCGAGCAGCTCTTTGGTGTCAGTGCTGCATTTCGGATGCTTGCACCCACGCAGCGCAAGGCTGCTGTGCGGTAGCAGGACAGCTGTGCACAACAGGAGAGGACATTTCTGCCCTGCGGCTTTTTCTGCAGCCCCGTCCCCGGGGAGGTGGGCAGGGGGTCTGGCTCCGGAGCTGCCTGTCAGCAGAGGGCAATGCTATGCAGCCCAGCGGGGAGAGTGCGCTGTGCCCCAGGGTGTGGGAAAGCTGTGTCTGCGTTCCCTGCTCTGCCAGCAAAGCCCGGAGGATGGGAGATGAGTAACTCGCTTGCAGGGAGCTCTCGAGCAGATGTAGCCACGTTGCCTCCTGCAGTGCTCGGGCTGCTTTGCTGGCATCTGGCACCCAAAGCTCGAATCCCTCCAGGAAGACACGCTGGTGCAGCAACCCCCGGCTGATACCTGGGCTGTGAGACATTCCTGGAGGGGAGCAGCCAGGCAGTGAGAGGCTTCGTAATGTACGAGGGAGGTGGATGCTGTGGTCAGGCAACGGCTGATGGGGCTCTGTCCATCTTCCCCGATGCACGCAGCAGATGCAGTGTGCACAACAGCAAGCACAAGGACAAGATGGACAGTGATGCTTTCTGGGTTAAGCACCCAGCTTTCTGCAAAATGAGATGCTACCAGGTGGGGAGAGACATCTCTGCAGTGACAATGTTTGTGGTGTCACATCTGGTGGCAGTTGTCCTCAGTGGAGGGATGTGGCGGGGGACCGGGCACTGCTGCAGCCTAGAGCATGCCCGACTCGGTCACCACCTCCTCGCAGGGTGGGTAGAAGTCCTTGGCGCTGCCCCCACGCAGGGGGAGGCTGGCGGGGCTGGCGTGGTGGCTGTGGCTCAGGATGGTGGTTTTCCTGCTGCAGAGGCTCCCGGTGGAAGCCTGTCTCCGCAGCCCGCGCCGGGGACCGCCCCAGCAGGACAGGCAGCGTGCTGCATCCTGGAGCAGATGACCACTGAAGAACATGTAAATCCAGGGGTTGCAGCAGCTGCTGAGGCTGGCCAGCAGCATGGTGATGGTGAAAGCCACGTTGGTGGACTCTGGGAAGGCAAGGGAGGGAGCTTAAACATCCACCAGGCTGGGCAGGGTCCCAGTGTGCAATGGGCAGGACCTTGGGGGCTCTTTTTGGCTCAGGCACGTGTCCTTTGTCCCATTCCCATCCCATCTGACTGGCATTTCTTTGGGTAGGAGAGTTTGCAGCATGGCAGGCAGAGCCAGGCTCTACCCTTGGCTGAGGGTTGCAGATGGGTGATGTACAGTAATAGGGATGTGCTGGAGCACATCCTCAGGGAGAGGGCTGGGAGATGAGACCCAGCAGCTTTTGGACCTTCCTTCAGCCTGTTTGCTGGCCAAAGCATCTCCCAGAGGCCTTTCAATCTTGGATAAAGTTCCTTCTACCCACAAACCGGCTAGGAGAGCTACTGAAAATTTCCAGGAAAATGTCAACCTATGAAATCAGAAATCCACTTCTGAAACCTCCGCAGCTGGCTCAGCAAAAGCCTTAGGGGCACTCGATGCTACATGCAAAGAACCTGCTCCAGCAGCACAGCTGCTCCGCGAGGCAGTCCCGGCTGAGGATGAGAGCAGCAGGCACAGTTAAAACCCTCCCTGCAGTCACATACCAAACACAGCAGCTCCTGAAGCAAGTTCCCACGAGSGAAGAGACACACATGGCAAAGATGTTCCCACAACATGTTTACACATCCCTACAGGTGATGCTCAGAAGCCATTGCTTTTCCGCGGTTTTTCTGGTGAAAGCAATGATTTGATGCTGCAAACAGTTTTCTATAAATACTACTGGGGAGCAAATCTGTAGCCTTCCCCATGATTTTAAAAATGATGAATTAACAGACAGCTCTTGTTTGTTAAAAATGCAATGGGCATGCTGCGTGCCTCAGGTGCCCAGGGCTCTGCGCCTGTTCTGGGCTGCAGCCCAGCATCCCCACCACTACTCACCATCATCAGGAGCGTCCTCGTCCCACACCGACCACATCTGCATGCTGAAAAACGGTGCCCAGCAGGCGACGTAGGCCACCACGATGACAAAGGTCATCTTCACCGTGCGGATCTTGGCACGGGAGATGGTGCGCACACTGCTCACCCGTGAGGGCTGCCCGCTGGGGCATTGCCCGCTCTTCTCGGAGGAGCAGGGAGCAGGAGGGGCAGCCGCTGCCGGCCCCCCCATGCCGGGGGCACCGCTCTGGGTCTTGCCCTTGAGATTCTTGCAGATCTCATAGCAGATGAGGCTGTAGCAGACAGTGAGGATGCCTACGGGCAGGATGAAGATGCACAGTGTGGTCCAGGTGATGTAGGCTCGGGCTCCCCACGGGTACCTGAAGTCTGCCCAGCAGTCCAGCACCCCCGAGCCCTGGCGCACCTCTCGCAGGGAGAAGATGAAGATCTGGGGCAGGCTGAGCAGGCAGCTGAGCAGCCACGTAGCCCCGATCATCACGTAGGCCTGGCGGCTGGGCTGCTGCAGGGTGCGCAGGGGGTGGCACACAGCCATGTAGCGGTCCAGCGTCATCACGATGAGCATGTAGGTGGAGGCGAACATGCTCAGCACCTGCAGGTACTTGACTGCCCTGCAGAGTGGGTCCGGCCCCAAGAAGCGGTACGTCACCTCCCAGATCATCTGTGGCAGCACCTGGAAAAGCGCAACACCCAGGTCGGTCAGCCCCAGGTGCAAGATGAAGAGATGCATCCGGCTCATCTTCTTCCTCAGGCGGTACATTGCCAGCAGCACCCCCACATTGCCTACAGTCGCTATAGCCAGGATGGTGGCCAGCACCCCGATCTCTGCCTTGGCCAGCTCCTCATCCCGGGTGTGCAAGACGGTCAGGTTGGGGTCCCCTGCCAGGGTCTGGGGGCTCAGCAGCCCCTGGCCGTGCCCAGGCTGGCTGTGATGAGTGCTGTTCCAGCCCCAGCCTGGCTCCATCCCTTTGGGAAGCTCTGCAGGAGCACAGGCAGCTATAATGCTCGTCTCTGATGGCCTGTTAAACCCTTCCCTGCTTCCCCAGGGCTGAGCTCTTGGGGGTCAGTGCTGCCCCTGAGCACCGCTGCACCAGCTCCTCTGCCCCTGGCCAGCGGGGCTGGACGTGCCTCCCCCTGCGGTCCCCACCACCGGTGCAGGTTGTCACCTCCTCTCCCTTGTGCAGCTCAACATCACGCTCATCCTGTGCTGGGCAGCTGCAATTCCCCTCTCTGGCTGGGCTGCTCTGTGCAAATATTCCCAATAAGCAAAGAGGTGCAAGAGCCCCTGATTCAGTCCTTGATCTTTCTCTCGTCTGCACTAAACATTCCCAAATCCCCGTTTCTCCCTGGACTGCTCATCTTGCGCGTCCTCTCTCCTCCCTGCGCTGGTAAATTGAAGGGGGAAGGGGAACTCTCTTTGTTGCTTCTTTCTAGTGCAGCAAAAGTAACAGAAAACGCTACAGAGGCTGCATCTCTTCGGCCTTTTCATTCCAAGAATAGTAAAAGTCAGGTGAGCGGTGTCCGAGCGTCCGTGTCTCTGCGGGAAGCGGGGCGGCCGACTGCTGGCAGTGGCTCTCGGTCGCYGTGTGTGTGTGAATGCTGCCTGCCCAGGTCTGGGTTTTATAGCCTGGCAGCTCCCCTCCCTGGCTGGCTCCAGGCTCCACCGCGCTGGCTCTGCCGCTGCGCTGTGCCGAGCGCTGCCGGACGCTGCAGCAGGCAGGTGAGAGCTGGTTCACCTCCTGCCACGCTCTCGGGAGCTGCAATCCCTGGGCTTGGCCAGTGGCTTTTACCAACTGCAATTTCTGGGCAAGAGCCGAAGGCTGGGAATCCTCCTGTCCTTGTCCCCTGCATCCCCTCTTCCGCAGCGTGTCAGGGCTGGGGATGTTCTGCCCCTGATTTGCACTGTCCCTGCTAGTCAGACCCCCCCGAATCTCTGCCCTTGGCTTCTCCTGGCCCAGCAGAAGAAGCCTCCGTCCCAAGAGCCTGGGCATGGGGGGACAAGGGGATGCGGGTCCACCGGCGCAGCAGGAGTCAGACGTCCGTTGGTTTTGTGCAGCTGGGTCTCAGCCCTGCAGCAAAGTCAGTGGAAACATCATTTACTGGCACCACGTCCCGAGGCTGCCTGTTTTGATCTGCTGTGCCTTTCCTTCTGTGTAGGAAGGGGATGGAGATTGTCCCTGAGACACGGCAAAAGCCCAAGTCTGCCTGCTTAGTCCGCAGCTAAATGCTGTCATTTTACTCCATCTGACAGAAACCACCCCGAAGGTGGGGAGCAGGATCCTGCTCATCCGCAGAGCAGCCTCTGCCTCAGGTTGTCAGTATTTGCCCCATCTCTCATCCGCACAGAGCCTGGAAAAAATTCATGGAAAAGGCAAAGCTGATGGGGAGAAGAGAGCTGAAGAGGCCCCAGCAGTTGCAGACTTTATGCGAAGGTGTGGTGTGAGCCAGAGGAAAGGCGATGGACAACAGAAACACCCTCAGTCAAAGGACAAATGCACTATAAATTGCCTGGCTGAAAATACAGATGTGACAACAGCTGAAACGCGCCCGCGTCTCGCCTGCCTCGGCTGAGCACGGGGCCGGCAGCTCTGGCACCTGCTTGCCTGCCTCTTCTCCTGATCTTCCCACTCTTTTTTGAGCCTTCAATGGGTCTTCCCACATGGGGTGTGATTGCAAAATATTTTCATTGCATACGTATACAAATATACCTGTACACCTAGACAATTTCACTTTTGTTTTGCAACATTAAGGCTTTGTATTTCCCCTACTGGCGATTGAATTATGTCAATAAGAAATGAAGCCATCCATCTATTGCAAATGTTTTTTCCTTTCTCTGCTGGGGAAAGACGGCAGCAGCAAACAAAAGAAACGCACGGGCAGGGGCTTCTTCCTAGCACTCGTCTGCTCGACTCGGGCTTTGCTGCTTGCAGAGCCTGCTCTGGCTCACTGGCTGTGATATTACAGTTAAGTTGCCTGTAAGAAGGCTGTTATTTGCTGAATAAAGATTTGCAGATCACCTCTAATAACCATAAATGAGCGCAGTTTGTAACTAATTAAACGACATTCATCCTTATAAGAGACCTTATGGATATAAAGTACCCATCACAGAAAAGTGCCTGGCTGAGGGGGTGGAGTTAGAGATAGGAAGGTATTTCAGTGAATAATGTAATTTTCTATATTTRTGATCAGACAGCTGATTTTCTGGAAGATTAATAGAGGGCAGTGCAAAAAAACCTACAAAGCAATGGAAAGCTAAGATGAAGGCAGAGATGGAGGAGCAGATTCTGCAGAGAGAAAAAAACACTTAAAGCGTTTTGAGGACAGACTCGGCTTTCGCTGGCACCAGTTTGATTTGGAAGCAATTCCTTCGGAGTTAGAGCTTTTACTCCAGATTTACCTAAGTTTAGCTGTGGGGAGAATACTTCTGCAAAGGCACTTAGAGGAAAGTGAAGCTAATTCACAAAAGAAAAATGATCCTTGGAAAATAGAAATTCATTTTCTTTAGAGAGAGAGATTATCACAGCAAGGAAATTTTTCAAGCAGATGGATTAAAAAATAAACTCATTTTCTTTCATTGGTTTCCTGAACATTTTGACACATCACTGGTACTGCCAGGCTGTACGTGTTTCAGCAAAACCGTAGCTGGGTTCTGCAACTAAGCAGCTCAGGAATTACTCGCCGAGCACGGTGCTGGTTTGTTTGGCGCTCTGGGAGCCCCTGGGAGGTGATGGCCCAGCTGGGCCCAGCTGTGCCTGGGCAGCCCCGCCCAGCCCCGCCCAGCCCCGCCTGCAGCTATTTAGGCCGTTTCCCACGAGCCAGGCCCTGGGGGAGTAGGGGTGTTGCAGGATGAGGAGGATGCTGCTGTTTTCTGGTAATGCATCTTTTTGTGCCATGGTGGTTTGCGTGCTCGGCGGAGGGGGGCTGCGTGCACAGTATCGGAGGTGACCTGAGCCCTGAAACACTGTGAACGCTGTTGTCACGAGGTCTGTGTTTCCTCCCTTTCCTCTGGGTGTGATGCTGAGGTATGGGACCATGTAACCAGATTTCTAAGCTCTTGACATTTGGTTTGTCAAGGTAACACTGTACTACACAGCTAATTTTTGGCAGCTGGTAGCATCAATACACCATGAAGCATAGCACATAAAATGCTGTTTCTATTACCAGCTGGTGTCCTGTGTTCTTTTACTGTAGAGCACAGAGGCAGAGGTTCTGTGATTGCTAAATCATTTGGCACAGTAGCCGGTTGCTTTGCTTTGTGGGTAGCTTGTTGGTTAAATAAATAAATAAAATTTGTTGGCTTGGGTTTAAATGCTGATTTGGCTCACTTTTCAACATAAATGTTTTATTTGTGGTATGCGATGGTGTTAAACTTATATTGCTGACAGTACAAAGCATACTCGGTCTGTCTTCTGTCTTTAGCATTTAATCACTGAAATGCCTTTTGTGGTTCAGGTCAGGAAAAAACAAGATTTGGTCATTTTGTGTTGGTTCAGGGGCTATAAAATTAATGGTGTTGCAACTGCTTTATAGCAGCTTGGGATCATCTCCTTGGAAAGACTGAGGGCAGGAATGAGGGCTGGGAGTTCCTGGTATTTAAAGCTACTTTTAATGCCAACTCTCTGTCAAAATTAAGCCATGAATGACTTCCACCTCCTGAAAATATAAACTGCTGAGACTTTCCAGTTCTTAAAGACTTCAGGACCTTTAAAAGCCTAGCTCTCTCTTGCCACTGACTTAACTCCATGTAGAACTGTCCTTTGTTTTTCTCAGACTTGGGGAGTTTGGAAGCTGAAAACTTGATATAATTTGATTTTTGGTGCTTGCAATATTTGTGAAGAGGTCTCAGAAAAGTGACCGTGTCTGACTTACTAGGGAAACAAATTTCTCTGCAGTGTGGTCATCAAACAGAGCATGTGATTGCACCCGTTACTGGGAGTGCTGAAGGATTTAGCACAGTCCTGGTCCATCCTGACACCATGTGAAATGCCCCAAAATATTAAACTGTCTCTAAACGGACACCTGGTTCCACACTCGCACTGTGACTCCCATTACCCTCTGGAGAGGGAAAACTCTGCTGTATAATTGGGCAGCAATATCTGTCATACAGCTCTGGGAACTGAAGACTGGAGCTTCTATAATTTTAAGGTAATTATAAGCCAGATGTGTCAGTCAGTCTCCCCTTTTCCTCCCCCCTTTCCCTCATTCGGATTTGTTTTTTCCATTTAATTAAAACCTCTGATGCTGCTTAATATTAGAGAGCATGTCTGGGTGCATAAATAAATATGCTAAACACATGGCAAATGCCCCAAAGCGGTGCCTGTTAGGGACACTGCTAGGCAGAACAAGCAGTTTTGATTTTAATGGAAAATCCATGTGAAGCTGTAAAAATTGGCAAGCGGGATAACAAAAGCTGACAGTGTTACATTAAAGAACTAAACTTCAAAGTATCAGTGCTTAAAAACATTGCCTGGAACATAAACCTGGGGAGCTGAGCTGCCGTCCCTGGAGGTGGTGTGTCCAAGCTGTGACTTTGACCCAGCCCAGCTTGCCTCAGAGCGTCGCTCCCTTCGTCCTCCACGCTGCTCCCGGTGCCTCTGCTGTTTGGGGACAGCCCTGCCCACCCAAACACCCCGAGTCTCCCGAAACCATGCCCAGAGGCACATGTGCCCCCCCCCCAACCCCGCGGAGGCAAGCCAGCCTGCACCGGTGGGGTCTGGACCAGCCTCCTCTCCCTGGCAGGGTCTGCAAGGTGAGCCTGAAATGCCTTGCAGGCTGGTGAAGAGCACCAGGGGATTTCTGTTGCATAAAATAAATTCAATCCTGGGGTGTTACTGCAGCTGATAACTCTATTACAGTTTACTTTTTCCTTGTTGTTTTGCTGTGTCTTTTCATTTGACCCACATGTGTGGAAACAGTCTGCTTAAGTAGAGGCGACTACCAGAGGAAAAATTGAAGCTACAGGCATCTTCAAGATAGCAAATTACTTGTTTATCATCCTTGCGTTCTCCCTGTTGGCTTCCTTGTATAGCCAGGGATGTTTAAAGACTTTGGTAGCTGTGAAATGCTTCAATTTCCTTCCCCACTCCCTCATCTCCTTTTGCTGTTATCATCATTAGCATTTAAAAACCAGACACAGCCAGAGCATTTACAACCTTAAAATCAATAAAAAACCAAAATTACATCTCAAGGCTGGAAACAAATGGCTTTTTCTTGTCCTCTTCTGACAGGCTGCTGTGGGGAAAATATATGTCTGTTAGCTCTGGTGTGGACAGACAGACAAGCCGGTTAACAGCTGCCTGGCAGGCAGCGGGGACAGGAGAATTCGCCGGGGTCAGAAGTGCCACCAAGGCAGCAGTCACACCGCGGCCAGGCTGGGAAAGGTACTTTCTTTAGGTGCTGTATTTTGCTTATATACAGTGGAGGTCTGATCTGTGCGTGGGATTTTCAGGCCCTACAGAGATGAGATGTTTTGTGTTATTCTTAATAAACGCTTTGCTAGGAAATTTTGCATTGGTCGCACGGATAACTCCCAGGCTCCAGTCCCACGTGTGGCTGTGTGGGGACAGATTTGCGTGGGGCCGGGCTGGCAGAGCTGGCCCCGCAGGCAGCTCACAGCAGGACGGGTGCTTGGGCTGCTTTGGGCATCAGCACCGACAGCCGCTTCAGCCCAAGTCACCTTCCAGCATCTGCAGCTGAAATCGGGGTGGCACTGGTGTCCCTGGGCACAGGGATGCTGGAGGCAGTCTGCTCTGGGGTGGGAGGGGAACGGCTTCTCTTACCCTCCTCCCTGCCCCTTGATGCAGACAAAGAAGAGCACAGGATTTAAGATACGTTTAATTGAAAATCTCAATACAGGGGGGAAGCAAACAAGAACCTTTCCATGACCTCAGGTCTGCTTTGTCTACTGTTCCCCTTCTTGCCTGATGGAAATACTGCAGTTATTCAGAACCCATTGCCTTCCAGGTAAGAGAGGCATCAATCAGGATTATGAAAGGAGAGGAGCAGCTGTTTTGGGACAATGTATTAGAAGATGATGAATCATAGGGAAAATGTCTGCAGTGATCTGTACTCTGACTGCTAAAGCAAAGTTCAAGGCTTCATGATTAAAGGTTGTTCTTGCCTGTTTGGTAGTCAGGCCCAGGTTATGCCCAAATACGGGGAAACTTGTCTGGGATCGTGCAGCTGCCGCGGTGGGACCACTGCCCACCCAGTGACCAGCACTGAGGTCAGCCTATATCGTTCAATTAAAACACTGGGTATTTCTTACCTGCCCCAACATTATTACCTTGAAAGATCTTGAACTGTCCATCTAAGGGACTTTAAGATGCTAAGAGACAAGTTATTGGCCACTACAAGTACTGCTACTAGACGTGCTGCTTCTCTTAAGCTGTTCGAGCAACTTCTTTCTTTTTCTTGCTGCCTTTTTGTGTATGTGGAGAATAGGACAAAAAAAGCCCAATTAAAGTGCATTATTGTAGTTTCACTAGTAGTTTAGCTCGACATGCTTAACAGATCAGAAGTGCCAGTGGAATTACTACCTTCAGCTTGCAAGAAATGTGGGTCTTTTTTTTTTTTTTCTTTTCTCTCCTTCCCCATCTTAGTGTGTAAAAATCTCCTAGGAAACACAGCCCTAATGGTCTGCCTCCTCCCTGTGCTGCGGTTCTTGCAAACGAAGCAGAAAGCTGTGCTCTAAATATTCTGTCTGGTTCTCCTAATTAAATGGCTGTGGGCAGAAGATCCTTGTAGTGTTGATGGAGTCATAACGCTGGGATGATGGCTTTGTTTGGCAGTTTCTTGCTGTAGCTCTTGATTCTCAGGCATCCGTGGTTCATTACTGTGCTCTGATGATCTCCGCTGTCGCAGGAATTGCCGGGGTGGAGGTCCCAGACAGGGAGGCTGGAGAGCACTGCAGCTCTGCACGCCGAAGGAGATGCTGCCTGAGATCTGTTCTGGCTGTGACCCAGGGGAGCAGACTTTCCTGGTGTGAACTAGGAGATGCAGCTTCAGACAACAGCAGCGGGTTTGGTGAGAGGTGACACCTCACCGGGGAGTCCTTCCCCTACCCACCAACCTGCTCTGCCCACGGCTGCGGCACTGCCATCACCACTGCCAGGTCTTGTTTGGAAATGGGCACCAGCTTGGAGGGCTTGCACAAGTGTGGTGAGCCCTTCCCTTGCAGCTTCATTAACACCCACCCACCACCTCTTTGTTCTTTGGTTAGGACAAGAGTAGTTAATCCTCAAACTGCTCTTGTCTCGGTTCTCTGGCAGGCAGAGCAGCAGGATGGGAGCCTTCGGGAAGGCGGTTAATGCTGTTTAATCCTCTCCCGACGTGGGGTGTCTGAGGAGAAGGTGATAAAGTACAGCGGCTGCACATAATGTACTGCCTGCCTGGGAGATGGATGGCTGGGGTCAGATCAGGCAGCCCAGACCTGTTACCGGCAGCAGCGTCGGTGCCGAGGTGAAAGGGCCGGTGCAGGAACGTGTGCTGCCGGCCGGGGCAGGCTCTGCGGGACGTATTCTGCACCCAGCTGCAGCACAGTGCAGAGCCGTGTTGTCCCTGTTATTCTGCCCTGCGTGGGTTTGAAGACCCCATGGACACCATTCCCCAGCACCTGGGATGTTGGAGGGACGCTTGTTGTGGTGAGAATTTAGGATTATGCCCACTAATGTTAGCGTTGGTGGGTGGTGGAGGTGGGTGTGTTTGTCATCTAACTCAGGTGTATGCTCCAGTGTTCAGGGGATTATTCAACTCAATGGGAAATCAGGTTTAAACCTCCCAGGGATCCATAGGTAAACATCTGAATATTCTTCTGCACTGCAATTTTTATTTTTTTTAACCTGAAGTTCAACCTCTGATTCCTTTTGGGCTCTTGTGAAGAACTGGCAGAAACTGGTATTTTTGGTCTACAAAGTAGGAAAATTGTCCATCTATTTTTGAAGAGCTCCTTGTAGACCAGGACTTCTCTGGGGAGCAGTTGTGATTAAGAACGGTTCGTTGCTTTGATGGTAAAGCCAACAATCTAGAGCTCTTATAAAAGCAACTTGTTTCACTTCATGCTGATTGTCCAATAAGGTATTGAAGCAGCATGGAATAGAAATGACTCTGCCCCCTCCTCAGAAATTGATTTTAAGAAGTATCTGACTTGGTGCCTCTAAGTGCCTGATAATGGCAAACGAAGGTAAAAGCCGTGGCAGGAGTATAACTCTTATTTTTCAGGCAGATCCTAGATTGAAGGGATTATTTTAGTTGAAGGTTGGATTAGTCTGTGGCAGTCTGGTTTGCATGCCTCCAAAAACACCTTTTAACATTACCAGACAATTGCTTTGTCTCTGACTCTTCCCAGCATGTACAGTGCTAATTGCCAAGGCATCTCTTAAAAGCTTTTTTCATATGCATTTGCACAACAGATTTGAAAGGCCATGAGGATGTACTTAGCACTGCTGCAAATGGGAAATGTTGCCCCGTGTTTCAGAATAATGACATTTTGGAACCTGCCAAATGCATAGTTTTATCGCTTACAATTCAGATGATCTGTGGACCAGTATTTTTGGCTGTAATGGATTATCACTTCATCACGCAAACAAATCACAGTCTGTAGTGAGAGCCTGCTGGTAGGGAAACCACAGACTGAAATCAATGGATTTCTTCATTGGCCTTTACATTATCTCCCTGTCTCACCGAGCTGCTGTCGTCTAGAAAATGAACCAAATTAACATGCAGGTCAAGCATCAATGGGTGATTTTTCTTTAGGGTTTCTGTGTGGGCATGAGAATATGGATGTTGCTGTAGCAGCAACAAAATAATTACATCTGTTCTGCACCCCGTCTTCAGGGGAGCTCACACGCCGAGTTAGGTGCAGGAGTGGGTGAGCACGGGGAATCGCAGAGCGTGTTTAGGGTGGCGGGGGGAGGGACGGATGCTTGGGGGTTTTTGTGCGTTGGTTGTTTGAGGTTTACGGGGGTTGGTTTGGCAAAACAGAAAAATGAGGGAGAGCGTGCTCTGATCATAGTCCTGTTGTTTCCAAATTAGATGGGGATTTGTGTACGTGGTTCTGCCATGGGCCTTTCAAAGCTCTGTCTGTATTTGCTTGTGTTTAGTAGATAGTCTGTGCCTGGTTATATCGAAGGAGCTTTTGCCTTACTATCGAGCGCCAAAGAGAGATCACCATCGAGTCTGGCAGGAGTTTGGGGCTGGCATGTTCTGGGACTGTAACCCAGAGAGCTGTCGGCTCTCCTTGCAGATCATTGATATCAATTCAGGGCATCAAATCCCACCCTGAGGCTTAACGAAGCATCGTGCCTGTCACACCGAGGTGAGAGCAAGCACAGCCTCAATGAGGGGGGCGGATTTACAGCTAGCTGTTGGATTAAGATGAAATGTGAAAATCACTGCTAAACCCCTTGTGTTTAGCCAAGCGAGGCAAGGAGACTTGAACCTGCCCCTGATGCCTCACAGGTCCGGAGTCTCTTGGGTTGTTAGCTTCGATGGTGARACTTAAAAATAATTAAATTAATGTCTAAGTCCTCAAAAGCTAATTGGGAAAGGATTATCCTAGAAGGAAACCAGAGATGCAGAGGAAAAGGGACAGCTCCTGATGTGACCTGTGCTTGCTGCTTCAGCGGGTGACGAGCCAGATGCTGTTTTCCCTCCCGGTGATTTGTGTGTAACAGAATCCCCTGCTAGTCCCAGCAGCCAGGCTGGGGTCTCGACAAACCTCGACTAACAACCTCTTGGTAAACCTGGCCTTGGGACACCTTGCTGGACACCTCAGCCACCCCCGGATGGAGCGCAGAGCAGCTCTGGCAGTGCAGCGGTTTTGAGGGGAATTACAATGCTGGGTGATTTCTGCAGCAGCAATTGGTATCTGGCTTAACATGTCTTGACCTTGCAAGCGTGCATTTATGCTAAGTGTGGGAGCAGTCCCTCTGCCTTTAACGGGAGCAAGCGCAGCTTTTTGCTCCACTCAAGGATAATTCTCGTACTCCTGAACAGTTCGCTGCAGGGAGCCACCAGCGCTCTTCTCATCCGCCCCACTTGAAAGACCACATTCAGGACAGAAGAACACGAGGTATTGCTTGGGAAGCTACAAAGGTCCCCAGAGCCCTGGGCAATCCCATTCGACTAATATCCTACCTTCTGACAACCAATATCCACTGTCCTGCCCCAAAACTAATTAATTTTATACATGAGTGAATTTAACACCGTCATTTAGCTCTGTCTGCTGGCAGGGACTTTGAAGTACAAACTGATTATGCAGGGAACAAGCTGGGAGCTGGTTAATAAGTTCCAACAAAGTGTGTACTGCTGGGAGGCCATGTTAGATTAAATGTAGAATTTTATTGTTGTTTTGTCTTGGACCTCAGCTTGGAGACAAGTGAAGCAGCAGCAGAGTCTGTCACCAGAGAGAGAGAGAAATGCAATGACAGTGTTGGGAAATGCTTAAAAACTACATAAGTGTTAATGATCGGGACCTGACTCTGCCTCCTCTGAAAACCTCATTCTTCACCTCATTTGCTTGGTTTTGCTTGACTTCAGGCAGGCTGGTTGTTAATGGAGGAAATCAAAGTGAATCAGCTCAACAGTTCTGCTTTTGTGGGGCTGACTGGAGTAAAGCGTGAGCTGGCTTAGACCCGAGCCGGTCAGTCGAGGGCGCTGGGCAGCCCTTGGGTGAAGAGGTCTTGGCTGGTCCAGCGCCGGCACTTCCAGGGGCTGGGTGGCTCCTGATTTCATCCCTTGAGGTTCTTCCCAGTCTGAACAGCTGGGGTCTCTGGAGACTCCATGTTCATAGTGAAGGGCAGAGGCACTAATGAGCTCTTCTGTGGAGCAAGGGGAAAGCAAATCCTGAACAGTCAATAAGTATTTGCTGGGACACAGTCRCACTGGGAACCGTTTGTAACCTTTTGGCCAAGCAGCAGCAATGACTAGTCCAATCTGGGAAATTTAAGACTAGCTCAAGCATCCAACCTGACACGCAGTAAAACAGCACAACCTTTCTGACATCTTGGGTAATTGCCTTTTTCTCCTTTCAAATGCACAGTATGATCGAGGGAGAGAAAGAGACAGAAAAAAGGGAGTAGAATTGCTATGGGGAAAGACTGTTTGAAGTAGCTGTTCCCACACGGTCCCCAAGGATTGCTTGTTTCCTGAAAGGCTCAGCACTACAGAGTGGATGCAAACTTAAATCAAAGCTTGTTAAATTGTGAACACCATTTTTGGATGTTCCTAAATCCTGACGCCTGTGATTACCTCTGCTAAAGGCCCTCTCTCTGGATGACCCCTCAATAGCTGTTTTCTTTCTTTTTGATAGTCTGGAATAGGTAAGGAGTTACTTAATTGGATTTAAATGGCACTTGATGGCACTTCTGAGGGAAAACAGACCAGTAAGTATGCACTGAACTTCAGCACAAATTCCAAGCGAAGAGGTTTGCCAATGGGAAGCCAAGTCCCAGTCATCATATTCTCCAGGGATTATCTTGGTTTGGCCAGTGAAGGAGAGGTAATGGCAGTTACGGTATTTTGAAGCTGTTTGTGGCTATGGAAAATCTGCCCTTTACCAAAAGTCAAAACACAGCTGCAAAAAGGCTTGTAAAGTCAAATCAAAAGACTAACCAGAAGAAAACTTCAGCAAAGTCTTTAAATGAAGCATTTCTGAGACTCTACAGACTTTATTTTTTTGCCTCACTTCTTATTTTGCTAATGGAGAATGACCTCAGAAGACCTTCAGCTGCAACTCACGTAGACAGGGAAAGATGTAAGTCGTGAATTAGATTGCCTGCCTGATGTGGACTGTTAATTTTCTCGGAAGCAGTGCTCTCCCCTCCATCCTGGCATTGTCTGATACCGGGGCTGCGTTTCATGCAGAAGTGCCACTGAACTATGCTGGCCCAATCAGGCCATATTTCTACCCCACGATCATGGTTTGGGGGGGGG
>JAYKAV010003266.1:2625335-2653893 GCA_035582835.1 Phoebastria nigripes | reverse complement strand
GCCCGGGCCGGGGGGGGTCCGGGCGGTGCCGGGGGGGGAAGCCCCGGGCAGTGCCGGGGGGTCGGGCAGGGCCCGGGGCTGGGGGGGGCCGGGGCAGTGCCGGGGGGTCGGGCAGGGCGGCACTGCTGGAGGGCTTGGCCGTGCATCAGCTCGGAAAGCCCGAGGTCTGTCATTAACCCACGCACGGCGGACGCGCTGGCAGTGATGTTAAAATAGGCTGGAGCTGGCTGGTCAGGCTGCTCCCGGGCAGGGAAAAGCCTCTCCAGCTCCTCTGCTGCCCCGGGGGCCTCTCTGGTTTCATCACAAGTGACAGGGAATTACCCCTCGGTCTGCTGCTCCCCTTCCAGACGTGGCTGCAGGCGGATGCTGGAAATCGTTTTTGCAGTCTCTGAAAGCGCTGGGATGAGGGAGGGGGCTGCGGTGTAGCTTTCTCACTTATGAGCACTGCAGCTTGGCAGGGACACGTTCAGAGTGTGCGGGGGCTGCGGTTCAACTGACCACACCATTCAATCCCATCTTTTCTAGCTGTGGTTGTGCTCAGGTGTGCTCCAAAACGTGTTGCCTGTGGGGCTCTGTGATAGCCAGGGAGCTGGTACCATCATGTCTGTGCTTGGACAGCGGTCGGTGATTGTCACTCTTGACGAACCCAGTTGCCAGCATGTGGCCAGACCAGGTATAAGCTGTTTTACTTATTATTTTTTTTTAAAAGATGTATATTGCTTGAGTCACTTCACAACGTTCAAGGGAAAGGGTGACTTCTTTTTCCTCTTTTGGGCCACATGTAGAGCTGCGTCATGAGCAGATGTGATTACTGTTTTCACCCGGTTCCCCTGATACTGCTGCTGAAGACATTTGCTCCTAGTCCATGGGTCAGTTATCACATCACATGCCCACCAAAGTATGTCTGATGCCACCAGGGTCAGGATTTCTGGATAAATAAGTCTTGCCAAGTGGTGTTGCTGCCATTGCTTTCCCACTAGTTAATTCCTGGCCAAATCCCTTGTAAATGAGACAGAGGTCTTTGCCCCGAGAATGCCTGCCATGACATTCTTTTGGTTACACATAAGCAGCTAAACATTTTGGAACTGGTTGGGAAATTTTCACCAGTTTAAAAGAGAGATTTGGTTGAGATTGTTTTGTTTGTTTTTGCACATGTGAAACGTCTGGATTTTTTCCTTGCGTCTGACAGGAGAGTTGCAGCTAGAGAATATTCATACACTGATCTTGCTAACTTTCCTCAAGCTGTCTTTATTCCTACCACTACTGTATCCATATATTGCATCCCCTCCCTCCCCRGTTCAGACTAAGACAAGAATAATCTCTTACATGCTTCAAACTGTGAGGAGTATGGGTAGGGTTATTTTTGTGGCTGACTGGGCACAGGATACGCAGACATTGTCCTGATGTGTGCATTAACCATGCCTACACAATGCCAAGTTGATTTTTCTCTTTTTGCCTTCCTCTGAAGCTTCTGACACAGCCCGTGGCTCCAGGAGGCCACGGCAAGGAGGAACAGGAATTATAAGCAACATGTCTTTTGAGTTTAATAGCAGGATTTCTTACCCCTGCTGCATGCCTCAAGAGTGACTCCAGGCTTGGCCCTGCATCTTGCAAAACCGATTTGGCATTCTTAGGAGAGCTGATGTTTTTGGCTAGTTGGAGCTTCTGATAAATGTTGGCGCATCTGATTTATTGTCTGACTCGGTTCCCAAGGAGACCACATATGTAGCAGTCTGAGATAAGCGGCTTATAACCTGAAGGTGAATGCCTTAAAATATCAGTGTCCCTTTCTCTGTTTCCATTGATAGTGAGCTCTTGCTTTTTCCCTGCTATCTTTATTTCACTCTGTTATCAGAGAATTAAATACTTAGTGTTGTGTTGAGGAACATTTCTGTCTTTAGAATTGGCTGAAGTTATAAATTGAGTTGGATTTTCTGTTATCGCTCTTAATGCAAATTTGGTGAGCGTAATGCCAGTGTCTCTTACTCTGTGGCCTGATGACAGCTACTGTGCTGAGACCCAGAGCTGGAAGACCCCCAGATTACCATGGAACGTGCACATGCATGCATTTGCTGTATTACCCTTTTCCCCAGCCCTGCTTATTTGTGTGCGTCCACCTCCTTCTGTAGAGACCTGCCTTGGTTAGAAGGAAGCGCAGTTGTCCTGCTCTGCCTGTGGGACTCCACCAGCTGGAGAAGGCATTTGATGTGTGGGGCACAATTTGTGATGGTGGTGATCTTACGATGATGCTTTTCCAGTAGTAACCAGCAGGATGTCAAGCTGTGTGACCTCAGCAATAGGGACACTGTCACCTGCAGTGTACATCAACACCATGAGAATACTAAAGGGGGATCTGAGGGTACAGTTGGGTATACACACGGGCTGAGAAAGGGGTCTTTTGGGGGCAACAGACTAGCAGCAATTTACACCAGCAAAAAAAAAAAGCCAGTTTGTCGACCATGAAACACTTGTTATTTATCATGAAACAATTACTGCTTTATGTTTAAAAATGGGAAGAGGAAGGAATCGGATTGTCTCTTTTACAAAGGAATTTGGAAGGTAGTGGGGGAGGCAGAAGTGCTCCTGTTTGGCTTAGAAGATATACAAAAACTGTTAGTAGAGCTTTGGAAGCATAGGATAGCTATCCGGCAAGATACTGGGGTGTTCAAGCACTGTAGGAATAAAGACAGTCGTCTCCTGAAGCGTTAGCCAAGGCAAAGGGATGTATATGAGTTAGAGGGACCAGCAGTCTGCTCAAGCATAGCAATAGACCCATCTTTTGAGTGGCACAAACGTGCTCTCTTGCTCAGACTGGCATGCCCAGACATCACTTGCTACAAAGCCAGCCTCCCCACCTCTCCAGTGAGAGAAAGGGTGAGTCTTGTCAACTTTTTATACACCTTTTTCCCCTGAGCACATTCCAGCTGGTTCAGCACCTGGGGTCAATTTGCGAAGGTGTGCACAGACCTTGCAGGCTTGATGGATTCACCCGACTAAACCTGTACTTTATACTTTCCCTCCTACTGCTTTGTTACACCCCCTCAGAGGCCACGTYTTGCAAACAGCAGCCTCCCTTGCAGGAGCAAAAGAAACAAGATCGTTCTTGAYGTTGGTCTGTGTCCTGACCAACAGCCCAATTATAAGTTTTGACTTATAATCCAAGCTGAAAGTCCTGTGGCATCATTTGTGAGTTCCCAGCACTGTTCCCTTTTTGTAACCAAGTCAGCAAAAGGAAAACGACAGTTTCCTTATTTTTCTCCAGTCGTACCACCAGCAGTGTCTATGAAATTACCAACCCAATGAAACAGTCATTTAACCATAAACATGACTGCTGATCTGGCCACTTGCTGAACAGGGAAGGTAAAGCTTAAGAAACAAGTCACTGGGTCTGTGCTATGGCATCAAAGCCTGTGTTGGTGTTGAGTGTCTGCTCTTCAAAGCACATGTTTTTCAGCCAAGATATACTTGGTTGATGCCTTTTATCCCTAGGTCATTTGCAGTCCAAGGTTGTTTTCAAGGAGTAAACTGGGCCAGCATGAGTTTTTGTCGGGGAGAGGTAAGTGACAAACAGGGAACCACTTCTTTTTCTAGCAGAGAAATTTTCAGACCATAATTAATGTGTCTTCTCCATGCATGTATGTGCATGCACACACCCAAACATAGCTGTCTTTGATCTCTGCAGGGAGGCTAGGGAGAATACAGAGACTATAAAATCAAACTTATTATTAGGGACAGAGCATGGGGATAACTGCACTGCTTTCCCTCGGGCTTTGGAAAACGGCAGRCTTGGATCCACCTGGCATCTCTTGCTAGCCATTATAGTATATGATGAGATGCGACTGCTTTAAATACACTAGCAAGGCATTAGGAGGGGAAAGTAATGCTGCTTCTGTTGTCAGGTCTGGCAACGTACGCTACGATTAATGCCAAAGCCATCAGTGCCCACTTTTTGAACCCCCTGGCAGGAGCAAGAAGAGGCTCAAGTGATGTGGGCAGAGCGGCAGGTTGTTATCGAAGTGCCTGCCACTGTCCAAAAGCTGCTTGTTATTAAATCCTATGATTTGTTGACTTACAGCAAGCGCTGCTCAATTTGCTGAGAATCTTCCATCAGAGTGGCACGAAGGTAAGGAGCAATTCAAGTTCATGCATCGCTGGCATGTTTGTATCAAATCAGAGTGGGGATCCAATCAATAAGGAAAAAGGTTTCTTACAGTGACCAGTGCCAGGTGCTTTTAAGCAGTTTTTGAATTTTGATTTCCCATAAGAACTGGAATAAAATAATGGACATATTTGCTGAATATATACTTCCTGACACTTACAAATGCTGCCTTCTGGTAGCATGTGAGATGAAAAAATGTATTTATCTGAATTCTGAATTCTAAGCTACAAAGAAAGTAATCTGGACTTTGGGTAAAATTTGAAGCAGAGTAAAATTCACTTCCAACCTTGGGTCCGATAAAAAGCAGAGTGACATTGTGGAAAGTCTTGTGATGGGCCTTTGCACAAGAGCAGATTGCTTAATTTTTTCCAAACATTTTAGGCACTCATTAACATCTGAGTGGATGCTAGGGTGAATCTGCAGTAGCTTTCACAATCTCCCCTCAAATGTGACGCTGTGTTATTCCATCTACATTTCTAACCAAATAATTCTCTGATTGTGTTGGCTTCATTGACCACCCTGTGAGGAAACTATTGCACCTTTGGTATTCTGGTGGTCTAAAACCATCTACTTCTCTCTCTGTGTCCACTTACACAGTGACAAATCAAGAGAATAAGTGAATTGGTCAAAGCAAGTGGCTCTAAAGCGGTTTAAAAATTCTGTAATTGAAAGGGCCTAGATTTTGGGTCCAGCAGAGTAGCCTAACACATAGTTTTGCTTGAATACACRTTTTTTGAAGGTGCATTCTTAGTCCTGTTTTGGGCATAGATCCTATCTATGCTGTCTGCAAATGTTTTTGGTCTCTAGCTTCACACACTGTGTTTTTAATTGAGGCCAAAGTCTGCTTGCAACACTGACAATGAAGACTGGCACTCTTCGCATCCAAAGCAGCTTGCTGCACGCTATCTTGCAGCTCTTCCATTGCCAATGTCTGCTGAGAAAGCTTTCTGGGTATGTTCTATAAGCATAGAAGAAATAATAGACCAGATTAATTCTTGCTGAAGCTTTGCTAGTCTCGGAACTAAATATATACTTATACTTTTTAAAATGAAGACAAATAAATTTGTAATAAAAGAACAGCTACTGACAAAACCTCCAAAAGGTGTAGACGAAGGTTGTGTGATCTTTGTAGTCCCAGTTTTCTGAGTGTCCTTTGGTCCCGAAACAGCTTTGCTTATCCGGGCAGTCTGTTGCTGGAGCGCGGCATTGGCTCTGAGAGGCAGACAGACGATAGGAAGAGGCAAAATCAGATGAATCTTTTTTTAAATTTCATTCTTATTAGCTTGCTTTTGTGTGTGGAACTATCAGATGTGCCCAGTAGACACAGGGCCAGTTTCTCTTCGTTTCATGTTCCTATATAAGTCAGGATGAGAGTCCCAAAACACCTGTATTTCCAGCATTGTCTCCTCTGTTAGTGGAAATTTCCTATTCCACAACAGGCCATATGCTAGAGTGGGATGAGCTAATAAGCTTCTGCCATAGCACAGCAGGGAAGAATCCTAGTGTGGCTGCAGTTACGTTGGAGCGATACTGGGTTATTTTTAATTAGCACTTTCCTCCAGGAAACAAGTGTAGTCAGAGAAATGCAAAAGATCAAGTCTTTTTTGTCAGTCTTGCTTTATAACTGCCTGCACAAATTTCCGCATACGTTGACATGCAGATGGCAGTGCCTAAGAGTGCTATGGTGCTAATTTCCCTTGTGTGGCATTACCCCGAGACATCAAGCTGTCAGCGTTCAGATGACATAAGAAGTGAAGCACCAGAGATTTTGTTTGGCTTCTATTTGACCAGCTTTGTTCCCTGTTGTTTTTTTCCCCCTCATTGCTGTCCAAAATGTGAGGCATGCTTTCTAATGAGAAATCAATAGAGTGCAGGCTCACTTTGTTAAGCTTGTGTCACGCGTGCAAGATGACAGGAGACGCTGCTGACAGCAAAGCAGCTAAAATGTCCCCCTGGCTAATAGCTGCTTGGAAATGCTGATGCTTTTTCAGAGAATAGCATAGTTGATATTTCCTGATGAGAAGAGGGAATTTTGGGTGGTGCATCAACAACCTGGAGTTAATTTCACAGGAGATGTTCAAGGCAGGCATCCTGCTTTTTTCTCTTGTCATTCTTGTATACCGCACAAATTGAAGAGCACATCTCTCAGTTCTATGAATGCTGTATCTGTGCAGGTTTGGAATAACATGTTTTCTTTGTAGGCTTTTTATGGGTATTTGGCTAGAGGCTATATCTACTTTGTATGCTAGAGCAAGAGAAAAACCTAATAATGCAGTAGAAATCCAGAAACGCTGGCATAGAGAAGGATCCTTGCTTTAAGTATGAGATGATCGAGTGTGTGTGCTGCAAGAGCTGAATCTATTCATAGACTTGCAAATGCCTGTTGGAATAGGAAGAAGTGATCCGTAGCTGCAGGAACAGGCACAGCTCGGTTCTCTGTTGTAGTCTTGGAACTAAGGAGTCTCCTCTTCAGGCTTACGCATTTCGGGCTTTACCTCTGAACCCTGATAGAGCCAGTGGTGCCGTTCCCTTACCATCCCTTGGCTGCTTTGTTTACAGTGCAAGTTCTCCGAGTCTACAAGTTGCTATGCTCGTACAGGTTCTTGCACAATAGGCACCCGTAGTTGTTATACTGTACTAGCCTGTAGACGCTCCCTTAATCCAAATAATAGCACACAAAGGCTGTTTATGTGGGATATGCACTGTTCCTTGGGGTATGCTTTCAGAAACCACACAGACTGCAAACGTAGTAAAATATGTAACAATGACCTCTCACGACAAAGTAATTGGATGATTTATAATAAATGACCATTTTACTTGACTTTAAAAAGCATGCCAGCTCTTGCATGCCAGAGAGAAGAGCAGAAAATAAGATAGCTTAGTAATTTCTGTCTCTTATCATAGGAGTCTTTCTCAGATTCAAACCCTGGGACTCCAGGTTCTGTCCTAGGAGAGGTGACCCATCTGTCATCTGGCTTGAAGTGGATGAACTGCATTCCAGGCTGTGTAAGAAGAGAGTGTCTTTCAAGTTGAACCTCCCTCAATAATCAACATATCGGTTTGTACTGATAGAGATCACATACTGAATTTCATTACAGAATGATGCTTACCATGGTCCTTGCAGCATGCTGTCTACTTGGCAGCTGCTTTGCATCCTGGAGTTGGCTGCAGTTCAACGGTAAAAGAATTTTTAACTGTTTGTCATTGTAAAGCACTTTGGGACGAATGGTGTTACATAAATGTGAGGTTATGATTAGGCATTAATCTGTACTGGAATAATGAGGAATATTTAAATGTGCTTTTTCTAGTAAGTCTTATTTAATATGAAGGGGAATCAAGTTATCACTGTCTCACTATGACTTTCTCCTACTCCTCCAGCTAGTATTGTGCATTGCAGATGATGCATTGCAGGAAAGAAAACGGTTGACCATCCATGGCAGCGTGGTTACACAGGTCCCTGTGATTTAAAAATCATATCAAAGTTATTTATCCTCAGTGGCTTTTGGAATTCTACTTTGAAATGTTTTCACCCAAACAAGTCTGTGACCCTGAACCTACAAGGCTGTATTACACAATACCTTATAGCTGCAGAGCTGCTGGGAGCGGGCCTGGTACATTGTGTGACCGACGGGCGCCCCGTGGCAGATGCAATACCATGGGCATTAAGGCTGGCTGCATCGAGTTCAGCTGTGCTGTTAGCGCCAGGAGACTTTGGAAGTCTTGCAGAAGCACTGACTTGGAGTCTAAAATTTAAGACCTGTTGCCTGGTGTTCAGTCCCTTCTGAATAAAACCAGATCTGATTAGAGACACTGAAGTTCTTTAATTACTTGCCTTGTGTACCTTAATGAGCAGAAGAGAAAGGCCTTAGGACTCGGTTCTTGTTTTTCAGCTTTGTGCTCCGCTTTTGACTTCATTGCACAGCAAAGATCATGTAAAATTTCACTGTAAAATCCTTACCAAAGATGACAACAGCTACCCAGCTTTTTCTGTATCAGACTGACCATAGATCTTTTGGGAAGTTAAATCCTGCTGATTTATTCATTCTGGAAGTTATCTGTCTTAATGTTCAGCATTATTATATCAAATGCCTTGCAACCATCACCTTCCAAATGACTCGCAACAGATTCCAGGGTTCTGCTACAACATATGTATCTTGTATGTCAAAGAGCACAGAGAAAACAAAAAACCCATAGAGACATGAGTTGTTTTATTTCAAACGAAGCTTTGGGTGGGGTGAAGTACTTGAGAGTGTTTCTGGAAATATTGATCTGGTTTTGTGCCAGCTGTTTAGTGTTAGATATATCTATCAATCTGGAAAGTATTTCCCTACACAGGGTGATCCTTGGAACCTTAACCCAAAACATTAGGGCCCTGTGAGTAAGGAGCAGTGGCTTTACCACAATCTGCTTAGTCAGTTCTCTTTTTAATTTCAGGTAGAAAGAAGTAGCCCTAGATATGATTAGTTTGGTAACATTCATGACAGCTGGGGCAATAGATAATGTTTGTTTACGTTGTATATAATACCTACAACTTCTTTATTGTCAAAAAAAAAAGGACTGAACTTACTTAAAAGTTGGCTCATTTTTTATTTCAGGCTGATGCCTGGTTGAGATGAACTAGCTCAAACAGGCCTGTGTAATTAAAGTAGTTCATAGTAGAACTTCCAGTTCTGTGTGTACAAACAGAGAGGGAGCAAAAACAGAATTATTGACTTGATGTGAAGAAATTATAGTCCTCTACTTCTCTGTGGGAGAATAGCTCTACAGTCAGCTCTGCCACTCACACAGAGTTGACTCGGAATTGTGAAGGTTATAAATAGCAAGCACTGAACTTGCAACAGAGCAGAATTATGTTATGGGAATTTTATTTGAACTATTGTGCTACTTATACAAAAACAATCAGATGTATTTTTAGCTCATGAATTCTGTTGGAAGAATCTTTGTGTGAGATGTCACCTTGCCAGCTTAATACTGTAGTCACAACATGATCAAATTCATGCCGCATAGAAAACTGGCAAAAAATGGGATGTTGTGTTATGGAAGAGTTAACTGACTAAACACCCTTAAGACTGAGAAACTGTCAGGTTTGTCAACCTAAAAAGGTGGTGATTTTTTGGGGGGTCTCAAGCAAAATCATAGTAGTTAGAACCTAATTATTCAACTAGTTTAATACAAGTGCAAGATGCTATTTCATTGTTTTGATTATCTGATATCATTACACATCCATATTTATTACAGCCCAGAAGACTATGTAGTCCAAAACTTTTATTTAATGAGCAGACATAACACTGGAGGTCAAAACAAGACATACACACACATGTACATATATATACACACACACCAATATGCATTTAAACAATGCAGAAGAGGTAGTACCGTTAATTAAGAAATATATAACATGCAGTAAAAATACTAAGACAATTCAGATCTGCCTTCATTGCACCTCTTCCAAGTATCACAAGAGGCTATAGAATGATTTATTCAGCATCAATCCAAATTTAAAAGTGTACTCTGTTCTCTTACATGATTGTACCTTGAATTTTCTAAAGGTGATCCTTCAGGTGACTAGCTGAAGGGGACAGTAGTTCATAAGTTAAATACTATGGCTGTAACAACTCGGATAATGAGCGTTGAATCCATTACTTCTTACAGGAACCAGATTGTCTGTACGCTTCAGGATGTAAGGTTAGGCATGAACACCAAATATTTAACCTGATCTCTTCCCCCCCCCCCCCAAAAAAAAAGACCCAGTCGGATGACTGAGTTCTGTTTTGGAGGGATGCCTATCCTATAAGGGGAAAAAATTAACATGTAGAACTGGATGGATTTTGTTGACCTTAATAAAAACTCCAGTGTAGTATTGAAGTTATATTAGACATTAAGTAACTTCAGTATTTAGGTTTTATTGGGGGGGGGAAGAACTGAACTTGATCTCTACAGAAACATGATCCTAAAAGTACTGAAAGATGAAGATGGGAAGACTCTGTAAGATAGCTCCCCAGTCCACACTCAGGAGCATCCTAGCATGCCTCAGATGCCCAGAGAACAAGCTGCTAAAAAGCAGGAGAGCCAGATCATAGAGCCAAAGCTCCAATACTTTAAGCCACTTATTCAGCAACTCCATATACTCAGAATAGAAGCTCTGGGCAATGGCCTGCGTGACCACAAAACCAGAGCTCTTTCAGAACTTTGWCAGCCAGACTGACTATTTCTTAAGATTTTTAGGCTGTACTTACAGCAACTGAAAGACTTTGCTCTGTGAATACTGTTTTAGGAAAGAAGAAAAAATACAGTTAAGGATAATCAACTGTTGAGACTTAAATGCAGAAAACAAAACAGACCTAGACATCAGTAAATGCACCTTCCATTTGCATTTCCAGATCTAACCAAGGTGTGTCTCTAGTCAGAAGATACACACTAAGCAGATTCAAGAGTCTAAGGAAGGCTACAGTGAAAGAGGAAGATGTTACCTTCCTTTTTTTAGGATCGTCTTCCAGATTTCCTGGTTTCCTATATTGTTTAAGCTCTGATGGGCCAGCAGGAAAAAAAAAAAAATCCAAACCAAACAGCAATGCAACGAGTCTAGGGAAGATACTGTAGTATATTGTAGATAACATTTATCTGATATACTCCTCCTCAGAGATGCAGGACATATCTTCATCTGTGCTTTCCTCCAAATCTGGCAAGTTGCCCCAGAGCAATACATTCACACCTGGTGGGAAGGAGGTAAGAAGACAAAGGAGGGAAAAAAAGTATTTTTGGATTGTGACCTTATTTCTAAGTTGCACAACTGTCTATTTTCAGAAAAAATAACTACTCTAATCCTTGCAAAACCTGGTAAGTCACGTTCATGATAAATATATCTAGACTATTTCCTATTTTTCTTCCAAAGCGATCCTGTAAGTGTTGTTCTTTATGGCATAGTTCAAAGACTAAGTCCCTGCCCACAGATGTATTTATATAGCTAATTCATGTAGCTATTGATAATCCCCTCATGGCTGATTTATTTTTAAATGCATTGATCTGAAACACAGGTGACACTGAAAGGTTTAGACAATAAGTTACTCCCATCTGCAAGGAGGAGAAATGATTTGTCAGAATGCTATGCATTCCTGAGGACTCAAGGCAAATTATGCTAGACACTTGGCATCCAAACAGCACCTAGCTGAAGAAATTAGCTAGCGTGAGCTGTAACTTCAGCTTGAGCTAATGAGGACGCAGTTATATAGGGTCAAAGTGACAACATGACTCACCCAAAAAGAGGGCCCATTGGACAGTTGCCTAATAGCACAGTAAAGCTATACATACCGCTATAAATAGCAGCTGGTGGCTGTGTTTATACTAGTTATAATATTGCTTCAGAAAATCCTGACTTCTGCCCACAGAAGGGGTAGGTTAAGTTTTCTGATGAAGATAAATTTCCACTTAGAAATTTTCATTTACAAAGTAGCTATAGCTACCTCCCCCAAAGTAGTTTGCTAGATTAGCAATACAGTAACGCTTGCCTTATGCCTCCATATGTTACACTCCCTCCATATGCTTTAACTATATTGAGATGCCTCATTAGAAGGAGGACTTAGAATTCAAGAGTTTAAGGAAGAGAAGGAAACATGTTCCTTACCAGAAGGGTCTAGTCTGTTGATGCCAAAGACTGCTTGGCTATGAAACATCCAGAAGTGGCCATTATTACAGGACAGCAGGCAAGGTTTGCAGGGAGAAATCACATGATAACCGACAATGTTACCACTAGAAAGACAAGTGAAATAATGAGCAACACAAACGCCTGATGAAAAGATAGATGATGTTGGCTTTTCCAGCTCAAACTAATGTTAAATAGCCACGGTACCAGACCATTATGTAATGCTCCTATTTTGATAAAGTTAAGGGAACATAGTTAAACAAGCATCTTAAATGTTTAGGGAACATCTGTCAGGAGCTACGGAATATCTAAGTTTTAGATCTTTGGCGCAGAGAACCATTTAGTAACCTAAATTGTGTAATCCAGATTAGTTTACATACCAACAAATGGTGTTGTATTTTTTTTTTTTTGGAAGGCCTATGATTCCATTGGAATCAATGTAGAAGTTCATCACGCACATAAAATCCATCTGTACAGAAGCACTGTGCATGGGAGAGTATCAGTAGTAGGAGTAATGAGACTGCGAATATCGAAGCCTTATCTACTCTCCTAGGTTGAAACCTAGAACAACTTTTTTTCTACTTTCTCAGTCACGCACTCTGGTGAGATTATTTCTGTTTCTCTACTTCTGTCTAAAAAATAAAATACTGTGTTCCTATTACACCCCCCACCCCCCGTTTAAATCTGAACAAGGTAGAAGTCTTGATTATGAAGCTGAAAGGATCATCTCAAATAACTGTGAGCTATTTGAGAGTTGTTGTTTTTACTCTTAAATATCAGGCATTAATAAAGAGGATAAAAGAACTCCAAGAACTTTAGTGACAGCATGTTCCATCTGCTAGCAACAACTCGATCTGCCAAGAGGATGTTCTATTAATTAGAATATGAGTAACTACTTCTTACTGCGGCCTTATTCACACAATTATCTCAGTGTTGAAGCAGACATTTAATCAGGCAGGTGGCATGCAAGCTTCCCCATATACTCAGACTACTGACAAGGTTGTCACATTTCCACTTGGGACTTGCACAGAAATAGACTGGCAGCCATGCCCAGAAGTAGCAGGCTGAGTTTCTATCAAGCAGCATTAAGTTTGAAATAGAGTATGCAATCTGTTCATTCATCCCTTAACTCTTGCACTGCAGTAGTCTACAGTGAGAAGGTTAAGCAGTACTGTGGTGTGCTTGAGGAGGTGTTAGTGTCATTGAATGGCATTCTTACCACTTTAAACACGCGATGTTCTTCAGTTTGCATTTGCAGATCTCGGTAAAATAGCAGCTTCCGATGAAATCAACAGTACTAGATGGGAAGAAAGTAAAAATACAGAAGTTTAGATGTGGCTATGATTACAACTGTAATGTTTGATAATACAGGTCTGAAGTCATAACAAAGTGATGTTACCATTGCAGCCTTGTGTGGTTTTTTTAAACTTTCTCAAGACCACACAATTCCATTTTCCTATAAGCCACCAGCCATACTCATATGGAAACAAAAAGAGACCCATGTGACATTACATGAGTGTATCGTAAGTCTTCTCAAATTAGACCAGAAAGCACCGCTTCTCTTAGTACTTACCAACGCTTGCACGCTCGGGCCCTGCTGCTGGCTGCGTGGCACCATCAGTCAGAAATCTGATTATAGACATCGCCCTAGTTCCTGGCAAATCTCAGCTAAGGCTACAGAACAATAGCTTAAAGGCTAGGACATTTAAAACCAAACCTTTGATTTCTTATCTCCTTTTTAACCCATACTTACTTATTAACATGTTATTTTGCAATCTTATTTCCTTAGTATTCAAATATTGTTATGGGAAAGCAACATGCAACCGGCTTGGAGGAGAGTTGTTCTGGAACCAGTGCAAGATCAGGTTTGTTCTGTTTACAGATATTTATTTCAAATTCTAATCTTTGCTTAAGGAAGGAGATGGAGGAACTCTCCGTGGCTTCCTGAGCCTACGTCTTCCCCACGAATAGATTAAATTAGACTTTTGATTTGCTAGACAAGGGACAGCCTTGCTCTCGCCGTGGCTCCCCCAGGGCTTCCCCAGAGCCAGGTGGAACTGGAAACGGAGGAACGGGTTGAATCGTGCGCTTTGGGGCCGTTTTCCTGGTGACAGCAGATTTTGGGGGTGATCTTTGGGGAGCCGGCCGGCCGGTGAGGGCCGCGCGGCCGCCTCAGCCCCCCGCTTGGCAGATCGCTGCGGGGGAGGCCGCAGCCCCAAGGCTGACAGGCTGCAACGCCCGGGCCGGCCGTGCGGGGCCTCGGGGCTGTCGCCGTGCCCCGCCGGAGGGACCCCGCGGCCTGTGGGGACCAGCCGTCGTCCCCCCGACCCCCCGCGGAGGCCCGGCGCTTACCCCGAGGGCGGGATGTCGGTGGAGTAGAGGTCGATGTCGGTGTCCGCCAGCAGCACGGCCTTCATCCCCCGCGAGCTCAGCACCTGCTGGCAGAAGCGGCAGCACAGCACGGCCACGCACCGGTCCTCGAAGGTGCAGCTGCTGGCCGACATGGCGGGCGGCCACGGCCGGGCCGGGCCCCGCCGCCGCTCCCCGTCCCGTCCCGTCCGCCGCCAACGGCCACGCTCCCACCTGTCAGTTTGAATTCCCGACCTCAGTCTCCCATTGGGCGCGGGAGGACCCGCCCACCCCATCTGATTAGTGGAGATCAGCGGCGGGGCCCACCCTCTCCCTGCTGGCCGTTGGAGGAGACGGGTGGCACCACCCCTACCGCCTGGATATTGGGGGAGGGGCACGCCTTGCCTTGCTCCCATTGGCCCAGCCGGCAGCCTCTTTACATGACTCGCCCCGCCCCTGAGCAGTCCTTGGGGCGGGGGCTACTGCGCTCCGCCGGGCCCCGCCCACCCCGTCCTGGCGGGGCGGTGCTATGGGTGCCAGGCGGCGGGAAGGGGGGTGGGCCCAGCTGAGAGATAGCGCCTCCTGGTTGGCCGGGGCGCCCGTCGCTCCTGCCCAGCGCTCTCTGTCGATTGGGCGGTCCGCGCGGCGGGGCGGGGCGGCAGCGGGCCGGTGAGGGGGACCGGGTGGCGGGCGCCAGCGGCCGGAGGACGCCCGGCTGCGGGAGGCGGGGAGGCGGCTCCGCAGCGCCCAGGTAATCGCCCCGCCCGGCCGCCGGGCCCCCTCCCCTCCTCTGCCAGCCCGCCGGGGGGCCGCGGGCTGCCCCCGCCAGCCGGCCCCGCCGCCTCCCCTCAGCGCCCCCTCAGCGCGGCCCTGAGGCGGGGCGCGGGGCCGCGTCCCTCAGCCCCGGCCCCCCCCCGGGACCCCCCCACGCTTCCTCTCCCCGCCGCCCTCATTGTTCTTCCCGGGCGGGATGCGGATCCGGCGGGTGCCGTGTTTATTTATTTCTTCCTCCCATACGCGCATCTTCCGCGGGGGCTGCCCGCCCGCGGGGGCTGCAACCTCGCCCCCCTCCCTCCCCCGAAAAAAGGAGGAAAAAAAAAAAAAAATAAAAAAAAAAAAAGACGGGAGAAAAGTTGTGTCCCGCCGTCCCCCTGCGGGCAGGTTCCCGGCTGCCTCGCATACGCCGGGCTGCGGGCCGGCTCCGACCCGTGCCCCGGCGAGGGGCCGCCGGAAAACCCCAAATAACCAAAAAAAAACCCCGGGGCTGCCGAAGGAAAAGCAGCGGATGGAGCCGCTCCGGCGGGGACGGGTCTGGTGTGTCGGGGAGCTCCTGGGCTCGTCCTCCGGCTGCCGGCGCTGGTGTAACCGAGGGCTGGGGTGCAGTTTTCCAGCGGAAGATGCTGCAGCTTGGCGAGGCTCTGGCTGCTCTTCCCCCCGCATTGCTGCTCATTTGGAGAAGCGCTTTCTCTCTGCGCAGGCTGGTTCCCCGCCCTCCCCTCGCTCCCCTGGGGACCCCGCTTTCCAAATGAGCCCCTTCTCCCCCCTTGGGGCTGGCCGCCGTGTAGGCGTTTTCCCTTGGTTACCTGGCCGGTCTGCATTTCTAACCTCATGCTGCTGCTTAAAGGACAATTTGCAATGTCAGGGCAGCTTTTCTTTCAATCACAAATTTTGGCTGCGCATCGTGTGACTGCTGGCTGCAAGCTGTAATTTTCTAAATATATATGTATTTTTTTTTTTTGCATTTGCAGGCAAGCAAACCAAAGAAAACGGCTTCTTGTCCTCCGTTTCTGCTGTCGTTTGGGATTTGATTTGCATCATCTCTGAGCACATTTAAAATAAAAAAAAAAAAAAAAAAAAAAAAAAAAGGCAAACCAAACCCACACAAAACATGTTGTGCGGAAGGACTTCCACTCCCTGGCTGTGCTATTAACGTTAGCAATCAGGAAGAGCCTTTGGGGGCTGCAGGATCTCGCTAGTCTGATGCTGCTGCTAAAGGTTTTGGTGCAGGGAGACAAAACTGCTGCCTCTTCCATCCACTGATCTCTTAACATCTGCATTTTGCTGCTGCTGTGCTCCGTCTCACACCCTCTCTCCATGGACTGATTTTTTTTTTTTTTCCTTTTTGTGGGGGGGAGGACAAGCGGAAAATCAAGGCATTGCATTGAGAGGAGCAAAATTGCATTTACATCTTCTGTTCTGGTGGATCTGTTTTGAGGTTAATCTTTTTGGAAAAGAAAACATGACGTCGCCAGCAAAATTCAAAAAGGATAAGGAGATCATAGCTGAATATGACACTCAAGTTAAAGGTAGGAATGGTTTTATTTTTGTCTCTTTCGCTATTGCAGTCCTGACTTGCAATTGTAGGAGTTTGCAGTAGATGTTTGGGTGGGGAAGGGGGAAATCATTTGCAGATTGTCTGGAATTTGCAGGGCTTTTTCATAATACAATGCTGGATCGGGTTTGCAATGCTTTTTCTCGTCCCCATGGGGTAGATTCCTACTATGGTATTGCTGTTTTCAGGTATCACGGTAAGGGCTTTTTTACGGAATATAACAAATCTTTGAGTTCTGAGAGATCCATATTTTTCTGTCTGCTGTTTGAAAATATGGCTTTGCATTTGAAATATGAGAGCCAGTTAATTGCTTTTTAATCTTCCTCCTATCATGGGAATCTTTTAAAAATCTGTGTAGTGTCGAAGAGCATGTTTCCACTGGTAGTAACGGGGACCGTGCCGAGGGTCCCTGTAAAGCTGTTTGTGCTAGAAAGTTCCATTATTCAGGATTTTGCTCTCGGTGAGTCCATAATATTACTGCCTGGTTTTTCTTACTGTGCTCTTGAGTATAACACCTTAAGGTTGCAGTGTGTGTGTATACACACATATATATGCATACGTATATAAATGAATAAAACTAATGCATCAGTGTTATTCCCATCATCATAAGGAAGGCAATAAAGAGTCAGAGGCGTATTTGCAATGATCATGCAAGTCTTCTGCAGAATTCAGTTGGCTGGGTTTCAGGCTATCATGTGCCCTAGGAAAAAAAAAAAGGATGGTGAAATGTCTACTTAGCTTCTTATTTTTGCAAAGTTTTCAAGATAACGCTTATTTAAAAAAATAATTATAGCTTGTGTATGGCTTGATATATCACTGTTAGGAACTTAGGAGATTTAGTGATTTATCTAATTGCTTAAAACTTGCTTGGTATGCTCATAGCATGCAGGAAAGATGGCCTTCGGGCAGGGTTGATTGAGTTAAATCAATGTGATTTAAAAAAATGTGATTTAAATCTGAGTAGGAAACCTAGATTAAAAGTGACAATTAAAATATTGTTTTGCAATTATGTACTTAGTTATTTTTCCTACTGGGGGGGCTGCTCACTGGTTGCAAATCATTAAAACGTGTTGTCCTACATGATGCATGTCCTACACTGACCCTAGTACTCTGTACCTAGAAGTAGTTTTGACACTTATGTTAAAAATGCTTATCTGAGCAAATAAAAAGCTGGGTAGGAGTTTATTTTGAATTTTTTTTTTTTTTTTTTTTTAAATTTTCAGGTTCTTAAAGTTAGAAATGGAGAAGAGTGTGTTTTGTTTCTTGCTAGTTTAGTTTCTATTCCTGTTTTCTAGCTGTCTTTGATGGAAATGGGAATTGAAGTCAGTGTAAAATTAGAGGCTTATATGTTCTTTCATTATTTACCCCATCAAAATGTGCGTGATGGATACAAGCTTGTAGTCACAATATTTGTGAATTGGGCGCAATAATAAGAAACAAGGCTTTAGAATTAGTAAAGCGCATCTTCTCACCTCTCAGTTTTTTCATGCATTAGAAAAGAAAAGAAATCTTTCCCTTCCTTTTCAAAAAAGAGACCAACAAGATGGGTAAAATTGAAATGAGCCTTCCCTGCCTTCAATGCAGAGACCATTGCTGCCAAAATTCAGTTCATCTCTTAAGGTGCTCATGCAGAGACCTGTCAATTCAGCCTGTAAAGGTGATCCCAAAAGTGAATTGTTGTCATGGCATATAGATATTTTTGCTTTTTGCCTTATAAAATGTTCCTATCTTAAATACGTGAGGTTAAGAAGAGCGGAATCATGAGGAGCTGGGAGAAGGTGGCGAGGGCAGCTATGAGTTTGTCCCAGGATATTCATCCCTCCTGCAGTTCAGCTTTCCCTGTGCAGGGGACTCCTCGAGGCGCACGCCTGCCATGAGGGATTGCGGGGAGGTCAAAGTTAATTGTGTGACGCCGGGGAAGCCTTGTGTTGGACACCTAGAAACAGCCCCAGAAGTGGCTAATGGAAGGTGCTAATCCATCTCCTGTTCTTCCCTTGAGAAGGAGGTGTAGGTGGGCCAAACAGCTCAAAAACGCATGTGACAGCACAGTAACAATCCTCTCCCCCATCACCTCATTCGTTTCAAAGTACAGCAGGGAGCTTCCCTTCTCCACCTGGCTTCAACCCTTCATGAGGTGCTTTGACAATGGGGATCGTCGTTCCTCTGCTTTTAGGTATCAAGTTTGGGGGGAGACTTTGAAGTTATAAGCTCCTCTTAAAATTTCATGAAACTTGCTTTACATCTCACAGATAACCTTGGTTCTGAGTTGGATAGTGATTTGGCTCTATAGGAAAACTCACGAGCAGTAAGACTTTTTGCCTCTCTAATTCCAGAGATGTGCTGGTCTCTCTACCGCAGTGGGAGGATGTGGTAGAGAAAGACACAAAGACACACTTAAATCCAAAACATATCATGGTCCTTGCATGAAAAATTTTAGTGTCCTGATCAAATTCTGACTTTAACTGCAGGAATGGCATAGAAATGGTGTTAACTCTGATTATGGGTTGTTTGGTATCTTTTCTCTTGTGTTGTGAAATGATGCCATGAAGCAGTCACTGTGGGAGTGAGATGAATCAGGTGTTGGTGTGCTACATAAATTGTAAGGTATCATCTGTTTCTCAGATGAGAAAACTCAGATATTTTCACTAGCATTTAGAAACTTACTACATTTTTTGCTACACTCCATTCTGGCTGTGTGTTGGAAACCATGTTTAGAGGCTTCATTTAGAACCATTAATCCACAAACATGTACTTAAGCACTTTAAATTATTAATAGTAGAATGATTGAGCTTTGTTTAAAAATTTAATAGTCTTCAGTTGTTAATCAAAAACTATTTAAAGAATAGTATGGTTTATAGTTAATAGATCATTATTATGCAAAATTTTTGGTTTGCTGCTGCTGAATGAACTTGGTAATTTTTCTTGTAAAAGGTGTGTAGGGGCGACAGGGTGTTCATGAGTGAAACTTTTCGTTCTCCCATGGCCGTGAGCTATAGGTATTTGTTGTTTTCTTCCAACAGCCAGTTCTTTGCCTCTTTTGGGTTGGAGTTTGCTCTTCCCGGGGTTTGTGCATGCAGCTAATGGCAGGGGGGGATCAACATTAGGATGAAATGAATTTCCGAAGATGAAGGTGATTTACCTCTTACACACCAAACTTACTGTGCAGTGGTCAGGGGACATGGAGGGAATGATGTGTTTCTTCCTAATTACTTGTGCAGTGTGGTTGAGGAGAAGCTTTGCAGACGTAGGTACTACTGCAGTGCATCCATCCTTGGAACCAGACTGGATACAGCCTTGAGTAACTTGGTCTGACCTTATAGGTGACCACCGGAGATTGGGCTGCATGACCTCCTGAGCTCCCTCCCAACCTGAATTGTCCAATGATCCTGTAGTCTCTAGTATCTGGAGGTTCGATTACAAACTCGCTGTCTTCTGCAGAAGTGAATTCACCTGCTGAGGTGTCCAGACAGAGTGGCTTTCCTCAGCAACTGCATTGACCTTGAGTCTTTTGCCTTTAGATGATGCAAGTCTGGCTTGTGTTTGGTTGCATGGCTGTGCTATCTGCACTTGAATGTTTCACGCTGTTGGCAAGGAGGGGAGAGGTTGCCAGTATTAGTGGGTTCTTCTTGCAAGACTTGTTGAGAGTGCTTCTCTCTTTGAGGAAATTCTGAAATGGCTGCGTGTCATGCGGTAGGAATTCTCTTGACAAGATGACATGGGGTCAGCAGGGGAGGGAAGTGCTGCTTTGATATGTTTCTGTACCATGTGCTCACCAAGATTATGAGTTCTGTGAAGCTGGAAAGTGAGATTCTGTGGTCTCCATATGGAGCCTTTGATATCTCAAGCTCATCCCCTTGTCTGGATTGTCTCTCCCAATTCCTTTGTGCAAGTTGCGGTAAAGCAGAGATAATTAATTTATGCTGTGCAGTATGTTCCATGTGAGATTTGGATGCTGCCTATCTATGCCCGACCAAGGACTGTCAGACTGTTTTTTGGTTTAATGTATTAAATTGGACTGTACATTTGCTGAGGAAAGAAAAGCCAGTGATTTATCTCTTAATTCTTCTTTTTCTTTCTCCTCATGTCCCATGAGAGCCTTATATTTAATTAGTTTGTATAAAGCTTCAGTAAATAGCTTCATGGTTTGGGCTACAGAAATTTAATACTGAAATTTTTTACACAGCAAGGGTTCATAAGCCACTTCTGTCCTTGAGTAGTCTCTAGCAAAGGTTAAAATGCATCTCTTGCAGATCTTGCAGCACAGTCCAAAAATCACTAGGCATATGAAAAATAGATGAGGTAATTTATAGCAGGAGCGAGCACAGCACAGAGGTGGCTGCGTGGTTATTTAGCTGAGTGTGTCTTGAACTAAGAGAAGATGCCTGATAAGAAGAACTTCAGGCAAGCCTCCCAGCTGCTATCAGATTCACACTACTCTAATGTCTAAAACTTTCTTTTTAATCTCCCCAAAATTGCTGATAAATTTCAGATAAGTCCCTTTTTCCTCTCTGGGTTGAGTGGCTGATAGTTTATTTGATCTGACTGTGATCTTTTGCCTTAAATGCTGCTTAAAAATGCCTTAAATGCTGCATACAAATCTCGTTTGTATGCTACATCTTCTGGCCACCTTGAGTGATGGTTGGCCATTTCTAATCCTGGTAAGCTCTTAGGAGTGGTACAGACTTCCTCTGTGTGAAAGATTACAAAAGTAGCTGTGACTGGGTCAGCAGCTGTAATTTGGGGGCTAGAAAGGAAATGTGATGCTTTTGGTGGTGATTTGAAACAAAATTGGGATTTCTCTCAACTGTTGAAAGTTTTCTTGTTAACACTGCACATGCAGCTCTTGTCTAAAAAGAAGGTATTTGTAGAACTATCTTTTGATTTTTAGATCAATGAGTTGAAATCACGGTAATTTATTTTGTTGCTAAACCTGTGCACCTGGGGATTCTCAGTACTGTTGTCGTTAGGTATGTATGATGATTTCTCTTTTGTCTTCGTCTTCTGTTCAGGTCACCAAGTTGGTCACTGCACGCTTTGCAGATCCTAGCACCACGTATGTGTGCTTTCGAGAGTTAGGGCTGAGCTCTTGGCCACTTCTTTGGCAACACCTATTTAATTCGCCGTGTAAATAGACTTTTCAGCCACGCACCCTGGTGTGGTTGAGTGGAATAGTTTTGAATTTTGAGATTTGAGTTTGTATATATTGGACTACCATTTACACTGAAAATGTAAAACTACCTTTTAAGGGTTTTTTGCAGTTAATCATTACTCTGTGCGTGTAAGTGATTCCATTTGTTTGCAACAATGACTTGCTCCAAACTCCGGCTATGGAATTGCTGTAGAATCATCTGTTTTTCTGCAGTTCTTGATAGTGCTAATCCCTTGAGTTTTGGAGCTGGATTGGGCCAACAAAGCAGCCTGCTGCCAGAAAGGGGGGAAGGGGCTGTTGGGAGACTGGTTTGATGTTACAGCAATAATTTGTATTTCTTTTTGTCCTGTGTACAGTTCCTAGTAATGGATTATTAACAAGGATGGGGAGAGGTGAAAGAATGCAGAGTCTTCCTTCTTTCTTCTCTATTTCCAATATCCCCCTGTTGCAGATTCATCATGTCTTGCAAGGCTAGAGACCAAAGCTGACCAAAAGACCTCAGTCCACTTAGGTGTTGCAGTTTCTTCCAAAAGCAGAAGGAATTGCTGGTGTAACTCCAGTAGGGTTTCTATAAAAAGTTTACTAGTGATAGCCAGTTTTCCCTGACTCCCAACTAAGGGAGCCCCACGACATTTTTCCTTAGCTCTAAATGATTTCCTTTCGTGGTAAGGGTACACGTTAGAATCTTTTCCTTTTTCTGTTACTTAAAAGCCTTGACTTTTCTTTTTTTGTTTTTAATGCTTACTAATTTTTGCCCATTTTGGGAATTTACTTGGAAGAACCTATTTGCCTGGTCAACTTTTTCAGCTGTCTTTATGAAGAGTGAAAAATCTAAACCTTTGTTGAGATGGAAAGTATGTTTAAACACATGTTCTTTTGAATAGCTTTCGCTATGCCATGCACAGTTGATATTCATTACTTATGACTTTAGTTCATTTTTGTATGACTTTTGCAGATTTCATGCTTTCTTTTTGAGAATTTCTACAACATCATGGGAGTCCTGCTCTCTGAATATTGTCCACGTTTTGTAGGCGATGGAAGCAAATGCAGAGTTATGGTTTGATTTGCTAAGGGATAAAAAAGTATGGGAGAAAATGGGAGAAACGGTGTTGACTTCACAGTAGTTCCGTCATTAGAGACCATTCTTCATTTCTGCTTTCTCTTTCTTCTTTTCTTCCAAAATAGCGATATTACAAAAGACAAAACAGGACCTTCTTTTAGTGAAATCTCTAGGTAGTGGTCAGTGAAACACTCTTGATGTGAGTGTTTAAAGTCAGAAAACACATGTGGATATAGAGTAGCTGTGTCAAGGAAGCTCAGCTGGTGTTTTTTCCAAGTAGATGCTGCAAATGGATTTGAACCATTTAAAATACTACCTTTTTTGTCATCAAAGTAACTATTTACTGTTGTTAAACTCTAAAGCTTCTGACCCAGTCACTTTGCTTTGAGTTGGTATGGTGAGAGTTAATCATTGCTTGGAAAAAAAGTAAGGGGCTGGGAATTTAAAAAAAAAAAAAAAATCACTTCCTCTGCAATTCTGAATGTAAAAGGATCATGTGTTTACAAGAGCTAGAGTTATTTGGGAGTGCTGCTTGCACTCTGAAGCAGCGTGGGCATGATGTTAGGATGGCAGCATGCAGCCTGCGGTGAGCCTAGATAAGAGTCAGTGACAGGCAGCGTCGCGAGGATGCTCACGTCAGGAGAGATGAGCCCAGCATTTGCTGTTCTTTAACCAAGCAAGGCAGCAGAAATGGAAGCAAGTATAAATGTAAATGTGAGCTGTGCCTGGGTGTAAATCTCAGCTGATATGCCTGGCACAGCTGTGCGGTTTAATCTAGTGTGCACCCTTTTGTATGCTGCAGCATGCTGCACAGAATAGTGCAGTAAATCTTTGGCATAAACTACAAGGAGCAAATTCTCAAAACATTCATAGGGTTCCCCCCTTTCCTTTAATGAGCGCTTTTTCTCCAACATTTTCACTCAAGGTGTTGCTAAACGTGGTGCAAAAATTCTTAGGTCTTAAGTGTTTTCAGCATGCTGCAGGAACAACTTTTGCTTCCCATTTATTTCTGTGAAATCAGCTTTATTAGGCCAGGGGAGCTGCCTTATCCTGTGGCACATAAGCAGCTCCTGGCTTTTTGAGTCTTGAGAAGGAGCCAAATAAACAGATTAACTCTAAACCAAGAGTGGATTTTAATCTACAGTCGTGAAGTGCTGTGGCAGGGTGATTTGGTCAGTCCTACTAATTTTGAAGTTGGTTTTTTTTTTTTTAATCATAGGACTTTCCAGGAAGAGCCTTTGGCTTCCCTTCTTTTAAGTAGGGAAGGGTTTTTGGTTTGTTTTTGTACCGCTGTCGTTGGACAAGGGTTTTCATGCAGAGAGTAAGACATGGAGCTATGCAATTTATAGATGGGGAGTGCTTGCAAATTGAATCTACTTAAAATAACGACAGTTGTTGCCTAGGAATTAGTCCCTGACTCTTTCTTTGGACAGCGGTTCAGTCCCACTGCAGGGGCATGCTCTGATGGTCCCGCGAGGAGCGGGGGTTTGTTCCCGACAGACCTGTAGCTGCCAGAATTGCTAAACTGCTCGCTCTGAACAAGTGGATCGATTGTTTTCTAACCAAAGGTCCTAAGCCTCAGTCAATCAAAACAGTTCTGTGTCATTGGCGGGATTTTGTAAGGCAAACTCTACAGGGTAATGAATGTGTTTTTCTTGCTGTAGCTTTTATTTGGTACCTGAAAAGGGAGAGGCTGATTAGCAGCACAAACTAGTGCTTATTCTACAAACGGGATTGTTTAGAAAGATATTTTTCTATTTTCTTTGGTTTTGAGCCTCTGCACGGCATGCCCATGGCATGAGGGAAGGCTGAAAAGCTGCATTTATTCAGCTGCCGGTCACATCATCATTGATCCCTACAGTAAAGGAGAGTACMGGGCTTTAAGCTATTGTTATAACACGTGAAGGTTTTTTTCCCCCTTGCGTTGGCAGCTTGAGACTTGGTAATGATGGATGGGGTGCCGTTCTGTTTCTCATTTCTCACCCTCCCAATTTCCCATCCATCCTGTTGCACCACTTCTAGAAATAGTGAGGATGGTGCTGCAGGTAATGTGGTGAATGCCGATGTTTTAATCACCAGCCCGTTCAATTTTGTTCAGAGTGTGTCTGGATATTGCAATAATAAAATACGATACTGTCTGCTGCTGATGGAGGCTTAGTGGTGAGAAATCTTAAAGGGAAACCCAGTTTGTGATAATAAGTCCTTCACAGCAATTGCTCTTTGTTGGTTTAGTGATCTGAATGAAATGAGGTGGGGATTGTCATTTCCCTGTGTCAGCCATTATATTTAGGCATTAATTGATCCCCTCGTTCCCCTTCTCAGCAGGGAGGGAGTGATCCATGCAGGGCAGGAGGAAACCAAATTGACGGACAATTTCAAGGAGCTTTCTGGGCTGTGGCATGTTACATATGATTTATGCCTTTATTTGGGGAATATTTAAGATGCCTGTTGGATGAGGTTTAAATATAGTGGGATAAATTACTCTTGTGTCTTTGAGGATGCTCCTACTCGTTAGCACTTAATTTGCGAAGTTAGGTGTTACAGGAAATTCCACAAAATCCTTTTCTTTATGCAGGTTAACGCTGGGGCAGTGCTCTTGCTATTCTACTGCTAAGAGTAGCTGGTATCCAAAACACATTTTATGTGATGTTCGTGCTTTTAGGGAAAAAAGAAAAAGAGCAGTTATTCACATGTTTCATTAGCACCGTTTGTTATTAAAATATGAAGAAATTCTACATAGGGACAGGATTATGGGTCCAAGAAACTTCCACTCAGCTCCCAGATGTAGTTACTCAGCTCCCAGATGTAGTTACTCAGCTCGGGCTGTACTGTGGCAACCACAGGCAGATGGTAGCTGTTGTGTGCTTACTGGCATATGGCAATTCTCCTTCCTCCATCCCAGTTCATCTGGGGAGGGCTGTCTTAAGTGTTTTACTTGGAAATCACAACTATGACGAGTTAACTTCTCCTAAGGCTGCCGATGGCACTACGAATAACCATTCAGGCAGTTTTGATCAGTGAACAGTAATAAAGCTTTCTAGAAAACTGATGCTCTTCCACCTTCTTGGAAACCCACAAAGGTATCATATGCCTTTAAAGCAGAATTTGGACATGCAGCAGAAAGGCAAGGCAGAGTGAAGTTAACTAAGACCCTGACATGCCTGCCCTCTGAAAGGGCTGCTTTCCTGACCGGAGCATTTGGCAAATCCACTGACAGGGTTCTTTTATTTATTTATTTATTTACTTGTCATCAGTAGATGTAAATTCAGTTCTATGGACCATAAAGCAGGTATATTACAGGTGTGTTTTGAAGAGTCCTGTCAGATGAATGTGAAGTGCTTTGAAAGCTGAGGACAGAAAACATGTAAATAAGAAGCAGCCATTATTGCTGTGAAAAAAAAATTGTCTCCATTTTTGTTAATATGTGCAGTGGATGTATTAATGAATGATAATGACAAACCATAGCATTCGAAGTGTTTTATGGACTGGAGAAGTACAGAGCTCTGAGCAGGCCCGTGGAGGTTTTTCCCCTGTGTTCGATAACCAGTTATTCAGAAATTTAATAAATTAATATCTCTGTGAAGTGGTTTTGGAAAGGAGCCTGGTTTTGCTTTGGTCTCTTTAATGAAAGTAACTCTTCCTAGCTTTTCTATGTTCTCTCCATCTGTTGAAGAAGGAAGCCTGCTTCATCCCATTTACCCTTTAAAAAAAATGGGTAAACCACCAGTATTTCTGCTGCATAGTGGGCTGCTTGTACCCGTCTGTGTCCCAGCTCAATGGGGCGTACTCCAGTGCTGCAGAAAGATGCTGAAATATGAACAAAAGACTTTGCCAGTAAACGACTTAAAAGTGTGCAGCTGGAAAAGGGAGGGGGAAAGGGTTTCTGTGCTGTATGGAGGGAGGAACAAATGCAACACTACAAAGGTCACAGGATACAGTAATGATGTTTGGATGGAAACTTAACTTGCTATGAATGAAATTGCGCTCTTGTGTTTTCCCCTTGGAGCTGAATGTCTAAAAACTCTGGATACTTCTTGTTCTGTTTCTTTTTTTTCTTTTCTTTTTTTGGCTCTTGTGAGCTTCCATGAGTTGTGCTATAGAAATGAAAAAAAAAAAAGGAAAAATGGAGGACGGACAGCACCCACGCACATGCTAGGAGAGGCTTAAATACACAAATCTCTATTGGGTTAATCAGAGCTGTGACATTATTAGTTTCTGGTTAATTTAGTACAACTGTTTGCAAGTCAAAGTTTTGTCTATGTGAAACAAATGTGTAAGGTTTCTTAGTAGGAAGCTTATTACGTTACCGAAGATGTCAGCATTGCTGACCAGGGTTGTTGGATAAACTCAGAACTTGGGCTAAGCGCCCCTTGGAGCCGACTCTTGGACCCCTTGAGTATTGATTTTATTTCCTGTGTGGTGTCAAGTCTTGTTACTGATTGCTAAATTGCCTTTTCTCCCTCCATGTGCTCTTATCCCATCCAGATTGTCTGTATTTTCTCTGAGGTTGGTTTGATCTTTTATGAATCCATATGTTGTTGTTACCTTCCATTATATGATTAATTTCTGCCTGTAATGATAAATTACTTTACCCAAAAGTGTAAGAGAAATCCTTTTATTTAGCCCAGTTGTCTAATGCCAAACACGTTCATATGCATTGCCTTCATACTTAAGGAATTAATCTTAGGCTTTAAATCAAATTATTTCCCCCATCCCCATCAGAATGAACTTGACCAAAGATAGCTATAGAGGGCTCCTTGCATCCATTAATTTCCACTTTTCACTCTTTCTCCCCAGAAATCTTGGCTAAAAATGGCCCCCCCCAAATGTGTCCCCGGGGGTTCAGGTAGTAGGTTCGTTTCAGATTTAAAACAAGGGTACAAGTTCTGGCACTGGCCTCTCTGGACAAATCCCTGTAGGTAGAGTTGTCTTTTATGTCTTGAAAGCAGTGACAGCTGTTGCCAGCAAATGAGAAAGTTGTTTGGTTTGGTTTTGGTCAGGGTTTTTGTTTTATTTTGTTCTGAAACTTCAAGTTATTTTCTGGTTAACATACTCTAACAGTTGGTCATTCTTGCTGTGATTTATAAGTTTGCTTGACTGTTACTGATTAATTTCTAGCTCGAGCTTAAGGAGCACCCATGGTGGGAGTATTACAGTACTACAGGAGAAGGCTCTGTCAGAATTTTGGGAAGGAGCTTGCAATCGCCAGACCAACGCATACGGAGTGGATGAGTGTGTTGTTTTTCTGCTGCTGGAGGTTTCTTCAGAAAGCAGCATCTGTAGCTTGTGAAGTTCCATAATAAATACTTGCTGTAAGTCGAAAGATCAGCTATAATTTTCTTTGTACTCTGTTGCCTTTTCCAGCTCACTCGCATCATTTCAGTGGTTTTATGATTAGGCTTCATGCAAATAGTTCTCATTCATGCCCCACCCTCCACCAAACCCGGAGCAGCACGGCCAGCTGCCATAGTTGGGATGAAAGTGCTGCTAATTTGGTGTTACCTTTAGTTTAAGGATTCTGGATCTTATGAGAGGTTTGTTGTTGTCCTTGCTGTAAGAAGTTAGTTATTTATATGTTGACTATTTAAACACATTTATCAGTTCTAAAAGATTGTTGCCTCTCCTTTCCAGAAGGAGGTTGCTTTGAGACTTGGTTGCAGCGRGGTGGGTGTTGGTCTCTTCTGCCAAGCAACTAGCAACAGGACGAGAGGAAATGGCCTCAAGTTGCACCAGGGGAGGTTTAGATTGGACGTTAGGAAAAATTTCTTTACTGAAAGAGTGGTTAAACATTGGAACAGGCTGCCCAGGGAAGTGGTGGAGTCACCATCCCTGGAAGTATTTAAAAGACGTGTAGATGAGGCGCTTAGGGA
>JAYKAV010003266.1:2596250-2624920 GCA_035582835.1 Phoebastria nigripes | reverse complement strand
CTTTGACAGCGATAGTAAGAATAAATTCAACTCTCTGCACTAAGGACTCTCTGATGTACAAGGAAGACAGGTTCCTTTTCTCTCCCTGCCTCCTCTTTTTTTTTTTTTTTTCTTTTCTTTTTTTTCTTTTCTTTTTTTTCTTTTCTTTTTTTTCTTTTCTTTTTTTTCTTTTCTGTCTTCTAGTCGTGTGCCTCTCTCAAAGCTTATTTTGTTAACAAAACAAAGATCCCCCTGAAGCCTCACTACGCATGCTTTTAGCTTATGGCAATAATATTAAAATCTGTTGACCATTAACTTTTTAGAGCACAGGTGTTCTCATTTCTTTTACATAGAGTGGTTTTTATCAGATATGTGGAAAGCTCTTTTATTTTTATTTTTTCTATCTGTCAATGTATGAAGTATTTATTTACTTGGGAGAGGTGAGCTTGTTTTTAAGTAGCCCAAACAAAATGCCTGTTCTGTTCAATGTGCTAAAGAGCTATTCAGCTGTATCATAAGTTTCTTAAGGTTCATGCTTTATTACTACATCACTTTCTAAACTCCTGTTTCACTTAACATCTTAAATCTACTTTCAGTCTTTGCGATGACCCCTCTATTATCAGTGAAAGTGAGGATGTTAATACATCATATGTAATATTTATAATTGAGAAGTCTTGTATCTCTGATATTTAAAATAAAAAAAAACAGCTGCCCAAAAGCCAGAGTTGTCTTTTGCAGAATTCTCTGATTCTGAAACTTCCTGTAGCATATTTTAAGCATTATAGGTGTTATTCCTTGTCTGTTTTGAAGCTAAACAAAGCAAATTGTTTCTGGGTATAACTGTGGGCATAACTGTATGTGTATTTATAACATGCGTGTAATAACAGTTTACTTTCCTCTTCAAAATTCTATCCATTTTCCTTTCAAATAGCTTTATGTGTTTTATGATCATTGGAAGAATATCCAGCCTAAATTAGCATTTTTACTGGTTTGTTGGTGTCAGAGCTTTGTGGGTGCTGTTTTCCCCTTGGGTGAGGAGAGGCATCCTCCTGCGTTTGGTGCTGTTAATTCAGATCTATTTTGAGGAGTCTGTGTTCTTTGGGTTGCTGAATTAGGTCTTTCAGCAGRTCTTGCACAGTTGAATGGCATTGTGTTCCAAGTAGACTGAAAGTAGGTAAAAAGATKAAAGGGTAGTGAATTACTTGAAATGACCTAAATCAAGGTCTCCAGTGAGATTTATGGGATTCAGTTACAGATCTTGAAACATGTTGAGAGAACACTGAACTTTTTTTTTTTTCTTGTCTGGCAATGCAGCCTGTGTGGCTGGAAAGGATGTGCCTCTTCTTTTTAAGAAAAGTTACTCGGACAGAGGAGATAATTGCATAGTTGTATATGTGGGGTTTTTACTTTTTTATTTTTTGTTCTTGTTTGGTTTTTTTGGAGGTGATGGAATGACAAATCCCAGCATTGTTTTGAATGAGACTGCTGTCAAGTCAAGAGGCGCTCGCTGGTACAAGTGGAAACAGGGAGCAGGGGAATGCAGCTCACTGCTCAAATAAAATTCAGTGGAGTTTGCTGCGAAGAACAGTCAAAAACAATTCCATGAATGAGTCAAAGTTTGTGCAGCCTTGAATTGGATTGTCAGGTAGCTGAAATGTCTCTATAGGTATCCCCTCTTTCGACTCCCTTCTCCCTTCTCTTTTCTTCCTCCCTGACTTCTGCCATTGGGAAACGGTTTGGGTAATAAGTAGGAAATAAACACTCCCCTGAAATTTCCTAACACAAATAAACAGGTTTTCTATTTTTAAGTGCCAGTTTTTATGATTCTTCCAAAGTTCTTTTTGCTCCACTGGGATTGAGTCGTGAATGAATGTTTTCTTTAAGATTTATTTTTAGGAGTTAAAGGCTTATGTGAACTTCAGTGCTGGCAAAGATACTAGATTGCCAGTCCTAGACGTCAAATTTATATTTTAAAATTTTTAAATATTTAAGCTGCCAAGAAGAGAGGCCAGTGGAGAATATTGAAAGAGATGCTCATTTCGCTGCCTCTTGTACCGGGGTTTTGTTGATGCTTTCCTACATCTGTGAGAAAGACTTAGTGTTGAAGCAAACCTTCACTGTTCTCACTGAAGTTGAACTTCAGAGCTTTGTGAAGATTTTCAGTTTAAATAGGAGAAAGTTTGTGAACGTTAAATATTTCTCTTGGTGGCAGAGCAAGCAGGAAATGCTTGTCACTGCAAACTATTTGGGGGCTGATTCCCTGCCCTTTTCTTGTGTATAAAGTGGTCTGGTTCCTTGGAGTGGACTTGTCCGGTCCCAGGAGATGTCTTTTGTGTTTGTGGAGAAGAGGGGTTGTGCCAGAGCAAAGAGAAGAGCCCCTGTGCTGCAGAGACCTTCTCCTTGGTTTTAAGGAGGCTGGGAATTGCCTCTTGCTTTCTGATCCATTTATTTTGTGCAGCAAGAATAGCATCAGGGAGGCTGCTGCGGGGCCCGCTCTTGTCATAAGCTGCGTTTTTAGGAAGCTTTCTCAATTCTCCCAAATGCTGTTAATCCAGATGAAGGTGTTAATGCTTTCTTGTCAGTTGGGACTAGAATAGACAAGGTAAAAGCTACAAAGCAATCGGACATGTTCGAGGAAGAGTGTGTCAAGAGCGAAGAAAAATCCTCTTTGCCTTGTCGGTAATTAGGGTGGACTTAAAATTTTAGCAAGTGCCTGGCTCCTTGGTGATTTCATTTTCTACGTGCCTTAGCTTRGTTTGAGGTTAGACTGTTCATGCTAACATGTTTTACAAAATGGATGTTCTCTGCGTAGTGGTGACAGTGGGTATGTCTAATTTTACTGATGGCAAATTGGTTAATAATGTGGTTAGTCTAAATAAACTAATAGTGCAGACTGTGTTTCTTTCATTGCCTAAGTTAATATTTTTATACACCTACTACTTTCTGGTGTGGGGTTTTTGGGGGGGTTAATTTTAGTTCTTTTGCTCAGCTAGATGCAGTTGATTGCTCAGCTAGATGCAGCTTTTTTGTACATCAGTTCTGTAACCATCCACTCGGGCCTTGGGACAGTTTTAACAGCAAGTGGTGATTCCTCCCTAGGAAGGCTTAAAAATGCCATTGAATACTACAAGCTCAGGGCTTGAACTCATTTTTATCAAGCCGAGCAACTTATTTATGGCTTAATTGCTGTCATTTTGTTTTGGGTAGAGGTTAGTTTCAATTTTCTCCTGTTGGCACAGTTGTTCTAGATGAAGTGAGAAGTCCAGTGAACACAGTAAGTGGAAGAGAGCTGGGCATCAGTGAGTTCACTTTTGGGGGCCGGCTTTTTTCTTTGCTTGCTAAAGTGTTCCTCAATTATATTTTCTTTAATATAGTGTTCACATGTCGCGATCTACAAATTGGGAATAAGTAAAATCTATTTTAATGAGTGAGAAGTCAGTGTGGATGACTCAACCTTCATCTTTTTTAGGTCCCAATTCAAATTCATTCCCTGTTTGTAGCAATTGAAATGTCACCAAATGTTCACAGTCGGAAGAGCTGGGAGTGACTCCTGTCTCGATGATAGATTGCACCACGCTGCCAAAGGTGGTGGGCTCCGACTCCTCCTGGCAGYGAAGCAGGAGCCTGGATGGAGAGTGGGAGGATGAATCACTTTTCTGCTCCTCTGGACCCAGATTGGAGCTGGGAGGAGCTTTTGGCTCCGCACGGCTGCAGATAGAAGAAGAAATTCTGCCTTGGGTTTTTGCAGATGTCTTAGGAGCACCGAGGCTGTGATGGGGCTCCTGGGGCTTAAGTAACATGTTTTCTTAAAGGCTGATATTTCTGTGCCAATTACAAATCAGAAAAACTAATGTTTATAGAAATAAGCCAAGTACATTGCTTTATTTTGTGAATGGAGTATCACTTCATAAATAATTATGAAGTCGTGCTGAGATGTGTGCAGTATCCCTAGGCAATGGCATTCATTCCCAGTATGTGCCTACTGGTTTTGATATATTTTGACTTCCTTACAAATGATGGAGGTGAGCTAGTGTTGTCTTGTTCTTGGAAAGCAAAGGCGTAGCCGTGGCTTCTGATTTCAACTTCTGTGACTGGTGTGCTGTATGATTTTGCCTGATTTACTTAGTACCCGTCTTTATCAGCATAGGTATGATGCTGAATCAGAGAGCATAGTGCGATTTTAGTACTTTTACAAACCTTTTCAGATAATTCAATAGAAAATTACTGAATTGCTGGCTTATTGCAGGTATACTAGGAGGCAGGGTTGTAACTGGGATGTATTTGCTGTATGAGGACAATTCACTGCGCAGTCTCCCTTCTGTAGTTCTCTGTGCCTCTATTTATCACGGATGCTCTTTAAAACCTTAATGAGGTTGAAAATTGCGGTGGCCTGGATGCAGTAGCAGCCGGCTCCTGTTGGGAAGGTGCTGGCTTACGGACACACGTGTTGTCGTGTGCAGCTTTCCAGACCTGCACCGGTGCGTTTCTCTTAGCAAGTTATTTCCTCAACTACTGTTTTTAAATATGAGATCCACTATTGCACTGCTTAGTTAGTGGGTAGAGTTTTTAAAATCCAGCAATCTCAAAAGACTGCGTTAGCTCTGACTTCCCATACAGAGTTGACATTCAAAGAGAAGCTTGCTTGTTTTACACTTTAAATAGCTCTCCGATGGGGAGGTGGATAGTGAGAGCACACAATACGGCCAGCGCTGGGTTGTGGGGGCTCTGCAGGGCTATTATTAGATGACAATAGCCGGAATAAAAAGCTGTAGATGCTGCATCGTGTTTGGGCCATTGTGTGCGAGAGATGTTTTTAATTTGGAGAGCCGGAGGTCTTTCAGGATCTCCTCTTATGCTCCTCGCTGGAGATCTCTTGCTATTTTTCTTCGCTGGAGACAGTGGAGGTTATGAAGGAAAATGGCTGCTAAGTGACTGCTTTGAAAGCAGACTTACAAATTCTGCTTGCATGGGATAAGGTTTAAGACTATGTAACAGGCTGTATGCATTTTCCCCATTGAGTGCTTGGAAGGTGACAGTTTTTGCAAAGATGAGTCAACTGTAAGTTCAAAATATGGCTGTCCTGATACCCTTTTGTTAATGTTTCTGTTTTCAAAAGGAGGTTCATGCATGCAAAAGAAAGGTGATGATCTGTGTATGTATTACTCAAAAGCTGAAAACTCCCAGGGCTCCGGGGGAAGCTGATGTAGCTGAGTGGAGTTCATCTTGACGTTGACTGATGTCAGAAACGAAGAGGATTTCTTGGCATTTTGCTGACTCAGTCCATCACTCTGCTTAGGAGTAACAAAGCCTTAATTTTTAAGGAACAGGTTTTTTTGACTGAGCTGGTGTAACTTCTTTGCAAGAAAGTAGGCTGTTCATTCGTAATCCCTCTGGCACAGGTTACTCGAGTTACACATCTCCACAGATGCGTCCGTGCAAGAGAGCGCCTCAATGTCAAGGGTACGCAATTTCTGACAACTGCATGGGCCAGGGAAAGAGAGAGTGCTTAAATATTTACATTGCAAAATAAAATCTTACTTGAAGCTGTAGACAGACAACTGCATCATATTTTTCACAATATGCTCTATGAAGTGCCTTTTTCAAGTCTGGTTTCCTCAATGTGCCTTTTTCCCTTTACCTTCCCAAGCTTTAGAGGGAAAAAAGCAGCAGCTACACAAATCGAACACCACTTTCTCTGGCATTAGGAGGAGGTCCTAGAAGACAAATTTGCCAGTTTCACAGCTGATAAAGGCATTTTTCATGTATGATGCGACAGAGTGGAACATCTCCTAGTGCAAGCCCTCTGGTCATTTTGGGTCTCCTGAAATGACATATCTGGCACCTAAGAAACAATCCCAACTGTCCCACAGCACTGAATATAATTTTATTATTTGAATATAATTTTAATAGCTCTTTACCTGACTTGTTTACAGAGTGATATCTTGGTCTGTTTCTTTATCAGCRTTGTATCCTGTTTTATTCTGTTTCGATCTGCAGTTTTGTATGGTTAATGATAATTGATCTTTGACTTTCAAAAATATTAAGTTGAACCCCAAAGAATAATTGGCAGGCATCCGCTTTTGGAGATCTGAACGTGTCAGACAAGGAACAGTTTTGTCATAAGTTGTTGACGCAGTTTTTGAAAAGAAGGAACTGAAACCTCTTGAGGAAAGAATTTTCTGTTCATTCTATTTTGAGTTTATTGTGAAATCAAGGAAAGTACAAACTAATATTAAACTTAAAATTTAGATAGTTGTGTATGCTGCGGCAAGAATCAACACTTAGGGTGAAGTGTACAGTGATCAGGAGAGTGTATCCATCAGGCAGTCTTGCACTAGCAGCYCTTTAATTGTGCTGAAATACAGGTTTTGAACTGAACTGAAGTAAGAGATACTGAGCAGAGAAGTGATGGGGTTAAACCATAACATTGTTTAGAGTGATCTGCAGTGGTGGGGATTTGCTCTGAAACTCTCCTCTTGGAGGATGGTCATCTAAAATCCTCCCTACAAAGTATAGGGGGAAGAAGTAGTTTCTCTTAGAACTTAAGTTTTAAGCGTGGGGCTTTTTGTAAGAAAGCTGCTGCATGCTTCTGCTTCCAGCGGCTGCTGTCGGTCTTGGCCGTAGGGGAAGCAGCTGCTGTCACCAGGCACATTGACTTCTTCCTCTGCAGGCTCTTGAGTTTGAGGAAGGTAATTTGCATTGCTGAGTATGTTGCTGATGCAAGATCCAAATGTGGAGCTGTTTTTTTCAGTCCAGTCCTTCTGTACATCATCTACGAGGATGCACAGTAGTGCTGCTGAGTGTCACAGTGGCTAAAAATGAAGTTTTTCAGGTGGGGTGAGGTGGAAAGCTGGAATGTATCAGGCTGTCTTCAGATTGATTGGCTTGACTTCCTTCCCATGCAGTGGTTTCTTAGCTATCCTTTAGAAGGAGATTAAAAGCTGGACATCCTGTTCTTGAGGAGGTTTTGCACTTCTGGCTTGCAGTGTAGGTTACTTGTAAGTAGGAATGCTGCAACGATTGATGCCTTATGCTTATCTCATTAGTGTGATGGTATTCCCAGTCCAACACAGAGTAGACTTCCAGCCATGCTATGGGACAGCCAAATATAACGTCAGCAGCTGTGCTGAACACAGTGCTGTTAAATGCAGGGGATTTTCTTACAGTTCTTCTTAGTCTGCCCTGTCTGCAGATGCAGGAGGAAGAGCAAGGGAGAATGCAAAGTCAGGAACAGGAGTCTTAGTTGCTGTACTCCATAAATACAGGACAGGGCAAGGGGTAGGTGTTTGTCCTGCAGTGAAATGGGCTGTTGCTGTGTTGGTACACGCAGCACTTTACATTTGTGTTCTTGCTTCTTTTGCAATGATACTGCAGTATCACTACTTTCCCTTCACTGCATTTCTTAGTGTCTTTTTTACTTTTGAAATGATACTGGACATTTAATAGCAAAAATACACTTTGATTTATCCTTTTTCTCTTTTGGTTTTCTTCTACATGGTGTCCTTTTGCCTTTCCCTAAGCTCAACCCCGACTTCCCCCTAAAAGTAACTTACCAACAAACTGCTGGAATTTATCAAATAAAAAAGCCTGGGGTTCTTAAAAAAATGAATACTACTAAGAACAAGACAGAGTGTCTACTTTGCTTTTCACAGGCTTTATTTTTTGGAATTGCAGTAGTGTGTGTAAATCAGGACTTTAAAGTTTGCTGACTGACTACTCTTGCTGAAGAGCATCAGTACTTGCTTACTTGCTATGTAAACCATTTTCTTCAGGCAAATAAGCTGATTGCGTCCAGGTTTTTTTTAAACATAATTTTATTCCTTTTTAATTACAGCATCCTCTGCAGATGTTGGAGTGTCATAAAAATGAAATGTGGAAACAAATGCGAAGTTGTCATGGCTTGCTCCAAATTTGAGACAGTAATTAAGCTGTCAGGGGGAGTAGTGGAAAGTTCGGCTGACTTTATCTGTATGTCCTTTGGCAAATGATGTATGGACTTGTTAATGGAAAAGGCAAATGTGAAATGAACTGTGTTCAGTGGTTTATCTGTATCAGTGCATCTGCTTTGGCAGATAAAGGATAAAAACTACCCTGGGTAGTAATCAAGTCTAAGATTTGGGTTTTTACTTAGTAGCTGGAGCCATTGCTGATTGCTGTCAGGGGAAATCAAGGTAGAAACGAGCAAGAATACCTGGGGTCTGAGTATTTCTTTTCTGGTTGGTAAGAAGAAACAGTGGCATAGCATTCATGTTGGGGATTGCGGTTTTAACTTAGAAAAGCAGCTGATGAAGATGGGCTAGCAGGTCCAGAATTGCTCCTATGTGGCAATAACTTAAGGGGTCAGGTGGGGATCGATTCTTTATAGCAAATGGTGACTTGATCCTTTAATGGCTCTTAAGACATCTTAGGACCACGGGCTTCCTTTAACCCCCACTGCATTACCTGCTCTCGGGTTTTATATCTGCAAACGTTGAAATGTGAAGAGGTAAGTCGTATGTGGATCCCAAAAGGATACACGTTTCCTACCCTCTGTCTACTTCCAAAGATTTTCTGGACGTCTCTAACACGTTCGACAGATCATTTTGTGTAATCCTGTCTGGCAATTTATTTCAAGATGTTGGGTTTTTTTAAAGCTCTTGTCTGAATGTTTTGTCCAGATGGTCTCGGTGTGAGTCAGACTGTAAGGTACAGTGTCTTTCTTTGATAAGGTTACTCGTTCTGTTCAGATAGCTGATGGCTTTATAGCAGTAAAAGAACAGATCTCTCATGTTAATGGGAAATTACCATTCGTTCTCTTGAAAACGAAAACAGGACCAGAGYGTCTGAAGCTTTCACTGCTCCCTTCCCGCTGTAAGTTATTCTCATGTTCCTGTGAAAGTGTTGGATTTTAAATGGTGATAACAAATCCATCTGTCTTGGCTCTTCGCAGGAATGTCTCTTGGTAATAATGGTCCACCACTATGAGAATTTACAAATGTCAGTCACAGCTTCGTGGCATTAATGATTTATACATGTAATGAGCAATAAAAGAAAATGAAATGTCTTGTATTGATAATTCATAATTCAAGGATGTCAATAACTGGATTTCACAAGTTATCTGAGGTGTTGTCAGCATATAAATCAAATTTAAATAAGTTTTATTGAAAGTTACACATGTAACTTCATCAACGGAGATTTTACTACACCATTTATTTTCTTGCTCCATATTGTTAAGACAGTATTATTCATAGCCCTTCCTGACATAGGCTGTTGTTAAGTATATATATTTCCAAAAAATCCCTGAAACAAAACCCCCCAAAACCAAACAAAGTGCTCCACCATCTTTGGCGTTTTAATGAAACTGAGAAACATGGATATTCCTGGGCTGCTTAAATCTCTGGATGAACTGGCATGCCACTGAAGGTCTTTTATAGAGTGATGTTTCCTTTGTCTAATTCAAAGTGCTTTTTTCAAAGGGAGGATGGAGAGATGTCTTGAAGTAGCCTGAACCTGAATTCACACTGAAACTGAGGATGACTGGCCCATAAAATAGTTGGCACACAAAAGCCTCCTAGCTATTTCTAATATTTCTGTGCTGGGCTGTTTGGTTGGTTGGTTTATTTGGGCGTGTTGTTTTAAGTCACTGGTAAATGAACCAACATAAACATTCCTTGTAGCGAGGCTGGCGGAAGAGCTGAAGCCGAACGCTTCGCTTCTGGCTTCCATGTTGACTTTGGCTGGTGCTGTACRGTGCTTGTTCAGGGGCTCCTTTTGGCAGATGGCTGGAGCTTCAAATAGTAAGGGTAAATAAGTCACACCCAGTATCTGAATTGCAACAGTGAATGGGTTACGTGTGCTTTGGTTTCCTCCTGTCCAAATGGCTTTAATAAACCTTAATTTTTTTTTTTTTTTGGTGGCGTTTTCTAGGGACTGAATTTTTTTTTTTTGTGGAGTTGCATTAAGCAAATGAAAAATGAAGTGAGTTGCTCATCAGGGCTTGAGTAGAGCTTGAGCTGTAGGGAGGAGACACGGTACGGCACCTGCCCKGCAGGGATCAGTCTGTATGGAAAAATAAAAAATTTCTAAACTCAGTATTGTCTTTTGGGGTCCAATCCAAAAAAGAAGAAGAAAAGAAAAAGAGTTGTAGTGCAGATCTTTAGGGGTTTCAAACCACTGAAGATAAACCGCTGAGGTCAGATATCGGGGGACTGGAAGCAGAAGCACTTGGCCAGGCATGGAAACTCCTTAAGTGCAGTGTAGAGGTCAGGAAAGGTTCCTGTGCTTGCAAACGTGAGGGGAAGCCAGGACGTGCCCCAAGAGATCGTACTGTGTATCCAGGTGTATTTTTCCACTCATCCTGTGAAATACACCAGCCCTGCTGCAACTCGCGGTTGTGCCTATCTCCCTGCTGCCAGCTCAGGCTCAGAGGCAGATCTCTGGGCAGAGGGTTCAGTTTATCAGATGTATTTATGCTCTTCCATTTCTCTGGGTATCGGCAGCAGAAGCTAAAATCCACCTGACGTGATCTGAAGAGTAAAGCTCCCGGTTGCAGACTCTTCTGTGTGACGAGGATGCTGAAGCAGAGCCTCCCTGCCTGTGCTCCCCCTCCTCGTCCTTTGAGGTGTACAAAGACACACGTTTCTTGCCCACTTTTGCACAAAAGAGCTTTTTGTTCCTGCCTTTGGAAAATGTGTGCGGTCGTCAGATTTGTTCTGGTTTCTGCTTAGAGGGAAGAGCTTTCTGACGTTGATAGGTGCTGAAGGACTTTAGTTTCCTAATGTGTTTTTTAGTAGTGATAATTTTTGTTATCTAGGGGTTGAATTTTTCTAGAAGCATCAAATCCTGCAAAGCTTTAACTTTTGTGCAGCTTTATTCAGATATTTCTAACAAGTGCTTTTTCTCTGATATTGCTTAGTCTTTCAAATGCTCTGTAAGAGCAGGATTATTTCCTTCCCTCTGTCCCTGCTTCCGTCTGTTTGATAAAAAGGCTCCTTTTGACTTCTCAGAAGTGGAAGGAAATGATACTGGACAACATTCTGCTTTTCAGTGAACACGTACTTGATGTCTGCTGTACAGGATGCTTGATTTCGGGGAACACTTTGTTGATTCTGTTATCTAATCGGTACTGGGAATCCAGATTAGTACCTGGTTTTGTGTCTCATACTCTGGTTTCAACTGATTCAAAGTTATATATATTCAAAAAGTGTTTTTTTTTCTTTTGACTATTAGTCATATTTCTACATGATCATCTTAATGAATGGCTGCAATTTGTGTGGTGGGTTGCATCTGTGTTTCTTTGGAAAAAGCTTTTTCTGGGAAGTAGGTGGTTTTCCCCAGAGGGGACTGGGGGGGAGCAGAGAGGATTTTAATTTTATTTTTATTGCAGGTTACCTACTGTGCAAAAACTAGGTAAAACCTTACACATCTTCCAAACAGTGTTATGTGGTATGGTTTGCTTTTATTGAACTTTGAGTAATTTATTGTAAAAGTTGGAGCCACATGAATGATTTCTAAATGATAAAGTGTGTGTGCGTGTGTGTGTGTAAAAAGGAGGACCTCAGTTTTAATGTCAGTTTTCTGACAAAGGCACATGAAAAATAAGCATCTCTTGTTCCTGGTCTGGTCTAAGCTGCGCTGATTAATGGGTGTTGCTGTAGCTGACAAAGAGCTGATAGAAAAATGATGATCCACATAATTTGAGCTTTGCAGGCTGTCAAATATTCATTTCCCCTCTTTATAAGAGGTGCTATACAGTAAAATGTAAGTTCCCTTGAAGACAGCAGTTCTCCACTTATACAGCTGAATATTTATAACACTAAAGGAATGACTTCTGTGTTTCCTACGATTGTGTAGGAAAAGCCTGCTTGGTATAGCTTTGCTTTCATTGAGTATTCCTGGTGTAAACGTCTTATGAATGTGAACAAGGACTGAGCCAGAAAGCAACAGGGAGACTGGAACAAGATTTTTACATAAACTTTTTTTGTGGTTTTAAATTAAGCTTATATCTGCTGGTTTTTAGGTGTGCTATATATGAATTAAAAACAATGCTCCAATTTGATTTCTTATGTAAACAGTTAAGACTGATTTATCGTAAACTCTCATGCCAGTTTAAAGAGGCATTACTTTGATTTTATGTAATGGTTTTGGTTTAATGGCAGGTGTTAGTCATTACAGTGAGGAAAATAAGAGGCTGCTCTGGTGGAAACTAGCTCTGTCATCAGTGTCCATTGGTACCGCGGGCAAATAACTCGGACCTTTTTGATCTTGTTGAAGTCATCTGTGAAATGTCTGTAATGATGCTTATTATTCACCTCTCCTGGAATGTTTATGGTTAATTAATAGTTCTCAAAACCTCCCAGAAACACGCACGGCACTGTCTCCGCCGGGACTGACAGGGAGGCAGTGACAACTAGATCGGGCTGCTGAAATATATTTGACTCACCTTGTTGACTACTTTGGTCAGTCGTCTTCCCTCTCGATGGACTGAGAGCCTTACCCAGTGTTCCAGCGGGAAGGGAAACAGGAACGTAAGGAGGAGGGCTGCAGAGATCCTTCATGGTTCACTTGTACAAGTCTCCGGGCTGCTGGCCTGCAGCTGGCTTGGGCGCTCGCTGGGTTATTCGTGACCGACCAGGTGGGTCTGTCCCCGCTGCGATGTGACAGTCAGCCAGGAGCACATCCAGCCTCGGATCTCCGGGGGACCCTCAGCTACGGGAGTTGGGAGGTGTGCGAGGAGGCGGGAGGGCTTCAGATCCGATGTCTGCTTTCGGACTGTGGCAGCTCCGAAGCATGGTTTATCTAAACGAGACTGAGGACCGGGAGGGGAAYGTATTGGCGGTACCAGGGAAAGGTGTTCCTTTCCATGGCAGCTTCAGGATGCCTCTGGAATAGTGGTACTAACGCAAGATTGTCTTCCACTGTTACATAGTTACTGGATTTTAAAATGAAGCCTCATCCTGTTTGCTTTTTTTTTTTGGATCTTTAAGAAATATTCCAGGTAAATTGGTGTTGGTTCTTTAAAAAGTCAGCTTAAACACAAAGCAAGGATGAAAATCGTTGATGCAATTAGAAGACCAACCCCACATTTATCTATCTGTCCTCTAGCTGCCTAAGACAACCGTGGAATTTGGCAGTCTGCTGGAAGTGATTTTGAAATTTAGTTTACTGTGCTGTGCTTGAGAAGCGTTTACATGTCCCTTTTTGTTGCTCTTCATTTATTTCTCGATCATTTATGCATGTTAACGTGTTAGTTACCAAAGAGGAGAGGGAGGAGAAGAAATCCTGAGGTGAAATTAAATTAGGCACCAGCATTAGTCATTCTGTTTGTATCTCTAAATATATGACATAATTCACCAAAGGATTTTCCTTTCATTGAAGAGATTAAAACATATAAGTCATAAATTGCCACTTTTGTTCTAGCAATTTTATTGATTTGAAAAATATGCTTGATGTTACTTTGCATGAAATACTTGTGTGTAAGAGTGTAACTACCAGGTCTTATGAATTGGGAAGAAGTAATAATTATTTCATATTAATATTCTGGGTTCTTGCATCCCGGTATCTTTCAGCACTTCCAGGTTAAACTTTACTTAACCTTTGGAGCACCCTTGACAGATAGAGAAATGGAAAATTATAATGTCAAATTAACTAAGTTTTTGCAGTAGGACCAAAGGCGGCTGGGAATTGGGTCTGGGGAATTTGGTCCATCCGTGGACTGTTTTCCTGAGGAAACAATTAGCACTACGGAGGATTTCATGTGTCTGTGTGTATATGGATGCTACTTTCTCACCTATAGATGTTTCTGTGTGTGCACGCATATGAACGTGGTAGCCTAGTGATGTATAGCATACAGTGAGCTTAATTTGGGATTCCTGAAGTGAATTGAGGCAGTAAGAACATAYGGCAAATGCCAGAAATAATGATCGCATTACGCGTTTCTGATGARTAATTCAATTCAGTTTAGTACTGTTCCACCATTAAAATAAACTCCTCACAATATTTGACATAATGCAGCTGAAACACTTCAAGAAAAAATATTGGAAGGCAAAAGAAGCAGTTGTTTCACTTCTGTTTTAATTGCCACTGGTAGAGGAAATCTTAACGCTTAGAACGAAGACGAATGTAAAGTCTTGGGCTGGAGCTGTGGCTATTAAACAGCTCCTCTACCTTGTGTAGCAGGGGAGCAGACTCCAGGAGGAAGGGCAGTGGTTGTGAAGGGCTGCTGTGGAGCTGCAAAGAGAAACTATTTCTAAAATAGGCCAGGAAAGCACAGGAGAAACTACTAGAAACAATAGTTGGGAGAAGTGTGCCAGAATTATTTTTAAAAATGAGAAGAAAAAAAAAAAATCCTTTTTCCTAACCCTAAAGTCCACCCTTCTGAATTAGAGTACTCATAGATTTGRGGCAAAAAACCCAGACACCTATTTTTGAGCTCTTTTAAAAAAAGTTCTGCCACCCGTCACTCGAGGGGTGTGTTTTGGGGAGCAGGAAGTGAACGTTTCTGCAGCTGCTGGATGCTGTTTAGGCTTGAGTTTTACTAAATGCTCACAGAGCTCGTGTCAGGTATCCTGCATAGCTTTAAAAATGGAGAAAGTGAAGCACAGGCTTAATTATTTGTTAAAGGAGTAGCAGTGTTTGGAATGGAAATTAGTTGTCCTACTTGAACAGTAGGAAGAGGCAGTGGCACTGTAGGTACCTAACATTGCCTGTGAAGGTGGGTGTATAAAAGCCTAAAGCAGGGCTGCAGAAGTTAGGAATAGAAGATTTCTCTTTTAACTTCTGGTGTCAGGTAGCTAATGGCATAGACCAAGGCTGATTCTTCATTGACTGAGCAAAGCAGAGGTAACCAGCCCACTTTGTCTTTTGTTGCATCTGAACTAAAACCAAAGATAATGCTGATAATTCTGCATTTTACAATCCACTTTTCCAGTTTTTTGGGGGGTTTTTTTGTGTGTTTTGTGTAATGCATAGGAGAAGTACTAGCACACTGCAGAATGATGAAATGGAGAATGATCCTACATCTCCTGCTTCATGGTGATTTCAGGACGAAGTTCTAGCTGCTTGTTTTTCTTCTTTGTTTTTTCTGGCTTTCTTCGATAAGGTACGGTTTTCCAAACTGCTTTCTGTGGAGCACACTCATGATAGCATTAAGAAATGAATGAAGCTGGTCCTGTGCAGAGGTGTCCCATAGCCCTCGCCTTGCAGGGGGCTGGGGTGTTTCTGAACCATGGGGCGGGAGCCAGTGCGCGCCGTGCTAGCGGAGCTCAGCTGGGTCAGCAGCATGGTAACTCTGCTTTTGTCTCACAGACCTGTTCTGCTGTCTCTTCCTGATGGATTTCCATTCTAGAATAAATAGAGATTTCTGTTGAAATCAAGTGGCAGCCTCTCCCTTTACAGAGGAATTTAAATTTAACTTCCTTTGTACAGCATGAAACACTGCAATACAGCATTCTTCATTCAAATCTCCTCCTGTTTTGAAATAAAGAGCCATGAGTACCTGGCTCCCCTCCCTCTCTCCACGCCCAGGCGGCTCGTTGCTTGCAAATGAATTAGCATGGTTTCTGAAGAGTGTTTCTGTACATTTCCCACACTTTTTGGTCAGTCTGATTAATTCTCGCACTCTGATGCTCCATGGGGAAGCCCAGGATGATCACTGTTCGTGAGCCTTCCCTAGATTTGATATTTCATTCCTTCATACTTTCGTGTGGTGTTTAAAATGTTAAATAGTGGTGTCAGTAGTGTGCTGGACAGCACAGCCAGTGTTGGAAATGGAGGGTGGTCGGGGAGGACAGGGGTGGTCCTGGGGCTGATGGGGGAGCAGGAGTTAAACTGCTCTTCCTCGGAGCGTGAGTGCCTTGTGCAATACCCAGTGGAAATCCCCGCTCCTGTCCTCTCTCCCAAAAAGGATCCAGAAACTTACATTTTAGTGGTAGCCAGCCTTGGTTTCATGAGAAATTGGGAGTAATTTGATTGAAAACATGCCCAGCATGTGCTTAGCTTTATTCCTTACTGCATTTATTCCCTGTTGTTGACTTCCTATCACTGGGAGCACACGTCTAGGCTCCTTGCACTGCTAACCACCTTTTTTTGTAATTAACACAGCAGGGTTTAAAGAAAAAATCTCTTCTTTCTGGGAGAAAGGTTTGAGTGGTCAATAGGAGAGTGTGATGAAAAATACCTGAGAGTCTGGTGCTTCAGGGAGACTTGGTTTGCCCGGGCCAGAAGCAGAAAGGGCATTTAAAGCAGGACAAAAACCCCTTAGGTTAAAAATTTTCATCAGTTTTTTGGCCATCTATGCAGCGTTGGCTTTGTCACCCTCCGTGAGAGGAAGCCGCTCAAATAACTACTAAAAAGTTGTTTGGAGAACGTATTATTTCAGGTTGCTTAATGGGCCCAAAGCGATTTCTGCCTCCCAGAGCGCACAGGCACTCGGGATGCTCGTTACTGGAGGCTACGAAGAGTTCGTCAGCTCAAACTATTTTCTGAGTACTGAAAATATGAACTGGGGGTGTGTGTGTGTGTGTTGCTTTTGATTATGCTAATAGTCCATGTGTCAAAATGACTTTTAAATTGTTTATTATATAAATCCATGCTGCAAAACAGTGATAAAATGTAGTTTTACTACTTGCCCAGAGTATTTCATCCAGCATTCGGAAAGTGGGAAAACATAAGCAAAGGTTTGTCTGAGGTTTTTTTTGGCTTGATGTCATCTGGGGGAAACCTTTAACTGAGTACAGACAACCCTAAAATAGCTGTGAAACTTCCTGTAGGCAGGAGTAGTTGTAATGCTCCTGCTGCTTGCATGCAGGTTTTGGGTTTTCACTTATTTGAAATGTATTGACAAACTTTTATTTGTTTTGAATAAACAGTTGTAGAACCTAAAAATAAAATATTGCCCGATGTACTTAGACATGTTAACCTTTATCAGGGTTTTTTATGCACACTATGGATTAGTTACAAAGATGAGGGCTTTGCTCGTGCGCACAGGAGGAGTTACCCATGCTCTGCTGTTGGAATTAGGGCAGTGAATCACTGCGCAGGGTAATTTAATCTGGATTCTGTTTTTAAACATCCTCCCTGAAAAGTCAACAGCGTGGACTGTGTTTTGATAATAGCAAAGGAGACTTTCATGGCTATTTCATTAGACAAAAAAAAAATCTAAATTTGAATTCTGCGTGGATTAAATGCCTTGGCAACTTTGTCAACATGTTTAATTGCATAATTTTGAGCATTTGCTTAAAAGCTTTGCAGATCTGAAGCCTTCTATCAGTTTGCAGTCTGTGAATTGCAGATGAGTGTTTTTTTGTACGGGTATGGAAAACCAATGTATAGGCTTGCTGCGTTCAATGGGATTCTAGTTGAAAGGTGCTTAAAGTTATAAAATTTCCAAGCTACCAGTTGTGATGGAGGTGTTATACARCTGTAATAAAGGCAGAAAGCATCGACTGCCTTGCTCCTTTAAGTGACACCTTTGTTGTGCCTAGAAAAGCTGGTAGACCCAAGTAATTAGTGATGCAAATATATTATGATGTAGGTATGAAAATAAAAGATGAGTGTCCTCAGTACTTCACTGAGACTAGCCTTAATTTTTGCTTTTATGCATGTCTCGCGTCCTCTTCTTTTACTTCAGTAATGCAAAACTTCATGCACTCATCTTACACCTCAAAACAGTTTTATCAATCTGTATTAGAAAGAATTTCATCTACTAACTCCTACAATTCTGTTTATATATTTATAACTATAAAGGGATTCTCGTCCATATGTATTACCCACTGCTAATATTTCTCAAATGGGTAAGGAATATCCTGTTTTTTAAAGGAAAACTTACCTTTTCCAGGGCATGCAGTTTCTGACAGGATTATGAACCTGAACCTCAATCTCCCTCCTGGCTCTGGTCTTAAACAAAACACTGTATTTCCTCCTCTTATATCATTTTCACTTCAAAGCCCAGTTTTTAGATTACCAGTGAGATTTTTAAGACTGTGATGATCAACAGCTTTCGGCTAGCAACGCAGTTTGTGCCGTGAAATTCTGTTACTGTATAAAGGCTTTTCTAAGTCATTAAACCTCCCAGCCATAGTCAGGGTTGTTGGGCTGTTGTCTGTCATTTGTCACAGCCCTATTTGTAATCATGTACCAAAAAAATATTCAGGCTGTTTTCATAAAACTACAAAGTCTTTAACTTTTGGAGTACAGCCTTTCTTATATATGTTGGTAGGGGAAATGTGAACAATTCTGAGCAATTAGTAATGTGCTGGGAATATGTCAAAATATGTAATCTAAACCATTTTCTAAAACTTATTTATATTTAAATGGTTTTAACTTTTACTCGAAGCTGTAGTGTTGGTTGTCGTTTATTTTTTGAAACTGAATGGAGTGTTAACTTCAAACTAAACTGTAATCTTAACCTAAACCTCAGTGGGGTTGGCAAAGGGAGGCAGGTGGATGCTGTGCCGCTGCCGTCTTATTCTGATGTTCAGCACCCGAGTGCATGGCAGCTTTCAGGAGTCGGGGGTTTAAGAAACTCATCACAGACAAGGCGCAAGATCTAAAATTACTGCTCCAGCTTTCTGTATGAAGTGGAGATTTTGTTCATTTTGGACTGCTTTGTCTTTCATGTGCTGCTGAGTAGCCTGAAAGATAAGATTGTGTTAGAGCTGTGCATGCAATTTAATGCTTGGTGACTTCCAATCCTTCTGCGTAATTGCTTCTTATGGGCTGGGTGGGGGTCCTGGAAAGTCAGGGGTAACTGAGCTACGTGCGAAGGTTTTGAATCTGCTGACTTCCACCTTCCCATTCGTGGTTTGATTCTGTTTGGCTTTCATTTTGGTGTGCCTCCTGCTTGTATTGAGCTTATATGGCATTAACATGGGAGGAGGACCGCTCCTCACAAAGCAGCCATGGGGGACCACTAAGTCAAGGCGAGAGCGCAGAAGGTTTTGGAGTTCAGCTCTGCCAGTTGGAGCGGATTTGTGTGGGTGAGAGGATTGCTGTTTAATCTGGGCGGGAGCTGGGGGTTGGTGGTTCTGTTTTGTTGTCATCCCACTCCTTTCCCAAGCTTGTCATCTTTTTATACAGCATGGCATTTAGGATGGGGTGGGAACATCTTGAGAAAGCTACAGTGCAGATATATGGAGATGCAGCTAGATACTGAAAAGCAGCTCAGGCTGCTTGTGCCTTCTCCTGGTACTCTGTGCTGTGCAGGCTTGTGATTCACCGTGTTGCTATCCAGTTAGAGCAGTTAAAGCTTATCACTGGGAAGAGTTGAAACCCCGCCTAGGGAGATGATCCTGCTTGGAGCAGGAACGTTGCTCAGAGCGCAAGGGTTGACTGGGCAAGGAGGTCTCCTGGGTCTGAGTTCGTCCTAGCTCTGTACATGACCTACCGAGGAATGAACAAGTTGGTACAGAAATGTCTTTGTTTCTGTACTTCCTACTTTAGTTTATAGGATGCTTAAGCCTAAAAAAATCATTTTGGTAAATTCTTTTTCAGAAGCTGAATGTTGCATGCTGTAGAAGAGCAAGGTATAGTTCCAGTCAAAACTGTATATATCTGCTTGCTCTGGGYGTAATCGTTTTATGATAGTGCAAATTCTTGGCAGGAGCTTTGTAGGAAACCTTTCCTGTTTGGTGTAGTTTGAGAAGCCCCCACTGTTCAGTAGAGGTCCATAACTGCACCATAATTCTTATAATCTCCTCAAGTGTAAAAAAAGTATCAGTTTTTAAAATTAAGCATAACCTACTATTAATTTTGTTTACTAGATCCTTCCCAAGATTGTAGGGTAGGAGTCTTTTGGGACCTCGGATTTGTCATGTAACTAGCCACCTAGACACTCATCTAGTTTAAACTAGCGGGCTTTTTCAAGCAGGAACAATCAATTCATGGCAATCATCCAGATTTTTTAAAGATATGACCAGGTACGCCGGTAGCTTAAAATGTAGTGTGTTTCTTAGCTTGCCTATGATGGAAACTACTGGTGATGACCTTTCCATGGAAGTATTAGAGGCACCATCGCTTAAATACCAGCATTTTATTCAGGGACAATTACCTTCATGATAATGCAGTATCATTTGTACCTATCAATACTTTATATGCTTCAAAGTTTAAAAAGGAAAAAAAAAAAGTCAAATAGATTATAAATGTTGAGAATGACAAATGTGACTAAAATACAGAAGGTAGAAGATCCTTCCTTACCCTTTGAATTCATTAATAACTAGACATGCCTGCTGAGTGCTACAGGGAATGTTGAAAAGGTAGTTGCAGAAATGATAAAAGTAAAATTATGCAACTGTCTAGCATTATACAATACTCTGTCCCTCTGTGACCTAGATGACTTTATGATCTGGTGATGGAAGTGAATAAATGGTTTGTTTTAAATGGATGGAAAACTTTTCTATTGCTTCTAGGGACGTTTTAATTATGTAGTTGTCAGCCASGTGAGCTTGAAATACAATAGAAAGGATTCTGCAATACAGGGCAAGGCTTAGTGTGAGAATAAGAATACCTGGTGTTTAATCCTAATTCTACTACAGACATCTTGACCTTGAATTAAACGTGCTTATTCACCTTCAGGCACTTGAAGCATTGGCAGCGGGAGCACAGTCTTTAGGATGTTGTTCCTTGTCTTGAATGATCACAGTGGGTGGGATCGCTAAGGTCTACAAGTTTTAGAAAAGGAAAGGAGGTGGAAGGCTTTTTGGTGTTTAAAGTGGCTGTTAACCTAATAACCTGTGTAAATTAAAAGATGCGAAAGCAGTGAATTCAAAATTAAAGTGGTGGCTGTGACTGCAGACATAAAAAGGTCCTGTGTAATAGGGTGACCCGCGGGTTAGAGCACGCACAGCCTCTGACTCTGCCGTGGTATGTTCTCGGAGCAAGTCTGAAAAAAAAAAATCTTTTGCTTGTGTAAGCAATGGGAAAACAAGCAGACACTTTATACTCTAGAAAGTCCAGTAAGCCTCAGGAAATTCCTGCATTCTTGATTTTATTTTGTGGCAAAGTACTGTGTGGTGTGTTTTTGAAAGATGAGCAAGGTTGCCCTTCTCCAGCCCAGTGCCACAGACTTGATAAGCTGGAGCTGAATAGCTTATTGTTCCCCTGCGGGCAGCCCGATCAGCTGTCACTGTTCCCCTCAAAAAACACTGAGTTTGTTTACTCAAAGAAAAAGTGCTGGTATCACACTTCTTACTAAAGAAGAAGGTTATTAGTTCTTGCTGCTGTTAAGCAGGAGAGCTGTGTGTGAAGTATCCTACCTTGAGAACCAAGAGCTTGAGCTTYGTTGTAATTTTAATATTAAAATACATGTGCTCTGCTGATCTTCTAGTCTTTGAGAACTACTAATTTTTTGGAAGTGGTCCTTTGGATTTCTGCTTTTTCTCCCGGAGCTAGTTTCTCAGTTGAGAACCTGACTGATGGAGAACCTCAGAGTTTGCCAGGTTGTTGCCCTCAAAGATCCATCAGTTGTAGCACAGAGAAGAGTAGGTAGCCACACCATTACCTGTCTAAGCCGTTATCTGGTATTTTCTATTTCTATTCCAATCTTCTTTTTAAATGTGGTGCCTACTGTTCATCCATGCTAATAGTGTAGCTGACTTTTTCCAAAAAATAACACTGTGCAGATGATCAAGCCCTAAATGCGCAAATATATCATATTCAGTGAAGATATTTGCTGCATTTGAATTCTGTGTCTTGTTCTTTATCTGCTTAGCAGAAAATGCCAGATGTGCTCAAGTATTTTCTTTGTGTGATACCTTTTCATGGATCTAGGAACTAAGCCACAGCTTATTAAAATTAGTGTCTTTGCCCAATGACTTCTGAAAAGGTCATAGAGTTGTTTCTATGTTGGGACCATCCCTTTTGTGGAGGAAAGGGTGGAGGAGAAGACACAAAGGGAGGAAGAGCTTTCTACTACTTCTTGCCTTGAAGGATGTTCTTTCTTGAATGTCAGACCTGCAGATGAGTGTTAGGCTAAAGACTTGGCAGACTGATTCATTGCAGCAAGGAAACACTATGTTACTGTGCATTTTGGTACTATTATCATCTAGCTACCTCGCCTTCTTTTCTTTACGAAAGTCTTAATGACAAAGCCACAGGTAGAATGGGGTTGTCTTGTTTGCATTGCATGGGACCAAACCTGTCACTCGTGCAGAGTTTTGCCAATCTATTAGTAGTTTTGTAATTGGGGAGCAAGCTGAATGGAGAAGGTAGCGTATGTTGAGCATCAAGCAGCAAATTTTTAAGTAAGTGCTAGCAGATCTAATGTATGTATTTGCTCTTTCCCTGTGCCCGTCCCAGCCCCTGCTAATCCTGAAATACTTTTTTGCTAGCTGCAACTGAGCAAACAACAAAGAAATCTCACCAACTTGCAAGAAACGCAATACCCAGGTTTTACCTAGTGTTGCTCATGCCTCCCCGTGCCACCTTCCCTGCGGACCGAGGGTTGTGCCCTTGCGAGCGCCGTAGAGTAGAGGTTCCTTGTAGCTTCCTCTGGATTTGTGTCTGCAGCGCCCTTGCAGCCAGCCCTGGCAGGAGGGCCCTGCCCAGGCGTGAACCCGCACCCTTCCTGCTGCAGCYGCTGGGGCTGGAGAGGGAAGTGTAGCTGGGGCTTCCCTGAGCCCAGAGAAACGGGCGTGCTGAAGTGGTTTTGATTAAAGAAGTATGTGGAAAACTCAGGTCTGTGTATTTGCTTGTAGTTGTGTTTCCTGATGAAGAGACAGAAGTTTCCCGTTTTCTAAAATTCTCTCCTGAGAAAAAAATAAATTTGACCAGCTTTGCCCACACGTCGCAGTTTTGACTACTCCATTTCGTTCTGTGTTACGACCTTGCTGCCTGTATTTTCTCCTCGCAGTGAAAGCTACAGAAACCCTTGGGTACTACAGTCTCAGAGAAGTGGCACCACCAAATTAAAGTGCTAATGAAGGTCATCTTCAAGCTTGAAAACGCCACATTTTTGCAGGTTTTTTTTGGTTGTGGTGTTTTTTTTTTTTTTTTTTTTTTTTTTTTTTTTTTTTTTTTTTTTTTTTTTTTTTTTTTTTTTTTTTTTTTTTTTTTTTTTTTTTGGCAAGCCTAACTAGAAGCCGTATTTGTATACACGTGTTTTGGGTTTTGGAGTCCCTAAAATAAAGATGCATGCATTCTTCATTGCAAATCTTGGACCCCCTGAAACAGTTTGTTCCCACAGATGTGAGCGCAATTCAAGGCAACTGATACTCATAGTGCATGGCAAGAGTAAAACTCTTGGAGGTCCAGATGGTATGCTTGTTCTGGGCAAAGGGACAAGCATACTGAGGAGGCCAAGCTGGCCTCTATTATTACATATCTCAGGAATTAGCAATGAAGCAGTTGATTAAAAAATTGCATTTGGAAACTGATACTTACCCATTTTCAGTTGTGGTGACAAAGTTGTGGGTGCTTGCAGTTGCAATGCATAGACATAAACTAAGCTGTGCATGCTGAAGACCTGAATGTTACTTACTTTATTGCTGACTCTGAATTCAGCTTGGAACAACACATCTCTGAAAACCTTTGGAAAGAGCAGCAATAACAGTCAAGCAATAGCAGGCATCTCTAAAGTTTGAGTGCTCAAAGATCTTTAGATGAAAGTGCATATTTTATTGTTTTCATGTTGAGTTTATTGCCTGTATAAAAGTCAAATAACCTCTACTAGCTGCATCACTGAATATTTCTGCATTTTTAGACTAAGGGACTGATGCATTTCTGCTATGTTTTCTGGCCCTGTTTGTCCATCATTTCACTATTCTGTCCCTCAAATTCAGAACTGGTAAGACAAGGAGAACAACACTCTGGCTTAAAGGGCTATGAGAAGTTTTCATATTTGTAAAATGTTTGAAAACCGTTTGTAAAATATTGTGTAAATACAGATAGATATCTTCAGTAACAATTATGCATAGTAATAATATTAACACCTAGATCTGTGTGCTTTATGGGTCCTTTAGGCATAGATATGTTACTTGCAGATATTTTAAAAAGAAAAATAATCTTCCTGGAGATAATTCTCTAATGGGAAGTGCTATCACATTGGCTCTCCGAAGGGGCGTCTTTATCTGTTTTGATGGCTTGGTTTATAATGAGAGCTGCACAGCTGGAGACTCAGTAACTAACTGAATAATCCAAAATTGGTGCCTTTGGGGAGTGCCCCAGTATGCGCAACGTCTTGTTTCTGCATCGGGAGTAGTCTGCAAAGGAATTTGACAGAAATTCCCTGAAGTGATTTTCTGAGCTGACGTGGGGTATTGCAGCATTCAGTCCTTTTTCCAGACTGAGATTCAGTACATTTTTAGGCAGTGACCACTTCTTTTTGATGCCAAAAATGCACTTGACACTTGTAATTGATGCACTGTTCAGCAGTAAAGCCTTGCTTGTAGATCTGTGCACCGGATTGCAGGTTATTGGATGGCTTTCCTGTGACCAGTGCATCCGAGATGAAATCACAATCATTTTCTGTCTGCAGATGTAGTTAATCATAATGGCGCTTTGCTGACATATTACTAATGAGGGAATATATTTTTAACTATATTTTACTGGAGAATTTTTATGGTCTTTTCTCTAATGGGATTTTGTTTAATCTTTAGTGCTTTTATTTGTTACAGAGATCCGTGCCCAATTGGTAGAGCAGCTGAAATGCCTTGACCAACAGTGTGAGCTTCGGGTCCAGTTACTGCAGGACTTGCAGGATTTCTTCCGCAAGAAGGCAGAGATTGAGATGGATTACTCAAGGAATTTGGAGAAGTTGGCTGAGAGATTCCTGGCTAAAACTAGGAGCACCAAAGACCAGCAATTCAAGTAGAGTATTTGCCTTTTGTTTTTGCCCTTTTTTCCTGCAGATGTGGTCGCAAGGATAGGAATGCAAAAAGAGCTGATATAGTGAACGTAGGTGTCAGCACTGTTGTGGATGTCAGAATAAAACGTTTCCCAAGTTTGTGAGAAACACAGAACCCACTTCATGTTTCCACACAGCCTGGTTGCTAGCTTCATTTCAGTAGTCTCTGGTAGGTCATATGTTGCCGATAGGGAATGGAACAGCAAAAACTGGCACAATCTAAAAAGAGTAATTTTCTTGGGAAGGTGGGCAAAGCTGTACACCAGATTTGATGGACAAAGCCAGGATTTCCTTCAGTGTCAGTGGCTTTGGTCTGCTTTTTTTGAGAGTAACTGTTTCTAATCTGTTATATGCTGTGATTTGCCGTTGCAGCACTCTGTTTGCAATATCCTACACATACTCAGTGTAGGATTTAAGAGTGTTGTATCCCTGCTGCTATCACTTCAAAACAGTAGAGAAATAAGGCCAATAGTACTTCCAAATAGAGCTGTGCCATCTGGGGGCGGGGAGGGGAGGGAATCCCTAGACACTAAGCTGATGGAACTCAATTAAAATTTAAAGATGTCCTTATTGACAGTCAATTGTCTCACCTGCTTGAAACATTACAGGTAGGTCTGACCATACTGCTCTGGTTGTTCCCCGCTTAGCTGTTTGAGTTGGGATGGCTAACGTGTATCGAACGTGGTTTCGTGGATTCAGAGCCTTCTGATTTACTACTGACTCCTGCCTGGAGGAACCTCCCAGGAAGGGGGGTGCAGGAGAGGACCTGTGGGTGAAGAAGGGGCTGGTGCAGGCTGCACGGCACGGAGACATCAGCCCAGTGAGCAGGTGGCCAGCACAAAGCCACAGCCACGGGTCTCCTGTAGCTGACATCTGGGCAGTGCACAAGCTTGTCAGGTTTTGTTGTCAGGGTAGCAGCTGGGGGGAAAACACCGAGCAAAAGCAGCCTTGGGATGTGAATAATTTCTGCTTTGGACAGATTGGTCTGAGAGGATCCATCTGGGTCTGCCTCCRCCCAAAGTGCAGCCTAACTTTTAGCATTGTTTGGGTCAGGCCGTTATCTGTGTTTTTGGTTTTTTTTTGTTGTTGCTGTGTTTGGAGGGATATGGGGGTATATCAGCTTTCCCTTCCCACTAGAAGCTCTTTTTGTGAAAGCCATTAAGTAGGCACCATTTTAGTTTCCTTTCTGTACAGCTTTGATGTCATTTACTTTAGTTCTCATTTAAAACAATTGTCGGGAAAGCAGGACTGCCAGGCATAGCTATTTGACAGGTTGGAGAAGAGTTATTCTGCATATCTATAGAGCTGTAATTGTCTGAAGTATTTTTTTTCTTTTCCTTTACAGTGAAAGTGTTCTTGTAACTATAAGCTGCACATATTCTGCACATGCCTTTAAGATGTCACTAAAGAAATGATGTCTCGAACTGTAATTTTCCTCTGCATTATGATTGGTCTTTCTCAGTTTATTTTGTTGTTATTCCTGGTGAAAATTGAGGTGATTTCCTTTATATTACATGATATGAAACATCCCATCAGAAACGCTTTTGTATTCAGCTTTCAGTGTTGGGAAAATTGTATATAGCTTACTTCCTATTTTGAGATTTAGAGTGAATTTTTAATGTGGAAGTTTTTACCATAGTTGAACAGAATCCTACATGGTGTCATGCTTCATGTGAATTAAATATGCTGGCTGTGATACTGCAGKTTTTTTTAAATTTTTTGTTTGTTTGTTCTAATGCATTGTCCTCACTGACCCCTGCCCCTGGTTTTTGAACTGTTTGTACTTTAGATGGGCTTTATAAAGTTGTACCTGGACAAAATTGACCTCAAATATCCTAGCTATTGAGTGTAGCCTGAATTGGACAGGTGATTTTATCAGCACATAAAACTTTCACTTGAATTTCTGAATTAAATGTCCATGCTTTTCTGCTCAAGTCCAGGGCATTGCTGGAAATACTCTGAAACCTGTTACTGAGCATCCGTTTCACTTTGCTTTGCAGAGAGAGGGCTAATGCTGCTCAGGCTCCTGATTTCACTTACATTAGCAACAGGTAGCTCCTGACAGAAAAGCATCTTGCTCTTGGAATATGTTACCCCTGCGAGGTTTGAGTCCCAAACGTACAAGTTGTTAATTTGGTCAAGAGTTGGAATAAAGGGGAAAAAAAAAACCCTCTTAACTATAAGGCTGCTGGGTCTGTGGGCAGTATTTGTCACAGCAGTGGCACACAGCTGTAAAGCTGTCTGTCCTGGGTAGCTCCATCCAAATGACTTGTTCGGTCATTTGTGTCTGCTGGCTGTAACATTCAGAAATGTGTCAGAATACCACAGGGATCAGTAAGGAAGCAATTCCAATTATAATTACCTATCCCCAACACTGCTCTGTCTGAATAGTGAACAGTAACTTGGCTGGTATCTTTTCTGTAGATGCTGAAGCTGTAATCTCATTTGGAAGCCCCCAGAAGACCATTTGATCAAAGCCAACCATCAGATCTCTCCTCCTAAGGAGCCTGGTATTACATGACTATGAGATGTGCACAGGCGGGTGGCTACTCTGTAATTGCCTGGCTGTGACCCTATAAATATACAGTAATAGCATGTTCTTTCGATAACATGATAATTATGTCAGAAGGTACCATATCATTCAGTGACTGCTTACCATGTCACTTGCTGTTTTTAGATCTCATAACACACTGTCAAGGAGGAAATCTGTCAGGCAGTAACCCTGTAATTTGCATGTGCTTTCATACTCAATAGCTATTATGTAATTGCCAACTTGCTCCGAATGTGTTCATTTAAGGGAATGCTATCAAGGGCAAGAGGCTTCAATCTGACCCTTGAAATTGGATTGTGTGGCTTCCTCCACCATCCATCTCCAAGCTGGTGAAAGCACACACTTAAAGGAAAGAGCAATGTGAAGTGCAGGCTTGTGTTGCGTTTCTAACAAATGCACTGCATGGGGTTTATTTTTCCTTAGATGTGGCTGCATCAGAGGGTAAGCTGGTCAGGTGGCTACGTTTTCCACATGGGTTTTGAAATGTAGGTGGTTGGGTCTTGACAGCAAACTGTGTATAGTTGGTGATGGACTTAAAGGGTGCTTGCACATTGCACAGTTTGAAGCTAGCTTCACTGGAGCATCTTAAAATGATTTACAGAGGTAGGTGTATGTTACTCTCATTTTATATCTTCGAAGAAGGGGAACAGATTGGTTTAGCCAAGGTGACATACGAGTTGATGACAGTTGGATATATCCCAGGTTTTACTTGCTTTTAACTACTCTGTCATGGCTGTTAGACCTCACTTTGCCGATTCGCTTTTAAAAATGTTTTTTCAATCAGAATGGACTATTAAAGAGAATAGTCATATAAAAATTATATATTTGGTAAGGCTTCTTCAGTACCCGTTTGTAAATATCCTTGGACAAGGTGTAAGGACTGGAGGAAAAAAAATGCATTTCACAGCCCAAGTCTTATAATTCCAGTTGTTACAAGAGCTTGTTGGTCACAAGTTTGGTATACTCATCGCTCCTTAAAGATCTGCCTAACTAAAGGTCTCTTGTGTAGCAGTTAAATCAGAGCATCCGTCTCAGCAGGTGTCCGTCYTGCCTGTTGGGTCTCGGGGCCCCAGGCAGCAGCGCTGGGTGTGGGTCTGACTTCCATCCTCAGAGGAAGGCTCTCTCCCAGTGCAGTGAAACCCTGGGACCTTTAACTCCAGACTTCAGTTCTCCTATTTCATGTGATTTTGTCCTAAAGACATTTGCCTATTCAAATAATCAGTTAACAACGTAAAAACCATGGCAAACCTTGAGTGATTCCTTTCAAGGGAGAAAATTGAAAAAAAAAAGGAAAAGAAAAAAAAAAGTAGTATTCATTAGTGA
>JAYKAV010003266.1:2450677-2596190 GCA_035582835.1 Phoebastria nigripes | reverse complement strand
AAAAAAAAAAAAAAAGAAAAAATGAAAAGACAATGCTATTTTAAGGCCATATTTTAAAGCAAGATAATCTTTGGAAGTAGGATACTGAGTAGCAATTGTCAGCTGGAGAGCTGAATGTCCAGGATATCCCAGCATGAAATTCAGATGGCTTTCTGGCAGCCTTTGCCTTGAAGTAGAAGATGCAGAATAAGTCTGGCAACCTTCAGGCTGAGCACTTGTAAACAACAGATGTTCATAACTGGAATCTTTTGGAAGAGAAGGGCAGGGAGCAGCGTGTATGTCCATGCTTGTAATTCTCAAAATCTAACACTGAGCTGTGTCAGGAAGACTTTAAGGGGAAATCAAACGTTGATTTGAATGAGCAGCTTGCAGAGAAGTTCAACTTTAGTTTTCTTAAAAGTGAAATGATTTCTTTAAAGGAGAGATGATACAGGCTGTGAGGGGGGTATTGACAAAAGCATTTGGGTCACGTGGACTTCAGTTACGGTGTTGGTTGTTGTTGTTGTTATTCTTATTTTAATTTATAAATATTGTCATAGGCTACTTTGACCTGTGATTCTTTTTGATGGAGCTGAGTCCTGAACATTTTTTTTTGAGTCTTTCAAATAACAACATTTGGAAGATTTTTCTAAGCATGAAGCATTCATTTATTCAGTGACCTCATTGAAGCCGGGGAGCTAGAGATACATGACCAGCGAAAATTGATGTAAAACGCCAGGGAGGATCTTTGTGGTGTTTTTCATCATATCAGTGATCCCAGTATCACACTGCATTGGTTCGTATGATTGTAGTTACTCTTATGGAGCACGCTGCAGAGGACAAAATTCAGACAGGTTTGAAAAAGTATATACAGAAACAATTACGTCTCTGCTCTAACACTTGGTCTAGCTCTAGCTCTGATGGTTTGCAGGGTGGACTTGACAATTGCACAGATCTGAAAATAACTTTTTCATCTCTCCCTTCACCTCATATCTAATTTTAACAGGTAGTTCAGGTGAGCTGGGCATGAGGTCAATACTGCAGAGTGTGCACCCTGTAGAGCTCAGAGACCTGAGCTCATGGGTCACTGTTGAGAKGGGAAAGGTTGTGCGTGCAGGTTACTCCGCAGAGTGGGAAATAAATCAGTTCCTCGGTTCTTAAGATCTTGATCACTATTTCAGGATGTACCAGGTCTGGAAATGTCTGTTGCACACCTCTAGGAAACAGATCCCGAATATCTGGGGGGGGGCAGGCAGGTGGAACAGGAAACCTCAGGTTTTGTATGTGCCACCAGGAGACTTGCTTTAAAAACCTCAGTTCGAAGGAAGGATGATCGGAGAAGTTTTCTGTTCACATGGGTGATGTGATGTGCCTATGTTAATTTAAATGTTTCTCTCTTTCTATTTAGTAATATTTTCATTCTCATCTGACTCATTCCTTTGTCTTTTCCTTATGGAAACCCAATATTCCTATTCCTGGTTTGTGGGTGTGAGTTTTCTTGTTTTGTTTTGTTTTTAATCTAGTGTGGAGGGAGGAGGTTGTTTTTTAAGATAATTTTTCTGCTGTTGCTCTGAATGGTGTTACCTTGCAATGCCCAACCAAGTGTCGCTGGCCTTTGTCGCTCTCTCCTGCTTGCCTTAAAGCAGATAAATCTTGGATTGTCTGTGAGTTCCTTGTATGAATGAGTAATTTAATTAAGACATTTCAGATACTTGGGACTCAATCTTCCCTTCTGATCTTTTGAGACCAACCGAAACCTTTGAAGTGGAAGTTGCACAGGACCCAATCAAGATAACACCCGAGAAACCACAGAGCTTCATACTTTGTGGTTCCTTAAAAATCTGTGCACAACTTCCTCTTCCTGCTCCCAAACACCCCCGATTGCTGTGATCTGGTGTAATTTAGGCTAACCTAAATAAACTCTCTGGATTCACTATCATCACACAATCTTTAAACGAGTATAGTGCTTGAAATAAACCTGGATCTTGGCATCTTCCTCCTCCTCTCCGTGGGGGAAATTTGAGTCAAACAGTTGTTGTGAATGTGAAATCGCCAGCACTTTGGGAAAGTTCATATCCAGGTCCTAAAGTTTTGGGCTGATCTCATCAATTTTACTTCTTAAGGGTGAATACTGCCTCCAGTCATTCTGCAGAATCTGTGGAAATCAAGCTTGCTCTCAGTTATACCCAGCGGTGCCTATTGCATATTTGTCTTCCCTTTTTCATCCCTCCTATGTGGTGACGTGAAACTGGAAGCAGACTATATTTGCCAGCTCCTTTGAGAATTGAAATGGTTAATGAAAATCACAATTTGCTTCTCTGCCATCTGCTTGTGGTTATGATAGAAAAGGGTCTGTTGTAAACAGTTGTATAACTTCTGCTCTGTGTTGTGAAAACTGTTGCCATGTTCCACCCCAGAAAATGCTGCGTTTTTAGAGGTGCTTTAACAGTTAATGTGTGTGTAGTTTTAAAGGCTACTTGGAAGGTTTGAAGCAAGTAACTGCCTCTTTCCTTTTCTGTTTCATTTCTGTCTTAAGGCCTGCCTTTATCTGCTTTTTGCCAGTGCTAGGAAAATTGTCACTATCAAATAACGAAGGAGAGGTTTTGTCTCGCTTCTTGTAAAAACCTTGCTATGAAAACACTGAACCTGTACAAAAGCAAGACAGGCCATTTTAACAAGGTACTGAAGGGGTTAGTGAAACCAACAGACACCAAGAAATTAAAGGAATTTAAATGAAAAAATCTTGAAGTGTGCAGAGCTGTGGTTGCATGAGGTTGAGCTCAGGGTGCGGCGCTCACTGCGCAGACCCGAAGGTGACAATCCCGGTTGCGGATTGGAAGCATGTGGGGTTGTGATTATTTTTTCCTGCAGGATGGCCTTTCATGTCTAACCACACGGAGTGTGTCAACAACCCATCTGGCGCCATTAGACACCAGCAATTTTACTCGCCATGCTTTTCATGGGCTCTTGGTATTCGTGCTATGTGCTGCCTTAGAATAGCTTCGGGTGTTGTGGTGGGGCAGCCTGGACAGCTGGGAATTGTCCAGTTAACTGTTGCATCTCTTCTGGTTCCCATTTGGTGCTTCAGTTTTCTTTGGAAAGCAAGGCACTCATACCGTGCTGCTCGCTGGTCCCTTGCATGTATTCTCATCTATAGTCATAACCCTTGGTCCTTGTTGCTCACAGCTCTTCCAAGCTGCTCAAGGTGGAGTTGGACTGATACCTCAGTGGGGGCATCCATGAACAGCCAGGTGCTCTTAGTGGAGTAGACAGCAAACATTCATAACGAGATGGAGAATGCGATGGGAGATATTAAGGATCAAAACAGCTGAGATTTTGGGTTGGCGGTTCGTGCACATGAATGGTACCAAGCCTGAGAAGGCAAGTTAGCAGGCTGCACGCAGCTGGACTTCTGGCTGCTTAGAGGAGATCTGTGGCTGTGCTGGTCTTAAGAAGAGAGCGAAGCAGCAAAGTGATGAAGCAGTAACAGGCTGTTAAGGGTTTTGAGGCAGGATTTCAAACAGCTAGAGCAAGATCAGCTGGTGGAGAGTCTGAGCTTTTTGTTCCTAAGTTTCATTCCCAAACTTTTTATGGTAGTTGATTAATTTTCACTTGCAGTAGCTCTTCCAGCTTTAGAGAGCAAATACTAAGTCAGTGTGTAAAGTACTTTTATATCATTGGTGTAAAGGAGCAAACCAAACAACTTTTAACATCTTTTAATACTGTCCTTCATAAACTTCTCTTTACAACCATCCACAATACTATCTTATTTAGTTTGCTTCCTGTCTTCTACCTGAACCACAGTTTGTCTGTTGGTAGAGATGGTGTGTGCACCTCCGACCCGGTGCTGCTCCTTGGAGGAGCTCTTTCTGGAGATGCCTTTCTTCCTCCTGCCCTCTTTTTAGTGCAAGAAAGCTGGGTGTTGTTTCTTGTCTCACCTAAATAAAAAAAAAAAACCCACAACCTTAATGTGTATATTGCCTTCTCTTGTGGTGGCAGCTTTTATCTCCATTTCAGCAGTGGTCAGAGCATACAGCTCCTTATCTGTGCGTGTGCCCTTCGAGGGCTGGCTGCAGCCTGGTCAGTACCTGTAGATTCACAATTCTGCAGCCTGGTCAGTACCTGTAGATTCACAATTCTATTAGCCAGGTCTTGCAGTTACTAATTAGCTGTCTGGCATATTAACAAAACAAACGGTATGCTGCAAACACTGATTGCAGATTGGGGGGCAGCTATTTGATTTATATAGCTTAACATCTGGCAGTTTCAACCTTGTACAGTTCTGCATTTTGATCATTCCATCTGGTTTTGTGTGTCAGCAGTATCTGCAATACAGGACACTAGAGTACGAAGGAAAACATTGTCTCTAAATAAAATCTATGCCTACTCACATTTTCTTTTCTTTTTTTTTTTTTTTTTACAAAACACCAGGAGAACCAAAAGCCCAGAATCCTTTTTTTATACCCCCTCCCACTATATACAGACATACACACACACGCTCCAAACCTTGAAGCAGTCCAGATCACAAGCTGCAGTCATTTCCTGAGCTTTTCTTTTTTTTTTTTAAGGAAAAGAAACAAAGSATCAAGATCAGCTGTTCTGAAACTATTCTTCTTTATCTAAAATTATCCATATTGCACTACAAATGCAACTGTTGATGTCATGAGAAGGGTAATGAAAGTCTGACATGGCTTAATTTTCACGTTTTTACAATGTCAGACATTTCTTGCAGYAGAGATTGCTGTCCTTTTAAGTGCAGAATATTCCCTTTTTCAATGGAAATTAAACTGCGTTTCTTTTAAGAGGAAAGAAATCTGATACAATCACGTACAATAATCAAGAAGAGCTTTGGCTTTCCACCAGAGCTCTGACTTACTCTTTTCTAAATAACTATTACTGTACTGTAAACAAATGATAAACAGATCTAGAGAGAAGTAAATGATGTAGTTAAGACTACACCTAGATCTGCCAGTTCCAAACACTGCTGCGGGGCTGCTGGAGGACCATGCAAAATCACTGCTAACGTCCTTGCTTTCATCTAGTATGAAGTGGTGCCTTAAGAAATGACTTATTCCTTTCAGTAGATGAAATGTTGATCCAAATAAACTGAGGTTCCTCTCATCTCCCCTTTTGCCCTTTGTATTGCTTATTTGCAGGGTGCAGAATGAATCAGCCATTAATAAGGTGGAGAAAGTTCAAAGATGAGAAAATAAGGCTTGTATGAATGTTGCTTTCTCTTTTGCCCAGGACAGATATAGATGCTTGCACATAATTGTTTTTGTACATGAAACATAACATTTTGTTTCCTATGCAGATGCTATTTAGCTAACTGGATGCTTGAAATCTTTTTATTGTGGTTAAGTCACAAATGCCCGAGACAGCGCTGTGAAACCTATTGTCAGACACTGGAGCCATCGCTCTCCCTCAGGCACTGTAATTTATGCACAAAATCTTGGATTCAAAAGAAGAAATTAGAGCCTATGTTTGGCATACTGTAGCTTGCATTTGCCTGATGTGTCTGTTGGGGGACAAAAGCCCATGGCCATGTGAATGTAGTCGTGTAACTGGGGGCATATTTTCTGTATGTGCAATAGCCATTTTATAGCCTTCCTCTGCTCTCCTCTCCCTCAGCAAATCCGTACATCCCGTAGCTGGGTTTCTAGTGTTTATAGATATAGAACATCATGAACAGAATCATTTTGTCCACTTCAGGTAAAGTCCCATCCAATTCTTGTTTCTATTTTGTGTCCTTTATAGGAAGGATCAGAATGTGCTATCACCCGTCAATTGCTGGAATCTCCTGCTAAATCAAGTGAAGCGGGAGAGCAGGGATCACACCACCCTAAGTGACATCTATCTCAACAACATCATCCCACGCTTTGTCCAGGTCAGCGAAGATTCGGGGCGCCTGTTCAAGAAGGTAACCGAGTGCAACAACGCATGTATTTTTGTTTGGCCCTTCTGAAATACAAAGTTTTAGCTATTACTTCTGGTGGATCAATTTATTGTTGACTGTGCCTAACACATGTTGGTTTTTTTTTTTTTCTCTTTGTGGATAACTGTGCTTGGCTTACCTCTGATTTCTTCAGTTATTTTCTGGTTCTAATATTTTAGGGTTTTCCTGAAAGTGATCAGTTGAGATTTGTTGATCTAAATTCAGGCCATGTTTTTTTCCTCTTAACCTGCTCACAGTTTTGTATGCATTTTGAAACTTTTATTAAATAAGCAGAAACCCTCCAGGTCTTCAACTCTGAATATAATCAAGAACAACTCTCCAAAGACAAATTTATATCTGCCGCAGAGGAGAAACTACTGTTAAAAGAAAAATTAGGGATAATTCCTACTAAGCCAGATAATAAAAGGATGTATTGTCCTTCTCTGGAAAAAGAAGAAAATGCAGCTGAGGTCTCTTTTGTTAGCCTTGTCCCCTTTTTCTCCCCTTGATTTCCACCTGGAAAAAAAGGTGGGACTGTGTGGGAGGGTATTTTTCTATTAAGAATCTGTTCTTCCAGTTGAAGAAACACAATATGGAAGCTTTGAAACTCCTATTAAATGGTAATGCCTAATCTCTTCAGAGATTTGTCAATGGCTGTAACATCTGCTAGTTAACATGTTAAAAACATTGCAACTCTAACTTTGACAGCAATTTCTCTTCCCCCACTCCGCACCCCCTTGCAATGTGTCATGATCTTGGAGGGTTATTTCTGCTATTGCAAGGCCTAGAGAAGGGGGTTGCAGAAGGACTTAAGCTTTCTAAAGAATACTTTTGTGGAGACTCATCCTAAATCACACTGCCTCTGAGAGAGAAATGGAACACTTTTGATAAAGAACTCCTAGCATACTTTCATCTTTGTCTTTTTGTCTTCAGTGATGCCAGTTGTTATATTAAAAAAGAGTCATGTGAGTAGTGTGTGACTTTAAAATCTGTTCAGGTGCAGTCTTGGCAGTAATTGGAGGCCTCGTTGGCTTTTCACTCTGGTCTTGACAGTCTTTTGAAAATTCTTGAGGAAAGAGTGTTCAGATATTTTTTAACATCTCTATATCGCTTTAACTGATAACGAGAGTCTAATGCAGTCAGTTTAGGCTGCTAGAAAATAAACAATGCTCGATATTGTGTGTGATGTTTCATGTTAAGATGCACTTGAAGGAGCAGCGTCTTGTTGTGTGTTACCTGGAGAGCAGGATGCACTTGCTCTTTTACAGCAGGTATTTGTGTGTGTTGGCAACTGATTTCTATAGGAGAATGAAAATAAGYGCAAGTGCACTGTTGTGTTCCTGGTTATTGCTATGAGTATTTCTTGAGTTTTTAATGGATGGCAACAGAGCATGAAAAATATATTCAAGTGTTACATTCTGTTTCTCTCTTACTTCTTTTTTTGAGACATTGCCCAAGCAGAGGAGGAACCTTCTCTTTTTCAAGTAACATCACACTAAGGCCTTTTTGACCTTTTAAAACTTTCTGGTAATTACATTATGGCTGATTAGATACTTACACGGGATTATTGAATGGCAGTTACTCTTCAATTCCTCTAATCCTTCCAAAGGACAAGTAATCTCCCCACTGAATTTCAACAAGGGCTGTGCTTGAGGAAGGTGGCTGAGAAAAYGCCTCGGCAAAGAAACACATGGAAATTGATATTATCCCAGTTTGGCTGGAAACTAGCATCTTAATTTTCAGCCTCTTGTATAAGCATGGTTTTGCCCTGTTTTATTTTGGGCAGTAGGACCTGAATGAAAACAAATAACTGACCAACAACAAAATACCCCTCTGGTTTTTTTCTCACAGACCAAATGCAAACTCCATATTAATTTGTGCAAACAAAAAGGCACTTGTTACTAAATTCCACCTACTTGTTGTCTGACTGTTTGCCAGGCATACCAAATTGGCTGAAGGCCAAAACAGGTATTAGATTACTATTCCACTTGTGCTGGGTGGTTAAAAACAAAAATTGCATCCCGTCTTATCTGGAGTGTCACATAGTTGAATAAGATAGCAGCTGATAAATAGAGAAATTTGGCTGAACTTGGATTTGCCGCTACTTGTGCTTTTTCACTAGAATCTCTTACCTTCCTGAGCTGCAAGAAGCAGCAGGAATTGGTACAAAAGCTACTGTAGGCTAGAAAACAGATGTGGTGTGTGGTTAAAATATTGCAAATCAGCTTTATATTCCATGGATTTAAAAAAATGCTATCCATTTATAAAACCCCTACGTAGCATGCTTGTAGTACTCAGTATATCCCAAGAGCAGTACAAACAATCTTCAGAATATCTCTGGACCATAAGCAGACAAATGGTACCTTTTCCTAGATGAAAAAACAGGGACAAGTGGATGAAGTCACTTATCCAGGGTTGCTCAGCAAGTCGCTGGCAAAGCCAGGATGCCTTTCTGATCAGTATCTGTAAGTATTGAAAGGAAATAATTAGGTGACTCAGCAAGATATTTAGGAGTGGCATATATTTTTGTGCCTCTAACCGGAAGTTAAAACCATGCTAGCCGAAAGGGAAATTAGTCATATTGATGAGAAAAATCTAAAAGAACATTCTCCTCCCTCTCCCCTTAGCTTCTCCCATCCTTTTTTAAGCTTTTGAGACATCCTTTCTCATTTTTTAATGGAGAAGAGCTACCATAGTATGTGACAGCTCAGAAAACTGAGCGCTTTTTAGCAGTCTTGAAACAGATGTAGCTTATACAGGAGCTACATGGAAAATAATGCTACCRTGCTGTGCTGCAAAACTTTCCATGAAGCTGTGGAAGGCAAATTCGGAGGTCCCAATCAAAAACCAAATGTGAACGAGCTCTGAATGACATAGCTGAATTAGTGTGGTGCTACATCTCAGCAGATTTATGTAGCTTCTCCACAGATCTAATTAGCCAGGCTACGCCAGTGAAATAACTGGCTGTATTACTTCTGAGACCTGAGTTTCCTGCCGCTCTTGTGCCATGCGGTCATTTCCACCTCATTCACTGATTCTACACTACCTCCTGTCTGGTCTAACGCATGCAGCATAGTCAAGCTAAAATGCACTGCAGTTTAATGAAATGCAGCCTGCAGGAGGAAGAGCCTTAGCTGTGATGGTGTTCGGGCACTCAGGTTTGGCTTAACACAAGAGCTTGGTTTTTACTGTTTTCCAATGGAAATTGTAGCTGTTGGAATTGTGCTGCCAATCTTGCTGCTGGTTTGGGAGCTCTCTCTCCTTGTCTCATGCTACACAGGGAAACTGTGTTAAAAACAAGGACACTTTATTATTTGAAAGTCTGAGGAACATTATTTTTTACACTTCTGTTTGGAAAATACCTTCTAAAAAAAAGTTATACATGTGTCTGGCTGATTGCAAGTCCTCTAGTAACTTACATTTAGGAACTACTCGCTGGGTTGTAGATAACGCTATGAAATAATGGAGAGGATAGCAATATAGAGATYGTCATTTGCTGAGGGCAGTTGAAATAAAATCCTGAGGCATGAGATCCTTTTCTTGGGCCATTTATGATTTAGGGCTTTCTGGAATCAGTGCTTTGTGTCATGCTGGGATTGAGCAGGTGAGCTAGAAAGGACAGACAGGGTAAAAAGGATGTACTTAAGATCCCTTCTGTTGCTAAACTCTTGAGTTGCTGTATCTTGCACTGTCTGAAGTGGTGAGCTTTTTCAAACGAGAGAGATCTAAGTACAGCGTGCAGCCGTAATCCAGCCTTAAGGCTGCAAAGGGCCTGGATGGATGTGATAAGGTCTGCGCTGGGAAGGAAACACATCCTCAAGGGCAGTGGAGATGCAGGGGGAAGCGGGGTGGGAGCTGGCTGTGTTGCAGCCGGAGCAGCACAGAGCCCGAGGTGGGCAAACCAGGTCTCTCTCTGTCTGGAAGAGCATCAGTAGTGGTGGCAATGTGGGGTTTGTCTCTTCCAGCAACTGCGGTGGAGAATCCTCAGGCTGAGACTGATTCTCGTGCGTTTACTCTTGGACCCCTCGGACCAGTTATAACGAAGGGCACAGCAGTGCTGACGGTCAAGCTTGGACGGGTCTGTCTTGAAATCAGTGAACATCTGAAATTCCAGCGGTGCTGCCTGCATTGCACACAGGTTTTCAGAGGGTTTATGTTCACAGTGTTTGGATTCGCAGTGTCATGGGAAGCCTGCATGGTCTGTGGCTTTGTCTCATGCAGTTTTTCTGTTCGTGTCTTATGATGAAGAGGTCACTCTCCAGGGCTGTGTTACCATGTGGAGGGTCTTATTTGTTTGAGTGTTAGATGGAAGCTTGCCAGCCACTTCAAAGGTATCTTTGCTGATAAGAGAAGCTGTGTTTGCTGCCAAAGTCAGCACTGAAGTGGTACTGGATGTATAGTGTGTGTCAGCCCTGTTTCTTCCTGCCTCTCGGATTTGTTTACTTCCTCGGTTCGCTCTCCCTCCAAAACCTTTACATGTGTGACCACTGGGCCGTTTGCACCAAACATGGTTTTATATCTTACTGGAAACCTGCAACCTAAGGTGTAGGTATTCTTTGAACACTGTACTCTTTCCATGCCCTTTGTTTTGGTTTCTCCTGAGGAAACACTTACATGTTTCAGTAAAAGATGTTGTCAATAAGGGGCTTGCTGCTATAGCAGTCTTGCAGATGAATCCCATTGGCGTCAGTGGGGATCTGGCGTTTGGCTTCAGCGGCGCCGCTGGCCCCGGGAATGGTGTCAGTGCAATTCTGCGCTACTACAGAAGAAAAGGAAGATAAATAGTGAATTAAATAACCGTGCTCTCAAGCAAGTAAAACTGGGAGGGAACTGGTGGAATTGTCCTAATAACAAATTGTTACACCTTGGGAAGGAGGTAATATTTTCTTATTTGTCCAACAGTTAATGATTTAGCCCTGGGTTTCGTACAAGGTTGAAGTTGAAAGCCTGTGTGCCACCCGGCGTTGCTATTCTGGTCAGCTCTCCCTCTCCTGGAAGACCGTCCTGCTTTGATGTCAGCGCCTGTTCTCGTGCACGCTCCTTTTCATTCCTCCATCTACTTTTGTAGAGAGCACTCCTTTGATTTCTCCCTGCTTATCCTCCTTCAGCGTGGCCCTTTTATTTATACATTTATATACATGTATTCAAAATATTCTTCCATTTGAGCTGATTTCCCTTTTGATTTCCCCTTTTCTCCCTTTTCACTCTACCCCCCTGTCACCCTGTTGTTTTAATGTGGCCCTTGATTTCTTTGCATGGTACAACCTTTCTGTTTCTGGTATGGGTATCAGATTTTCTTGCCTACGGACATATCTTTTTGGTGGGATCCCTTGGTATTATATATATATGTGTAGCCTTTTGAGAAGCAGTGTCTTTAATTTGGTATCTTTAATCACTCTTTCTCTGTTGTCTCTTTGAGATTTCCCTAGAAGCAGACCAATAGCTCTTGTTCAAATTTAATAGAAAAAACTTATATCTTTTTAAGAGAATGGACTGTGGAAGCCTCAGTCACTTTGACTAGTTTCTGAACAAACTGATTTTTTTTTTTTTTTTTTTTTTCAACTTGACAGATTTTTACATAACAAAATTGTGAAGTAATTGGAAAGTGTTAATAGGCAGAAAGGCAGATTTATTCTGCATATGCATAAGTTCCTGTGTCTAGAGGGGCCTCAGGACAGGTAGTGGCTGTTATCGACTGCTTTCTAGAGCTGTGTCTCTAAACAGAGCCAGGTACCTTCTCAGCATCTGCCTGCCTTGCTGTTACGTGTACCTTTCATGCAGCGTTGGTCCAACTGCATTTAAAACATACATCTTCTGCTCTATTTTTAACTTGGGGCTCCTTGCAGCAGTGTTAACTGGGAGGCTCACTGGAGATGCTCGGAGCAGTAACCCTGTCCTGCCCTGCTTTCTGGCTTGTTCAGGTAGACGTGTCCTACCGGTATAGAGTAGTGGGGACAGGGAGGGGTGGTTGCCCTACAAATCTTGCTCTGAGAGCGTAGCATTCCTTTACACTATTGTATCAAGTTCAGTTAAGATATTTATGGGGGGAAAACCCTGTAAAGAATGAAGAAAACAAAACTGAGGATTTGAAATTCTCTTCCTGTTTAATACCTTTGATCGTGGAAAAAACCAGTTTATCTACTAGTACACTGCACAGTGTTTAGTGTGAAATGAAAAATCCACAATGAGTTGGTTAAAAGCCTTGCAGTAATCAAGGAAGAAGAATTATTAATTCTCTTAAGGGGTCCGTGCTTAAGATGACCTACTTTACAGCTGCAGTATGTCTCATTGCTGCATTGGTACCAGAATATGAAAAATCTTAAAATATACCACACGTGGAAAAGCCACGCACTTGAAAGAAATGCACTGGCCAAAATGCTGGGCATTTGTAAAAGTATTTCTCCATAACAGTGTAAACACGTAAATATACAAATGCCATAAGTAAAACCATCACTGAGGTGCAGAGTTGGTAAGTACATCCCTGCTCTCATGCTTGCATCCTTACCCACTGTGTCTTCCTCTGCCTTAGGTGCCTTAGTAAATAGTAATGTTGAGTTCTTACTGTTTTCTCAAAAGTTAAAGGACACAGAGGCCTGTTGTGAAATGATACTTTCTGATTTCTCATTGGGGAAATGAAATCTCCTGGTTTTCCTACCTGCTTATTTTTAGAACAAGTGGAGTGGGAGAAGGGAGAGGGAGTGAAATAATTTGTGTGGTGCTCTTATCTGAGTTAGCAATACATAAATCTGCTTCTGAGTTAGAGATTTGATTCCCCCCACCTGTAATTGGAGTGGATGGTTTCTGTTACGCTGCTAACACTCTGTACCCGGTCAGGTATAATGATGTGATCAGAGTCTATTGCCCAGGATGATGTACTGAATACCGAAGGCTACAGTTGGAGTAATTTTACTACATGTGTTACAGGCTAAAAATGTCACTTCTGCATATAGATTGGGCAAGGAATATGATGCATTTGGCCCTTTTTAATGTGTGAAAGTAGTCCATTGTTATTGCATTTTGTTTCTGATTTCCTGTATGCTTTTGTTGTTGTTCACTACACCAGTATGCTTGTCTTTATTTTGCTGCAGTGTGAATTCAGGTCAGCCAGGAACAAGGTAACCACTTCTACACTCCAGGTCATTCATCTGACTCTGATCCCTCCAGTCAGTTTTTCCTGGAGATAAATCACAGCAGTTTGAAAAAGGGTATTGGGGGAAGTCGGTAGCACAAAGCTGTCGTGCAGAGCATTAAAACTGTGTGCAGAATTACAGAACATTACTTCCAATATTTTACAGGACTTCACCACTTGCTGGTAGGTCTTGCCACCTTCTGAAGCCCGTTTCACATGCAGCTCATTCAATGAGGGCAAATGTAGCTGGCTTCACAACAAGAATGAATGCTCTCAGCCATAAAATTGCTTGGTTTGTTGGGATTGAGTGCCTGAAGCCGAAGATTCAATAGGATCAGCACAGAATTCTGCAAAAAAAAGGAGAAGAAGGGGGTGGGGGTTGTTCAGAAGCAACTCTTTCAGCCCAGAGTATGGGAGGCAGCGGTGTGACGTGGTTTCATGTAGGAATGGCTTTTCAGAGTACAGTATTCCGCTGTAATAAGGAAAATTCCTTATTACTGACATAGTGGTGAAACAAATCACTAAAATGGTGGAGAAAACTAGATAATACAACTGTAATTTAAATATGACTGACCAATGCATAATGGATCATTAAACTGGAAACTGATGATCTATCACCCAAAATATGCATGTATATTGTATGACATAGATTTTGTTTTCCTAGCTTTTCTTTAAATTCTGGAGAGTTTGAAGCTTTAGAAGTTGTTTTACAGAATTCCTGTTCTGTAGGGCCATGTGATAATGGCCAAGCACTTTATCCGTGAAAGTTGTGGGAGAAACGTGCATAAAACTTGCACAGGCTTCAGGTAGGTTACAGGCTTCATTCAGAATACATCCCTGTAGAATAAGGGGTACATTTATAACAAATGGATTGGACTGATGGTGATGATGGAGTACTTCTGTACAGTGAAGCTAGTTGATTGTTTAGATGAGAACATGAAGGCGATAAATCATATCTGCTACTGCATGCAAATGAATTAAAGGCAGGCCTGTTAAAAAAAAAAAAAAAAAGAAAAAAAGAAAAAAGAAAAAAAGAACATTATCAAGAACCTACCTATAAAGAATTTTAAACTTTAAATAGCAAATTCTATTTCAGTGCTACATGTATGATCTTGGAAAATTTTACCTGGCAAGCCTTGTCTTTAACAAACTTTGTAAGTAGATGTTAACTAACGCATAACAAATACCCTGTATTGTAACCTTGATTTAGACAGGAATAAAAAGGATCTTGCACTTCTGCAAATTTCCTCATTGGTCTCAGCAAGAACTCAATCCACTTGCCTCCCAGCTCCCACTGTTGAGTCAAAAAACATTAGAACATTGAAGGTTTGTTTTCCAACCTATGTATATTTAATTATTCCTTTTTAAAAGATGTAGAGAAATGGTCTTGTTAGAGCGGTTTTCAGAATCAGCAGATTTGGGTTCCAGTTCCAGCCGTGTCACTGGCTGACATAATTTTAGGCAACATATTAGATAAAATCTCTAATCTCAGTGTGTTACGCATGCACCCACCAATGGTTTCTGAGTGCTTCCTTGCTGTTGTTGAGTTTATACAGAAAGCATCTCGTGAACTTCACGGTATGTTTGTTTTGAAGCCGTACCATCTTTCTATCAGATTTGAAACTGCGTTACTGAGGCTTGAGATCCGGGGCATAAAATGTTGACAGCATTCCTTAGCTCTCATATTTATTATCCCCCCTAAATATTTTGAAGCTGAAGTCGTTAATGTTTGGTGGAATGCGGAACAGCCAAGCGAGTGCTGCAGTAGATCCCAAAAACATCTTGATTAAATTAGAGGGGAGGTGGAGGGGAGGAGGGCTGGAACAAAGAGGCCGTTGAGAAGCTGGCACGGCGTGCTGGGAATTTATGTTCCAGCGAGGGGTGGCAGCAACCTACAGCTCTGCACATGGTGCATATACACCCTGTTGTAACAAAGGAGTATGTGTGCATGTGTGAGCGTGTATGTGTATGCATGTGCACGCATGCACGCTTAGGGCAGCTTCTTTTGCTTTCTTGTTTTGGGCTGAAGAAAAAGCTTGAGAAAGGCAGCTTGCGAGAAAAATATTGAGGTTGCAAGTTAGCACTCCTGGGCAAGAGGTACTGTTGTCACCTTGCTGAAATAACTTTCTTGTTCTCTTGGTTGCTGTTGATAATTTTCCTGATTTGCAGAGAAAAGGAAACCTGTGTTTATCAGCGCGTACCTTTGCAGCAGCACAGGTGAGGTTGTGCTGGCGCCCTGCTCTCCCCCTTCCCCAGCCTCAGGCGTGTGGTGGGCTCCCATGCTGTGCCATCTTCCAAGAGCATTAATGATGCATATCAAACTAGATAATCTCCCAGATCAAGAGGACAAGTGTTTAGCCGTGATGGGATAAGGAGGAGACAAGGTTTGTGGGGACACCCCCTCCCCACATGCACACACAGTTTATTATTGGAGCCAATAAGATAAGATTTTGTTGCACAAGCCCTTCCTCAGGCTTTTTAAGGGATGTACAGATAGACTCTAGTTGCAGGTACAGCCAGGAATAGATAATAATAAAATAATAATAAATAAAATAATAATAAAATTTATCAGATTTTCTTTTGCTTTTATTTATTGCTTTTTCCTGGAAGATTGTTTACAAAATGAATCATTCTAAACTCTGTCTGCCTTTGAAAAACATTATATAGAATTTGATGTTGAAATAGAAATTGATACCTGGAGATGCTTGCAACTGCAGAGGCTATGTTGTTGTTTTTCTTTGGCATGCATTTTATTTGTAATTCCACGCCACATTCTAGCATGATCTTGAAATCTCTTATGCCTGTATGGCAATGGTTACGATCAGCAGCCTTTAATCTGGATGCACTTTGAACTCCATGGGACCTCAGAAAAGTTCTCTTTGTGCATCAGGTCCACCACCCTCTAAGGCACTTGAGCAACAACTTTTTTGCTAACGTCTAAGGCATTTTCTTTTGACTTTCCCAAGCTAACTGTTCTGCTTCCTCCAATGTATTTTCATTTATCAGGGTCAGCTAGCTCAGCTTTTTTCTCCTAAACCTTTTTTTTTGGTGGAATCAGTACGGGAAGCATTAAATTAACAGTGTTCATCGCATAGCTCTTGTTTTCATGACACCTGTGATCTATCTTACCTTCATCTTAATGTAAGGTTTTTTCCAGTCCAGCAATCTGGCAGTTTCTTTCTTGAGAGCTCATTTGGAAACACAAAGAGTTTTGTGTTTTGACAATTTGGCACTTACACTTCTTCTTTTCTTCTTCAACCTGAATATGCATTAAAATATTCATTTTAATCTATTTCGCATAATTGATGCTTCAGCAGTTTGTACAGTGAATGAGCAATTTTACGCAAGAAATTAGCAAATGGGCTGAAAAGAGCTGGGTGAAAGGCAGATGATTGGTCCAGTCCAGGCAGTTTAACCAGCACAGTGAAGCGTGCTGCTGAAAAGCTCCTTCTGTGTGAAAAGTTCAGTGCTCAGGGCATTTAAAACAGACCCAGCCAGTCACTTTCATTAATCATCTCCAATGTTGAGAAAAAGGCAGTCATAAAATCTTTGCGACCCATATCACTGCTGTGATGAGCAGCAGCTTCAGCTTTTTTTCTGCTTTCAGAGATGGAAAAAATGTAGATCACATTTCTGCAAACTCTCTTGGAGATTGGGAATCACCAACTTTTTTCTTTAAATTGAAGACTCCTCAGAAAAAGCAGGATGCTCTCCTTTGTCAGTGTTTGTGTCAGACGCTTGTTTTTCCAGTAGCACGTCTGGCCTGGGAAGCAGGTTTAGGAACATGGGACTGGAATTTATGAAAATGCAAAGGACCTGACCTTGGATGCTTCTGCTTGTACGTCCCATTGCGCTGCCGACAGCACGATGCCAGGCTGGTCTGAATGGGTCACAACATACATAAACAGTCTATAATAAAACATCTATCATCTCAGAAACACAGTATACTCTGAGCACTGCTGAACTGGACGGTATTAAAAAATTAAATTATATAATCTTTCTCTATTTGCTTTTTAATTTATCAGTATGGTTTTTTTTTTTTTCCTCATGGCTTAATGCTATCTTGACTTCTTAGGCAGAAATGCTGGTTTAAGTGTGGGTTTGTCTGCATTACCTCTTTATCTTTTTCTTTTCCTGAACTTTGTAGGCATAAACAGTCTTGAACCTATCAAATTTGCTTGACCCAGTAGATATTATACACTTCTAACATGCTGAGCATGAAGGTTCAATTAGGCAAACACTGCCTTAGTAAGTAGTGAATGAGTAAAATCTATAAACTGAATAAAGTTATTCTTGTTACATGTAGCGGTAGATGCATTTGCACTTTCTAATTAGTGGGAAAATGTGGAGAAAACGTAGTTATTAGATTATGAGTGTTTAAGCCTGCCTGTTTTTTGTGAATAGAAATGTTAGTGTAGAGAGACAAGACGTCTGCTCTCTTCCTTGGCTTCTCCAATTACTCACCTGGATGTCTTTTATTAATAAAACCTCAGAAAAAGTGGAATTCGGTGTGCTTTATCTCTTTCCTGCACCTCAGAATGATTAGAGCTATGAAATTACAGACGGGGTTGAAAACGTTAAGGATTGTACTGCAAGGGCTAAGACTGCATTTCTGAGATTTCTGTCATTAAATGCTAGTAACTGTTGGGATTTTTTCTGGTTAAACATTTTATAGGAGCAAAGCTGTTGAAGCTGGCTGGCTCCCGTGCAGCCCAAGCAGAGACATCATTAGTGAATGTCACTTGGAGATGGATCCGTCCTTTCCATCTGGATGGTGTGTGCGGTCGGGTTTTTTGTTTTTGACAAGGTAACAAATCTCGGTGTGTCTGTCTGCTCCCATCTCTCCGTCCGTTGGGGGAGATGCTACAACGAAAACCTTGGGGATAGACCTTGCCCCGGTAGCTTTTCCCTGCGTTCTCTGGAGCTGCTGGTACGATTCCTTGCCTTCCACCAGACTGAGAGAAACATTACGTCTGATGGCTGACAAAGGCAGCTCTGTTTTATACTTCTCTCCCCACCCCCATTTCCCCCTATTTTGGTACCCAGCTTACAAGGTTGACTCAAAGGCCTTTTCCTCCTGTGTTGGGCTGTACCACGCTTCATGTAAGAAATAATTGCCTGTTATCCTTAAGTTTGGGTTTTTGGGGGGAGCTTTCCCCTTCAATTGTGTTTTTGGCCCAATATATGGCTTTATAAATAGTTGATGATTGATCTCTCCCATTTCCCCTCCTCTTCCTTTTTTTCACCTTAAAGGGTGCATTGTATAATGCTCTGAACCCAACAGCTCTGGTATTTTTATAATATGTGGCAATCTCGGCTGCTTGCTACAAGGCAGGGATGATAACCAGCTCTCTGTCAGAATGGATATGGATTTCCCTAGAATTTCAAAGGGTTGATCGGGCATGATAATGCGCAACACAGAACAGGGTTGAAGCAGTAAGTTAAAACCATTTCAGCAGCCTGTTTGCGTGAACAGGATAACGGTTGGGACATCACTTCTTGGAGTCTTCAACGGCAAAGAAGGGAAACGTCTGTTTGGGTCTAACTGTATCTTTATTGGCTTTAATCTCTTTCAATAAATGTAGGCTGAAAGATGTAAATTGTATTACAAATACAGAGATTTTTCTTCATCACTTATACTCCTGCTGTAGAAAAAGGGGATTTGTTAAGGTTTCTGTGCACGGCAGTGCTGTGCCGTGGCAGCTGGAGACAGCAAGGCTGGAGTGTGTGGCTGCACCTTTGCTTTGCAAGGTGTGTCAGGAAATGCTGGCTCAATGTGCTTTTTGATGTGCCTGAATTTCTCAGCTTTTCTCATGGAAGCTCTTCAGAATGCGAACAGTGACAGTTTTAGCATGAAATCCTGTCTCTAATGAAGTGAAGATTAATAGTACCGTTGAACTCATTAAGGAAGTTGCTTCGCCCTCCTTTGCATACGAGCTATATTGCATGCAGAAACGCCTCTTCAAAGAGGGCTTTGCATACAGAGGTGCCGTCCGTCAGTAATTATGGATGTGCGTCTTTGGACATTCTGGTGTCTTTATTAGAAAACCAGAAGCTTATCTGTTCCTGTATTTAGCTAAAGCCAAATGTGTGCCAGCACCGGCTCTTCATGCAGTAGTTGAGTCCAATTGCACACAACATAGAAGTGCTGGCTGCTTGTTACCAGCAGGGAGTTTAAATAAGTAAATACATTTTTAAAATCTGACACTCAGCTGCAGGCTAGTTTGGGTGTCAGCTGGTTTTGACAACCAGTCATGTCTATCTGCACCTTTTTTTTGTTTTCAGTCTACTGTTTTAGTGAAGTATACAAGTTCATGAGTCATATAGCCTTAGGTTTAACTAGGCAGCTCACTAATGTGCAAGTGTCCCCCAGGACAGAATGCTTTGTATTCATATGGTTAAATTGTATTGTAGTCCTTGTAGTTTAAAAAAAAAGAAAACAACAAAAGCCAATTGCTTTGTCTGTTGGGGTAAATCCCATATTGATTTAAAATTTGAATGGAAATGGGAATGTATGCATGTAAAGCCCTGTCAGAGTAATTCCCCCCCCCCCCCCCCCCCCCCAATGTTGTTGTGGTGGTTCTTTTTGTGATGAAATACAGAAGTGAAGAAACATTTGCCAGAGGAGGCTAGAGGGTGTAGCAGGCTATTGTGGTATTTGTGGAAGAAGAGGTAAACTTTTGGTAAATGTCATGGAGACTCAAAGGAGAGATTGTGCATTTGAAAGCATGTACTACTTTATGTACTACTGTACTACTTTTTTCTCTTTTTTTTTTTTTAACTCTGGCTTTATCATACAAAACTAAAAAAATAAATACATTGACGTTAACACTGTGCTGAAAAACAGACTGCGGCTCTGTATAGTCTTTCAAATACAGTCAGCACAAACTCTAGTTGGATCAAAGCATCTCCTGTAGTACCAACAGGCAAAAAGACCTGCTGTCGAGCACATCTCCCTGCTCCTCCAAACTTCTCTGTGACAAACACTGCTTCTTCAGCAAGCCATATACACTCCGATATCCAAAAGTATCCAAGAGTGACTGTTGCCCTAGTGAATCCGGGAAATAGATAATAATCTGTGCACAAGGCTTATGAAGTGAGAACTGGCAGATGCTGCGTTAAGGTTTCCCTCCTGGATCCGTCTCCATAAGTTGTAACACCTTGCCAGACCCCATCTGAGCAACCTCGTTTCCGCAAGAATCGTTATGATGGGGTGGCACTGGCAACTCGTGATGTGCGTGTGGTCGAGGGACAAGGAACAAGGATAGGAGGGGCTGGCAGGCAGTACCGAAGGGCTGGGAGTGAGATGCAAGGTCAAAGGAGGGAGCAGCAGGACTGCCTAGAGAGATGGGAGCGTGAAGGAGGTGGTGGCCAGCTGTCATCACAGCCTCATAGTCTGGCTTTGTCAAGGAGGTACCTTACATCAGCAAAATTGAAGTATTGCCTGTTTTGTGATATGATGTTCAGTAAAGGAAGATCATTCCTGTTGGCCTTCTTATCCTGCATTTCTTCAGCTTCCATACCAAGCTGTCCTATATTCATAGTCTTGCTTGATCCTGCTAAAATGGGCAAATCTATGTGTTTCCAGGCTTGTAATGTTGAAAATCCCACGTTCTCTGGAAATTTCTCTGTCTCTGTACTGTAAGTGGCCGAGCAATTACTGGATTTGCTAGCATAAATAGCAGTACTTAATTGAGCCTAAATTATTTGTAGATGCAGAGCATGCTCACTTCCTCCGCCTTTTTACCATCTTCCCCAATTAACTTTCATTTCTCTGTTTTGTTGCAGAGCAAAGAAGTGGGATTGCAGCTCCAGGAAGACTTGATGAAGGTCTTGAATGAACTCTACACGGTAAATCAAACTGACTTCTTGGCATCTGCAATTCCCATCTGCATTTCGGGCAGAAGGAAGAAGTGTTTGACTTCTCCCAGCCTGCTGTTACAGTAGAGACTAAGCACCAAGACTGATAAATGTCTGCAGTCTTTGCAGTTTGAGGCAGCTCGTGTTCACCAGTCTACAGAGCACCATAAATCTTACTTTTTCACTCTATCCTTACATTGTTTCAGCTCTGTAAGTGTTGGCTCCACTTCTCAAAGATCTCACCTTAGCGCACACCTGCTACTAGCTGCAGTGTTGGTTTTAGGAAGAATAAGAGATACTAGAATTATTTCCAAATACGCTAAAAATCTTCAGTCCGTGGTTTTGTGTGGTCTGAGCATACAAAAGGCAGCATACAGCTTCAGCGGGGGGACCCACTGTGTTTATTTGTTCCTTAACTCTTTCAGCAAAACAGCTCCCTTTAGAGTAATAGTCTTCCATCTGTGCTTTTTGCTTCTCAGTATATCCATTGGAGACACCAAGAAAGAGGCATTGCCTCGGGAAGGAGAAGGAATGTGTTCATAAAAGTTCATATGCTGCTTGGGGATTTTTCTCCTCATGTAGATGAATGGAAAAGCCTGTTGTTTGATTAAATTTTTGCTTTCTGCAGCTGTTACTGAGCTAGTTCTTGTTGTAAAAGCAGAACCTACGCACGGTTTTGTTGCTCAAAATGTCTTTTCTTTCGTCCTTCCCTAATGATACATTGGGTCATTACACTGAGGTACATGTTATTTCCTTCATTCTTTCAAAAGATGATCCAGGGATGTTTCTCAAGCCATGGCATATCAATCTTGTGATGAAATTCAGTATTAATATCAATGCTAGCATATGGAGGGGGGGCAGGGGAGGGATGTTCCCAAAATTTCCCCTATCAACAAAAAGGTATAGAAGGGAATTGTTTCATTAGAGCATCGAAGCCAAATATTCAGACTAATCTTTTAGGAAAAAAGGGAGCTTAGGAGTAGAAAAAGGGAATTCATTATGCACCAGTGTTCTTGCTGCTGAAATGGCAGTTGAAGAGGTGAGACTGTGAATCCAGTTTATGATTTTCCTCTTTTTCTGCATTAGAGCGTTTAGCATTACTGAGTCTTTTCTGTGGGCAAAGAGGGTTTGTGTTCCTCGACAGGAAAGCCAAGAACGAGCAGTTCGGTGGAAGCTGGAGGCGTTTTGAAGCTGACCTGTGGTTCAGTGTACCATCGCTGTAGTTGTTAGTACAGCCTTGGTTTACAATAGTACGAGCAAACTGTGTTGTGCTCATGTTCCTGAAAGGTAGAGAATTTACTTTGGGTATGAAGGTGGCTTTGTAAATGTAGCAGTGCCTGTCATCAGCGCTGCCTACTCTAGAAATTATTTTTTATTTGAGGGCACAATCTGATTCAACTTTTGAGTCATGTACTTGGATGGGATCCTAAGGAAGAATATAGAGCTGTCTCTAAACACAGACTTTTAGGAACTGAGATTTATTTCTAATCCAAGTTCACATGGCACTTAAGTTGATAAGGTGACTGGTTAGTGGAGTTTACATAGACATAGGTAATAATTTCTGCATGCCAGGCTCTGACAGATCATTGAGCCAAATACTGAGTCCTGATAATTTCCCTGTCACTGGAAGGAAGATCTTCCGGAATTCAGCCTTTGATAACCAAAGCTGGGGTATTAACTTTTTTAATGTTAGTGCTAGGAACTTGATATCTATTTATTCATTCCTTCTGCTGTAAAATTTTAAATTGTCCCTTCACCAGAAAATTTCTTTTCCTTTGAAAAAACCACTTCTGCTGATCATATTAAAAGATATTTCTTGCTGGACTCAATCACTGGTGGAATTGCTTTCATTGGTACTTTAAGAAATACTTCCACAAACTAACCTCTTGTTCTGCTGGGTATCTAAAGGATTGGCAGAATTCATATTTTCAGGCAAAATGCATGTCTGTGAAAATGGACAAAGTCTTTAGTTTCCCTACACAGATGAAATACAGAGGCTTGTTACTTGTAAGTTTTTGTCCTAAATTGTCCTGTGCAATCCGTCCTTGACTGTGCTGTTGCCCTCAGCAGGCACTAGTGAGTCAACAGTAACCCCATCACCAAACACGGGGCAGGCAGAGCTTGTGGTTGCCAATGTGGCACTGTCAGCAGGATAAAATCATCAAAATTATGATTTCCTTTTCTGCTTCTCTTGCTTTCTGCCAGTTCCACTTTCAGTGATAGAGGAAAAGAAACTACTTTGCATCTATTATTATAAATGCCTGATTTATAGTCTAAGCATATGCAGGAGCTGAAAGTGTGTGTGTGTGTAAATTATTCAGACAGTCTCTCTTTAATACTGGCTGCGTTCACATTCTCTTTCATGTTTAAATAGAACGTCTCTTTGTATCTGAGAACCTTTGCTGATCACTGCATAAAGAGAGAGCATGCATCCTACTTATGTAAAATTATGTTATGGTTCAAACTAAGGTGAAATAGGTATAAATGGGTTTTCATCTAAAATAAATCAAATGATTTGCAAGTGGGATCTTTGTTAATGCTGGAACGACACTATTGGGGTGTCTTTATGCAACTTTGCATTTTTTTGCCCCGTATCAAAATTATATCATAATAATGTTTGCTTTGGTGAATTGAATTGCTTTGCAATTGTGGATAAAAAAAGCTAGTTTATATATTATGCCCTTTGTTTTTTTGGTTCTGTTTTCTTAACACAAAGCTAGACATGAATAGCCTGTGAAACAAATGGGGTTTTTTTTGTGACTTTGGGGGATATTTATCTATACTTACTTATAAAAAATGTGCTATAATAAAAGTTGTCCGTATAGTACAGGGTCCAGGTCTCCCTGAGCAAAAGAATTGCACTCTTTTATTAATATTTTTATTACATAAGGTGAACAGAGGTGTTTTTACGCATCAAATTTGATTTAAACAAATCGAACCTGAGTTGCTTTTGCAGCCGTTGTGTTCAGACTATTGATTTGCATACAGTTCCTTGAGACTTATGGTGTTTAAAGGACTGATAGGCATCCCTTCTGAAACCTTACCTGCTGATGAAAAGCTATCATTTTCCAACGTTGGCATATAATTTTCTTTGAATAGTAAGGAGGCTGGATTTAGTCTGTATCTTTTTTTGTTTTTTATGACTCCTTTATTGGGTTGTACAAGAAGGCGCATGCCAAAGTTAAACAAAGAAGCAGCTGCAAAATAATCCACTTTGATTTCAGATTAATTTCAAGAGCCAGTTTCATTTGTGTATCTTCTGTCATGCTTTTTTGAGATGTGAAATTTCCCTGAGTATTTTGCTGGTTTAGATATTTCTAACTTCCAACTAGCAACCAGACTTGCTGGTCACTGTCCAAATGCCTCAGCTTAGTTAGTATGATATCCTGCATTTAATATAAACACGATGGACAGCTATTATGAAATAGTTATGTTAAAGAAACTTACAGTTTTGGGGAGTGCATTGGCCAAAAAAAAAAAAAAAAAAAAAAAAAAAAAAAAAAAAGGTGTTGCAGCTTGTGACTTCTTTCTTAGGATTTTTTCCTCCCTCCTAGCCTGTGAGCTTTCCAGATATATGTATAACTGTTCTCCCTGAGACTTGGTCATGTAGATAAAGTAAGGCAAAACATCCGTATGCCTAGTTTGTCAGTAGGTAAGCCCATTTCTTCCTCAGCAAATCAAACTGTGGTGCCCTCTGACTCTTGTGTATCATTTTCTGCAGGTTATGAAAACCTACCATATGTACAATGCTGACAGCATTAGTGCTCAGAGCAAACTGAAAGAGGCAGAGAAGCAGGAAGAAAAGCAGATTGGGAAGTCAGTGAAACAAGAGGACAAGCAGACGCCACGCTCCCCTGACTCAACTTCCAACGTCAAGTTTGAAGAAAAACATGTTCGACGAAGCTCTGTCAAAAAAATAGAGAAAATGAAGGAGAAGGTACTTCCATAGCACTGCTATTGCTTGTGTAGAGTGCTTGAGGAGGGGACCTTTGCAGTAGTTCAGCACAGGGGCTACTGACTTCCCTCCTTTGTGACATTCAAATGCAAGTCTCAGTTTTTGTACAAGCTTTAAACATTCGGATTTAGGAAAGGCAAAAGCTAGCACCAGGTTTCTTTTAGGACAGTCAGATAGGCATTTTATATTATCCCAGGTTGTACAGGCATGGCACAGAAAGCTAAAACGAGGTTAGAGTATGAAAGTAACAACTGCCTTCTTGGAAGTCATGGTTAACATATCTTTTTCTTGTACAGAGTACAAGATTTTTGATTACCATTTCGTGTCAGCTTAAGATTTGACCTGTGCTACAGGGAGACATGCAATCCCAAACTGACTTCATGGGCAGAACCAGTTGCCTTAGCAATCAGTCAGTCAGTTAAGTAGTTCAGCGCTAAGATTCAAGCCAATAGAAGGTGAAGAGTTATTTTTGGATTGATTTAGGCTCTGAAAGGACCAAGTTTAGGTCTCATTTCTGCTGGAAGAGGTGGAGTGCCTGCTGCAGCCCTCAGACTACCTATGGGCTTCTAGCAGCCGCTCTGGTAGTGCTGGAGCTGGGCCATATCCTCATAAACCGACCTTGTTCCTTCATTCTTCCTTTAATCTTTCCCAACTTGCAGTCTGTTTTAAGAGCAGACTTTAAATGCAAAGCTGTCTAGTATAGTAATGCTTAAAAACATCTAAATAATTAATCTAAATTCTAAGTCTTTGAGTCTTGATAAAACTGGAATCCAAATGAACAAAAACTGTGTGAGCAGGGTGAGGTTTGTTCAGTATACTCTGGTGTTACTAAGAATGCTACTACTCCTGCTGCACCTCTTTTTAAAATACATTCTGGTTTTGGTTTCTCTTCTAGCGCCAAGCAAAGTACACAGAAAATAGACTGAAGGCTATTAAGGCAAGAAACGAGTATCTGCTAGCTCTGGAAGCCACCAATGCATCTGTATTCAAGTATTACATTCATGACCTGTCTGATCTCATTGATGTAAGTGCTGCTACTTGGGTGCCTGCAATGAATATCATTGCCGTTAACCCTCACATGTGCCTCTCCTTCTTCAACATCTTATATACCAGCACAACTGGTAACCTCTGTACAGCTGTGGAATGATGGTCTTGGATGGGCAACTTAGAGGGTAACAACAGGCGTGATAATTGGTCATTAAGATGTTACACGAGCTTTTCTTAGATGGCTAACTCGGAGTTTGGTGCACAGGTAGAAGCTTGCACAAGAAACCTGGCATTGAAACGTGTAGAAGGAGGAGTTGCTTAGTTAAAATGAAACTCAGCTTCAGTATCACACTGTTGCTTGGCATTTTCTATTTACTATTTTAAGCAAACCTGCAAGATGGTAACTCAGAAGCACATTTAAAAAAAGAAGGTTAACTGTAGAAACAGTGTACCAGTTGGTAAAAGAAATTGAGGACAGAAGCATTTTCTAAAGCTGCTTTTAACTTGTTTTGAAAAATTCCATATATTTCAAGGCTAATGCTTTCTCTAGCATATTTCACAAGAGGGATGAACCTCCCTGCTTTTTAGACCTTCCATTCTCTGATGCCCCAACCCACCAGCGCTACAGCAACTTGATGCATTTCTTCTGTCATTGGGACTGCAGAGCACTTTCAGTCCAGTTTTGAAAGGTGTCAGAGGAGTGTCAACAGTGATGGAAGTTCCACTGCTTGCCACTCCGCAGTCTCTCTGTCTGCGCAAAGAAACGAAGAAGTAAACTGGCTATAGAAACCAGTCCCCGCTTTCCTTAGAGTGCTCTCTGCAGAAACTGGGTAATGGAGCAGAAGGTGGAGGGAGCTTGTTCCCCAGCTGCCTGCAAGCTCTCTGTTCTGCAGCTGAGTGATGCCCCCAGTATTCAGGGGGCATCAATTCTGCTTTTAGTAAAACACACAACAAAAAACCCCAAATCTCTCCTCTTTGAAAACTCAGAAAAGCCAGTTAGGAATTGTGAGATTTTTCACAAATACATAACTGCACATTTCAACCTGCAGAACTAGAGTACCGAATGCACTGAACGCATTGTGTCTGGGTCACTGACTGTTGGTTGGTATTATTCTGCTTGCCAAGGACAGCCCGCTGCCATCACTGTTAGAAACACTCAGCTGCAAAGCCTGAAGAGAACTTTCTTTGTAGGAGCGGGGAGTAATGAACAGAAGTCTCCAGACGCAGGCAATGAAGAGCACTCAGATCACTATTAATTAGTCAGCTATTACAATACCTAACAGTATATATAATACATTTATTCAGCTGATCGTAAAATCACATGAAGTGCACTTCTGCTAGGTATTTATTTAAACCTGTCCTTTGGAGGTCGGGATTGTCAGTGCTAGATGGTTTTGAAAAATACTGTTATTTTGAAATGTCACGTTTTGCAAAATTGCTGTACTGAAGAGATGTGTTTGGTTTATACTTGCTGCCTCTTTAGGGGACCTTTTTTGGTTAACATTTGCTCAACTTGAACTGTGCCTTCTTGGTTTTTTAACAAATGATAACTTTCTGTATATTTTTATGTTGAAACATACAAGATAGAGATTAATTTCACTGACATCAGCGTAATTCAATTGTCTTATTTTTTTCTTTTAAAATCCTATCTATAAGTCCTCCCCCAAATACTGCAACTGTGCTTGGTTCAGTTGTCTGCTAACAGACTGTTCTTAGTACATTTTCATGAGTCATATATAGTAAAGAATCCATTTGGATTTCATAAATCCGTAACAATTTTTAAGCACAGACCTGAGATCTTTTTAGTAGTACATTGACAAATGTAGGTTATCCAGCTTTGGAGGAAGTGCTCCTCTTGCTAGATAGTCTCAGCTGCCTCTGGGGCATGGTAGGCAGTGGTGCAAGACAAGAAGCCAAGCTTCTGCAGTACATGGATTTGTCACTTCCTAGGGAGGAGCCATCATGACTCTGGGTGAGTCCATGCCCATGTTAACCCCCTTGTGTTCCTTGAAGCATTCAATTTAACACTACATTTCAAGTTCTCATAACCTTTAAAAGAAAAGTATTATCTGTTCTGTTTTCAGAAGGCATGGAAAAATGTGGGACTTGCTGGGAGCACAGGAGATGGAATTCAGTTATCTCATTGTTAAGACGCGGGGAATATAGATTTACTAATGCCTTTGATCCTGAAGGATCGAAAATTAACAATTATAACCAGTGATGGTTATCTGATGCATCTGACTTAAATAAAAATGTGATTTTTAAGCCAGTTCTTAATTCTTTTCATCACTTGATGATATTGAATTTCGAAATATAATATAAAAGCAATCTTCAAAGTTACTTAGAAGTAGATTGTGTTAGGCCAAATAGCATTAAACTTGTCATGTTTATACAACACATTGTGTTCCCCCTCCAATGTGCATGGAAGGATAATAGTGAGCTAATTCTTCATCGTGAGTTAAGAGCAATAAATTGTTCCTGACATAGCCCAGTAGTTTTGAATTTCCTGACTTTGGGGACTGAGGCAGCTCTTTGATGCTAATGAAATATTACAGTAATGGGGAAGTTTGTATTAACTCATATTTATGAAAGGGTCACTAGGACAGAATTTTAAAAAAGATAAAAATGCATGTGTATGTGAGAGTCCTAAAGCTTACTCTACTCTTCTAGGAATAGGTATACTATTGCTCTTTACTCCAGGATCTCATACTTTACCTTCCAAATGTAAATTGCATTTTAAAACAGAGGGCTCTTTCTCTTTAAATCTTCTATTTTGGGCCTGTTTGAAAACTGCTGACTGGCAAAGGGTTAATCAGCTGTCATGTTGGGAAGTGAATTTGAATGAGTTATCATTAAATTCTTATAAAAAATTGATTTCCTTGGAGAACAATTCCATCAAACATTTATATAACCCAGAAAAGGGATGGTAAGACTGATACATTTATAAATATGGTACACCGGACTTTTAAAAATGTTGAAGTGGGGGAGTGGGCTGAAAAATGTTTTCTGTCACTGGCTTCAATAACATAAAGCTAAAAAACTCTGCCGTCTTAATGTAGTCCTGCTGCTCAGCGAGGTGGGGTGTAAAATACTAAGTCCCATTTGACTTCCCAGTCCCACCAGCGAACTCCCCTTGTGCAGCAGATCAGCTTTCCTTCCGCACGTGGATGTGTGCTGGAGCAGGGCGAGCGCAGGGAGGACAAGCTGGTCGCCCTGGGTGGGTGTGCAACTGTCTGGCCCACAGTAGGAGGGGAAAAGGAGCGACTGCTCCTGTCAGATCTGAGCTGATCCTAATCCTGGCTGGACCGTTGGCCCAACTTGGGCTAGCTTTCCCCAAATTACTGCAGAGGATGGCACTGTAACGTGCATGCAAAAGAGCAGTAGCTTTGAGTGGCTGTTGATCCAAGACTGCCTCCACACGTGCAAATTCTCAATCAAGCGTCTTTTGGGTTTTTTTTGGCTAGTTTTTGTTCTTTCTGATTGAATGTAATGTCCTTTAATTCTCTGCCTCCAGCCTAACCAGCAACTGCAGCTCTTTTTACAAGACTCCACACCTGCCACAGCTTGTTGGCACAGGAGCCAGGCATCTAGCAGCGCTTGGTGACAGAAATTCTGTGAAAGCAGGGAATGGTCCAGTAGTTGCTCTCTCTTCTCTCTCCCTCCACCCCTATTTCCGCCCCCCCTCCCTTTTTTTTTGCGTTTGCACACAATGATAGTGATGAGAACCAAATGATGGGTGAGGAGGAGATTTCATGTGAATTTTGCTTACAGAGCAGCACAGCAATCAAGCAGATGGTCTCTTTCTTTTTGGATATTCTCCTGGCGTATGTAATCTTGCTTGTAATTCCAAGAAGGTGGGCTCCTTTCTTGCTCGCTCTATTAGATGTCTGAAAAATTCAGGCTGTTTCTGATCAGCTAATGAAAAGCGCATTTCTCCCTTCTGAAACATTAAAACTTGGCTGCACAGCCATGGTGGAGATGAAGCTGCTTGATTGTCTTCCAGTGACATCATCCTGGTGTCAGTAATAGCCAGGAAATTCTTGACCACGACCACTTTCAGCTTGAAAGTTTTTGCTCTTCTGTTTCACCCCAGCAATGAAGTCATCCCAACTGATCGCTGCTTGCTTTTTGGATGACTCTGTTCTTTATGCCTGCGATGTAAGGTCATGTTCTTGCTTCCTGAAGTACACTGAATTGAGCAGTTTTCTGTATCTTGGGTGGAATAATTTAGATGCAGATGATCCAAATCCTGTGTCTTGTTTTTCCGGGTAGTACTTTAGTGCATTGTTTTCTTCTTACTTTGAATAATTTTATTTAAGGATTTTGGAGTGTTTCAGTGGGAATCAGCGCCCCTGAAAATAAGGTTAGAATCTAAAGAAATAACACTGAACATACCCACTTCTAGGTTACTTTTTGGTTTTCTAACAGCATGAAATGAACTTTCTAGTACTCCATGAGAACTCTGCAAAGTGTTATAATAGTTTAAGCTGCACTTGTCTTGGAGACTAATTATAACATGGTGTTGAAATTTGTATGGGATTAGAGGTTGAGAATTCTGTTTAGGGCCAACTCTGAAGACCCCTGGTCAAGATGCCTCTGCGATCAACGAGAGATGTGAGACCGCTCTGGTACCCAGAAGGTGATAAAATATCCACGACTTGTTATCCATCTATGTAACTTCTGGCTTCGGAAACATTTTGATTTCCATTACAGAATTTCTTTGCTTATTCATATGGAATTGTGTGTCTTTTTCCAGCAGTGTTGTGACCTGGGATACCATGCTAGCCTCAACAGAGCTCTCAGGACATTCTTGTCTGCTGAGCTAAACCTGGAGCAGTCAAAGCATGAGGGTCTGGATGCCATTGAAAACGCCGTTGAGAACCTGGATGCCAACAGTGATAAGCAGCGCCTGATGGAGATGTACAACAATGTCTTCTGTCCACCCATGAAGTTCGAGTTTCAGCCGCACATGGGTGATACGGTCAGTTTATATTCCTCCTCTGGCTCTAGCTCTGTAAACACTTGCAGCTTCGCCTGTTTACTTCCCTCGTCTTGATAGATAGACCCACTAAAAGGCCACCTGTTTGGCTCTATTTTTGGGAGGTAGAAGGGAGCCTTGGAAAAGGGAGCTGATTTGGAAGATTAAGCAGAGGCTCATGGCATGGATGTCTGAATATGACTGACTCTCACTTTTTGGCTGTTAAAGCTAGTGAAGATGAAAATGCTTAATTAGGTATAATACTAAATGTAGATAGGAAACTGTTTTAAGCTCTCGTTCAAGCCACAGTTAACCTCTGCACCCTGAGACAGACTCTGAAGTTAGAGGAAGGGGCAACAAGATAAGAGACTTAAATGCTGGTTTTTGGGGCATTTGATTGTGTAATCTTAGAGCACAAACAGTTTGTAGTGGTGCTTTATGCATCTGCATTGTGAGACAAGGCCATCAGAGGACTTTCATTTTTGGCAATGAAAATCTCTCTCTTTATAGGTTTATCAAGATGTGGTTACTCATCTGGGAACTGTTTAAAGTCGCACAAGCTGAAACCGGTTCACAAATCTAAATGGGAACACATGTACAATGTAATCATTTAGGTCAATTGGTTGGATTTCTAGATTATCCTCCTGAACACTGAGGAAAAACTGTAAGGATGGTCTCTTGCAGCCAGCCTCTTCTTACAGTCGCTGCTTAAGGCTTCTCTTTGTCTCTTCCCTCTTAAGTGAAACCCTCAGACTGCAAATGACCTTTGTCGGTTTTTCTGTGCTTGGTAGTATCCTGTAAGATCGTGGGAAGAAAAAGAATTACCTGCAGACTGTCATTCAGTTAACAGCTCACATTCGCTGAATCATTTATCTTGGTTCTTCTCAAGGCCGAATGAGTGTTTATAAATGCAGGCTGATAGTCTTATTGCAATGGTCCTGCATATACCAGATTGAATATATGATGGTATATGTGCATGTGCGTGATAAAACTCCAATTCCAATTTCTGTCTTTAAGCAATAGCCTTATGCAATGAGGTCAATGTTTTCCTTTAAAAAAACCCAAATACCAAACTAGAAGGAAAAGCTGCCTCATGCTGTGAAATAAGACTAATTCTTAACAGTACAGGGAAGCCCACTGTTCTGGCATATTTGACAGGTCCCTAACCTGTTATTTTTTGTTTCGACTTCACTGCATTCATTAAATAGTGAATCGTACCTGTTGCTGTAGTGTACAGGTAGTTCAGCTGAGCAAGCTCAGCCACTCATACCCCTGCCTCAGGATGCCTGGATAATATATTGAACCAAATTCTTCTTGATGTGCTAACAAGCACACGCGCTTCTCCTTGAGGTTTTAGGGCGTGGTTTAGCCTAATACGTGTGATAGAGGACCTTCAGACTTTCAAAACTCATGACAAGCCTTACATTACTGAAAATAGCTATTTTTTTTCTAGTTCTTCTTTGATGTTCATGTTCTCCCTCTTGCTCACTTTTCAGCACAGTTGGGAAGTGAACTGCCATTTGGTAGAACACAGGCCTTTTCCACTGGTTGAAATCCAGGGCTACAAAGATTTAAAATTAAGCAATTTGGAGGATGTTTGTTTATAATAATATAATGAACTATTTGCAATGTTCTTGATTATGTGGGGGTTTTTTCCTAGCCCTCTGAAAACGGTGCTGTTTCTCTTCCAGGAGTCGCAGCTATGTGCCCAACAACCAGTCCAGAGTGAGTTAGTGCAGAGGTGCCAGCAATTGCAGTCTAGATTATCTACGCTTAAGATTGAAAATGAAGAGGTGAGCTAAACAACCAAAATCGCCAACCCTTCTACTACTTCCAGCGGGGAGTGGGGACTAATTAAGGAAGAATCTAGTTTCTGTGATCCTCTTTTATGAAGACTTGTGGTAAAATTAAAGAATAAGGCAACTGAGGTCAGCAGTATATTAGTGTGTGATTTCACATGAAAACTGGGTGCACAGAGAGGATCCTTTAAAATACCCACATGTATCTCTTTTCCCATCCTTAAGTTGATAGGGCTGGCTATGTTGCAGAAGTTGTATTTGAATAGCTAATAGAAAAAGGGGAATTTAATGTTTTGAAGTGAAGACAGTGAATTTGCATAACTTAAGGTAAGAGCTAATTCTTGTTTAATTGGTCACGTAAGATGAGAAGACTAGATCAATGACATTTGTTTGGGAATGCGTCAAAATACCTAATCTGCACCTCTGCGTTCAAGCATTTTTAATCCTCCTTGGGCAAAATTTGCGACTCCTTTATGTCTAGGAAGTTGATTCTGGCCTTCAGTAAAAATTTACAGTGCCACAAAGTCCTGTTTTTAATATCTAACATTTGATGCCCAGTAGATGTAGTTACAGAAGACGATTATAAGATCTTTGTTCCAGCACTCTTTGCTTTGAGGTTAAATTTCCTTACATTTCCTCCTCATCCCAGTCTGTAAGATTACAGGTGTTTTCCTATTCCTGGAAGGTTCCGTGTGCTGCCAGCCCTTTGTTTATATGGACTGTGCTGTTAACGAGCAGAACTTACACCTTAGTTATAGCACACAGGATGTGAAACCAGTAGTATCTGTTTATTAGTAAAATGCTCCAGGGTACTTACTACCTCTGTTTTTCACTTGCAACATACTATCTTCATTTTTTAAGTACTCTCATTCTTGCTGGACAGGTTAAGAAGACTATGGAAGCTACACTCCAGACAATCCAGGATATAGTCACGATAGAGGACTTTGATGTCTCTGACTGCTTTCAGTACAGCAACTCTATGGAGTCTGTTAAATCCACTGTCTCAGAAACGTTCATGAGCAAACCGAGCATTGCCAAGAGACGAGCCAACCAGCAAGAGACAGAGCAGTTCTATTTCACAGTAAGGAGTTAATTTTCGGTATGAGCACGTATAATGTATTTAGAATTATACTCACAAGAGAGTGCAAAATGAGGCTATCATCTTACAAAAATGCTTCTGTAATTGATTTTGGACAAGCAGAGTAAGCATATTAGGTTTTAAAATGGGTGCTTTGAATTCTTTAGAAATATATTGGGATACCTTTGTTGATGCAAACTTATTCTGTGGATAAATTGTGTAAAACTTAATTTCTTCTGCATCTAAAAAGGAATTGTCTGAGAAAGACCTTAATAGCTTGTAAATATCAATTTTCAAAAATAATACAAACTAAAAGAATGTTTAGCTCTTTCATTTCTTGTTATTACCATCTTACAGTTTCAGCTCACATAAGCTTTTAATTGTGTCGATGCATTTTTACAAGATGCTAAGAGCTTTTTATATTGAATTTCATACCAGACTATACATTTTTTTCCTAAATTAGGTTTATGTTAAACTGTTGAATTCGCTTCCATTTTAAAAATATTTCAAAATAGCAGATGAAAATCATACCTCTTATTCTGGTTACTTTGTCATTCCTTTGGGCATCTTTTGCTATACTTACTGCCCTTTACATTCCTCTTCCAAGAATGGTGTTGCTGATTAAAAGTCTGAAGTTTCTGTGCAAATTACACTAGCTGGCAGGATGGTTTCTGTCAGGCCTTGACTTAGAAAAATTAAAAAGCCTTTGTAGAAGGTGAAACTGAGAAAAGTGGGTGGAGAAACTGATTCAATTAAGAAGGGATTGACCACCCTGCCCAGGGTTATGAAACTAGAAAAATGATTTTTTAATTGAACTCTAAGCGTTCCCTCTCCAGAGAGGGTCTATTGTAAGTCCAAATAGGAGACTGAACCCAGGACTTTATTTGGATGTAATATTTTTCCATTTCATCGTGTTAGTATCCTGCTGCAGCGCAGTGAGGTCCCAGCAGGACTGCAGAGCCGTCTCAGTAAGCAGAGGTGCAATCTGTCATGTCCTGCGCAATGTGGGTAAAATAACTATCAACAGAACGAAGCTGTTCAGGGAGGCCCTCTTTAACCAGCCTAATCAGATGCTTGATTGATCTACTATTGACCAGACTTATAAATATCCTTTATAAGGATTTCAAGCTTTGAATCTATAAGGAACAGTTTTTCCAGTGTATGAGAAAATGCTCAGATGAGTATTAATGAGACTGAGGGCAGAGCTGTGTAGCAATATGGGCGAGGCATTCTTTGTGTAGGGGGGAAAAATCTCTATTCTGTAGTGCAGAATAGAGATTTAAATCCCCTCATACCTTATGATGTGCTAAATGCTGAGGGATATGAACTGAAAGAAAAATACTGATTTGAAAGAATATTCCCTATTACTATGTAACTCAAGCTGGAAATTCCACATACTGCATTGCTAGCTAGGCAGAGCTCTTAGATAAATACAGTGATGCCACCATGGGAATTTAATTGAAGGCATACTGACTGTAGTGTATCTACGCTGGTATAAGCTGTATTTCCACTAGAGGCATATCATTGCACGCTGGTGCTGAGATGGCTCTGTTGTTAGGGCTTTGAAGGAAGATTTGTATTCAGAATAGAAGCTTAAACTTCCCCATGTCAGTGAAAAGAATAGGAATGATGATTGACTTAGCACTAAGCTAATGGAGGTAGCTAAAGCAAGGAAGCAGCAGTAACTTCAGGGAGCCGAAATCCGGGGATGTGTCCGGGGTGCCTGGCAGGCGGGTACCACCGCTGCCATGGCTACAGTCCTGCTTCCTGAGCCAGCAAAGTCAGAGCTAGCGTGAAGATGCCTGTCAAAGCTGAAATCGTACTGCTAATTGTAATACAGCTGGCACTCCGCCCTACCTGAGAAGTGAAAAAGGGAATGAATGATTTGATTCTTTTTACCTCTAAAACAGGGGATAATTTTAGTTCTTAGTCGAAATGTTTTTTTTTTTCCTCTAGAAAGATTAAAACCCAGTACAATGTTCATTCTGTGAAGTGCTTTAAAAATTAATGTAAATTTATAATTACCAAACCCTTAAGACATGGGTAAGTTCCCCTGCTAATCAATCCTACAGAAATGTCATGCTGGTTGTGTCAATGTGCCACTGTTCCCACGTTCAGTTGCTAACAGCGGCGCAGGGGAGCGGGGATCTGATTCACTCGCTCCTTCAATCGACTGCCTTGTTTGAAGTCGTTCTTGGGGGGCGGAGGGAGGGAGGAAAACTGCTGAGCTTTCCGGATTGGAGACAGTTAAGGATGTGGGACAGTGACAGAAACTGTTTTTCTTTATAGCCTCAAAAGCGTAAAATCGCCTTTCCCACAAGGCAGGAAGATATGGTCTAGTTTGCATTTCGCTTCATTATGTATGCCACCTGACAACTGGTTCTTGCTGGAAAAATACTGCAGTGAGTTTGGGCTTGGAGAGAGTGTCAAAGTTGCATGGTTTTGAGGAGATGGTAGGTGCAAAATGCTCACCGTCTCTGGCTAATAACAGATCCTCACCTCTTAATTTTTACAATGCGGAAATAATGTGACTTGAGGACATTTCTACTGCTTTGTGTCTGATTGTACTTAGTCTGACTCCAGCTGTGCTCTGCTAGAAATGAAATCCTTAGGAGTTCTCCCATAGTTTGATTTCTTTTTTTCCTTTTTTTGACTGTTTTTATTAAGCTAGAAATCAAAATGCTAGTGGATCTTTGTAATTCATTGAAAAAAGCCTGAAGCCTTATTTTGAAATTGCTCATTTTTTCATAAGCGTACTGGTAGCAGGCAGGGTACAGAATGTTAGGCATGAGGAAATAGAAAGAACGCATGAAATATTGCACTGGATAGGAACCTTATCTTTTTCTCCTTTAGAACAATCTCTGGTACCCGTCTGCGGGCAGGCGATGTTCTTAATGTGACCGCTGCAAATGCCTCAAAGCCGGAGCGATCAGCCAGAGCATCTGCGAGTGCCAGCAGCGTGCCTCTGCCCTGCCCAGCCCCACGCAGGGAATCCGCCTGCCCCGCGCTGAACTGCAGCCACCAGTAGGCTGAGCTTAAGTTTTTATATCTGCTTCAAAGGGAAGCTTAACTCTTTTCCAAATCAAGTTGATTTGCTGATCTTTAAGCTTCTGTTAGAGCTGTTTGGAGCTGAGCCTTCTAGCCCTTCTGTCTCTTTGCCTGATTGTGGCTTTGAGATGGGGAGCTCGGCACCTCCCAGAACCAGATTTATCCTCAAATCCCCACTTCAAATTCTCTGGTTATTTTTGCAGCTTATACTCTTCATGTTTTCTTCTGTCAAAATTTGATGCAAAAATTTAACTGATTTAGCAAAATACATAGTTGGGGCTTGGCGAACAGATTCTACAGGGAAATTCCAAAAAATATGGTTAATTTTTTTTTTTTTTTTTTTTTTTGCCACAGTGATCACGCTTCCTGTTTTCTTCTAAAACAACCAAAAAAAAAGTTGAAGTATTAGTATAGGAAGCAGGAAGTGTTGAGAGTCTCCAAAGGGACTTGATTCTTGTGAAATTTTTCTTCCAATGTTGTCAACCAAAGGGACATAAAACACAGACTTTTGGCAGTTAATTAAAGCCCCAGCTCAGCCATTTTTGTTGTGTCAGTACACACTGCTGCTGGGGAGCGAATAATGGAAACTTCGTTAGCTCCTGGATGGTTTCCCCCCACCCTCAGTAGTGTCGCAGTGTGTGTGTATATATTGCTCAGGGTCCAGGCACTCTCTTAGCTAAAATACCTTTTTTTTTTTTTTTTTTTTTTTTTTACGTTAAGGATTTGCAGTCTGATTTGGCAATGCTAGACCAGAACTGGAAGAAAGTGGATAGAATTGGGGAAAAGTGAAGACAAGAACTGGAACATTTCATTATCAAATGAGAATCTTTTTTATGTTCATTTTGCTAGCTGAATTTTTAAAATATCTCATGTTTCCAAAGAATGGCTTGTGGTATTTGAAGAGTTATGTGCTATTTATGTATTTTTGAGTGTAAACATGTCCTAATTATAATGTGGATGGCTACCATACAGCAGAGTATTTTATGCGCTGCAGCACGGTGAAGATAAATAATACTGTTCTGAACTGCAAAGTAAGAGATGAAAGAGCTGTAAAAAACTAGCACTTGCAGAGCTGTGAAAAATCAGAAAGAAGTGGGAAAAATGACTGCATGATTGTATAATATTTCACTGAGAGAACAAATCTGAACGTAAATAATATCTTTATTTGTTTTGTCCTGTGCCCCCCCTGCAACCCTGTGTATCATCCAGCATGGAGGCAGACACACTATTTGACAAGTAAAGTGGGGTGAGAGAGGTTAAGTGAGAGAATAAGCACAGTAGCAGCCTTTTAGTTTGTTAAAACAGATTGCTCATTCAGTTGCCTGTGACGCGTGAGGGAAGTGCATTTCTATTTCACCCTGTCTGGAGAGATGCATGACAGCTTCTCAGATGTCTAAAAGATGCCAAACATTCAGCTGATTCCACAGTGAAACAATAGAAATTGCACTGCAGATACATATGGACCAAGCTTCAGATTTGCATAGATACATAAAGCAGAAGGACTTAGTGCATCTTTTGCACTGTAAATTTCAGTGTAATTCTGTACTTCAGCATTGTGTTGAGAATCCAGTAACCTAAAGATGCAATCGAAGAAATGAATTGCCCACTCATGATCTTGGTTTTTTCCACCTTAACAGAAAATGAAGGAGTATCTGGAAGGCAGGAACCTGATAACGAAGCTCCAAGCCAAACACGACCTTCTTCAGAAGACCCTGGGAGAAAGTGAGTCTGGGACCCGCTCATCTCTGCTGTTAGCCAGGCTATTGCACTTATTGAATTAGTCAGCTGACTGAGTGTAATGGTCTTGGATTACTGATGCAAAGTGGACATACTCATGTTTTATGAATTTATTTTTCTGATCTGCATGATGGAGAAGCCAAATGACCTACATGGCTGCTTGATTAATGGTGAATGGAAGATGCTTAATGAATCACTAATGTGCATCACTTATTTGTTACAATGAAGCATATGCCCATTTGTTCATCCTGTCCTCTCCCCATACATGCACATTCTGCTTCTCACTTAATAATCTGTATTGGGGTAAACCTTGTGATTTACAGTTTACTGATTAGTTGAGAAGTATTGCCTTGTTAGGCTGGTCAGAAGTTTCATTTGCATGGCAGTTTAGCTGCTTCTCACCTCTGTGGGTTCAATCCAGACCAAAATAATGTATGTGAGCACAGGCTTTTATTAAGAGAATAACAAACAAATTTCAGAGCGTGTAAAATATGTTGCCTATCTAGAGGGCATTAGGCAAGGGGCAGCAGCCAGAACTGAATATGCATTTGCTGTTAGTAGAACAAAGGAAGATTTCTTTCCCTTCATGGTATGGGCAAATCCTGTTGGCCAAACACACTTAAACTATGCATCCAAGTTTCCATAGAAACCTCTCTGCCTCGTATTTGCAGAGGAGAAGGTTTTAACAGTCTAAATGTCAGGTCAAAAAATGGCTCAAGTCGTTCCTGGGTTTATATGCTGGAGCAGGGCTCGTATTTTGATATGTAACTTAACTGGACTCCCCACAGTTTATGGTGTGCAAATCTTCTGAATGAAAACTTAAACAGCATGTGGTCTTTGAAGTGCTTCACTTTCAGTTTAAAGATGCACTATAAAAATAAAATACTTATTGCTACAGTAATTAAGAGTTTCATGTTTATCAGACCCAAACCACTAGAAGGTAAGGAAAGGATGTTGCCATCGTTTTGAGCTTTATTGTTTAAAGTTGCTTGTCTCTTCAGCTGTCCTGTAGACAGGGTAGATGAAGCCAAAGATCTGTGTCCTTAGGGTATTTTTCTTCTGCCTCTAAATATCTCCAAATGACACCCATGCTGCCCCTGTGACTAATCACATTCCTGGATCATAGCTGACCTCTGCATACCGAGACCTATTTCCTCTTAACCTGCCTGCCCCTTGAACCCATCTCAAGCTGTGGTGGGGGGAAAAGAAGAGGAAATTAAATGTGATTTCTGTATTGCTATGTAGATTTTAAAGGCTGCTTCTGTTTTTTTGTGGTTGCTTTGCAATACCAGAGCTTTCTTAGTCATTCCGTGAAGGGACCCAGTGTGTCAGGGTGAGCTCCAGCAGCTTCTGAAAAAAAATCACTTCTGTCATCTGTGAGATCCAAAGGAGCTGAGAAAGGGAGCTACATTTTGTCTTGAAAACCACGTTAGCAGGTTAATGGTACAAACTGGGGACTGTGCCTAGGCTTATCCATAAAATGTCACTTAATTGGGAAATGGGCAAATAAAATTCCTTTCACAAGTCCCTGGAGCATGGTTAGAAGCTTTACTGAAAAATGTGAATACAGCTGTGTGTCTTCAGTCTCTGGAAAATTCATGGTTTTGTTACGATTTTTATTCTTCTTTGCCCCCTCCTCAGGTGACGTTTATTAGTCCTCTTGCAAATTACCTTAATCTAAAGATGACAAGTTCCAGTAATAAAAATAGCAGCAAGTCTTCCTATCTACAAGTAATTATGTCCCTGCCTACTGTACACATTTGTCATCCTAATGTAGGAGCCCCTTGATGTTGCCACAGCCATGTAATTTATATATATGAATATTCTATGATGGAAATGGGACAGATGGCTGGAAATTCTGCTTCAGAATAACATTTTCATGTAAATTATGCACTGTTTTGGCTTTACGTGGGGAGAGGAAAGTGGCTATCAGGATGTGTTGAACTAATTGTCAGCCATCAGCGATTAGACGTTTCCCTCGTTCGTTCTTCCATCTCCCCAGGAGCAGGAAGACATCGTAGGGAAGGTGGATTTTCAGCTATTGTAAATCAGTTTAACGGATGATGATCTATACCAGCAAAAGATCTGGCCTGTACAATTCCCAAAGGCATATACTAGTTTTCTGTGTCTCTTACTCCTTGTTGTGCTATTTTAAAATGATGCCTGCATTAGCAGTAGTCGTTAGCTTGGCTGCTTCCTTGCAAACTCAGTGCAAGTTAATGGAACGTTTTTATAAATATGTTTGGAAAATATCATTAAATGTCTGTCTCCCAAAATAGCTTAATGCCAGCACGTTCAGTCTGTGGGCTAACAAATCCGTGAATGTTTTCAATCTTACTAAGTGGCTTTATAAAGTATAATCTCTCGCCCCACCAATTCCCCTGGGAAGGGGGAGGGAGGGAGAGGTTGACAAGCCCAGTTTTTTGGCAGCAGAAGTCAACAATTAGAATGCACAGGGAACTAATTTTCAAAAACAATACTTTCCAAAGAAAGAGTCCTCGGGCAGCCTGAGCTGTTTGCTGCGTTTCCTGGTCGGCTGCAGAGGAGCTGTGCTGGCAGGGGTGGGCTTCGGTGGTCTCCCCAGCTGCGCTCCGGGGGGAGGCAGCTCCTGGCCGGCTCCTCAGAGCTGCCCCCTCCTTCTCTGATGGTCTTTCTCCTCCACCTCCTTCCAAAACTGGTTTTACAAAGCAGTTGAAAGTATTTTCCCATTCTTTTCTCCTAATGCTGTATTTCTTTGTCATCTTAACAGGTCAAAGGACTGACTGCTCCCTTGCCAGGTAGGTGCGGCTCAGGGAATCATTGTTTAAGGAAAATCTGATGCAAATTGGTCACTGCCATTCCAGATCAGTTACCAGCCCAGGATATGTATCTGTTAGAAAAAGATACTCATTTAGCTAATATATAAGCAAATTCCTGCTAGTTAATATGGCTTTAAATACCATCACTATTACCTACATCAGTGCAAGGTGGTCACACAGCTTATACGTAAGTTTAGTAACCTCCGGTCAGCTGAGTAATGAATATTTCTTCTGATGCAGTGCCTGCTTAAACACCCCTCCTTGCTTGCTGCTGCCCTGTGCAGCCGCAGTTGTGACCGTACACCTGCTGGCAGGGCTGCCTGTTGCAACAGGTTGGGAAACTGATTGGGGTTAAAAATAACCAAGGCGGGGACGGAAAAGATACATGGAGGTCTTGCACTTCTTCTTGCCCTGGTGCATTTAGTCCAGATCAGGAAGGGGATGGGCAGGTGTGAGAAGCTGTTTAATTTGGCACTGTCACCCAGAGAAGTATTCTTCGAACTAAGATTTTTATAAACACATTCCTATTTCTGTAAGGGAGATGGGCCCCTGACTCTGCAGGGTTTATCCACATGGTTGATGTACGGGGCTGAGTAACATAAATTGGAAAACTCTATCCTGTTGATGCTCTCTGCTGTGCCGTGGAACTGGATTGCAGCAGTATAGAAGTCATACAGAATAAACTTTTCATTTATAATTAGGACCAATCACAGAACCGTAACTAAGCTTCTCCTGATGGGGTTTTTATAAAACATAACAAATCTCCATCTCCAAAGTGATGGATTCAAGGGGCTCCGCTGGGCACGAGGAGCTGGAGTAGGGGCTGTGCATCATCCTGCCTTGTTAACAAAAGGAAGGTGATTACTACTGATCTGGAGTCATTACTACTTTTCACATTCCTTACAGCAAAGCAAAGCTGACAGGTCCTAATTAGAGCCTGACATCTGTAGTAATAAAATATTATTCATCATGAAACAGTTTTAAATATCAAAGAATCATTAGTGCTAATAGTTTAAAATAGACCTTATTGTCTGTGACAGCCCATGGAATCTGATTTCTTTTTTTTTCATTCAGTGTTTTTGATTTTTGTAAAAGGAATTTCCCCTGAATTAATACATCATACCGTCTTTTTAAAAATCACAGTTCTAATCACCTTATTTATAATTCAGCAGCCATCTGCCCTAGCAGGGATTTGGCTTGAATGATACATTAGGGCCTCTCTACTATTATCTCTCATGCCTCATTTTTACAAGAAACTATAGGAATTTTAAACCCCAGTAATAAATTTTGAGGGGAAAAATCCTGGCAAAGGAAGGGGTTTTTTCCTATTTTTCTACAATTAATGTCTACCAACAATAAATAAATGAGACCATCGTGGTTTATACTGAAAAGGCTTAGCCTGACTAGCATGTGCTGGTGTTTTGAGGGGGTTTGTTTTTTTTATTTATTTGAAGTCTTATCGGAAACTATAATAAAGACTCCACAATGGCCACTGTTAACAGCACAGTAGGAACCAGCATGCTCCCACCTGCTTCTCCCCTCTGTAGAGTGGCTCTTTCAGAGAACAGCTATGTGCAATTTATAACAAACTTCATCTTGAACAAGGAGCCCTATATAACAGAATTCCATATGGTTGGAATTAAAATGTCAAAGGTAATCTTTTGTCAAAGCAGTGGACTCCCTTGTGTCTATTTCAGGTTTTTATTGATTTAAAGTCACTTAAAATCTTTCTGAAGTTCCGTAAATTGAATGAGACTAAGTCATTATGATTGACTTGTATATCTGGCTCCTTTCCTCCTCCAAAATATGCGTGCTTTGGAATACCGAACAAAGGAGAACGATGATAGTTGAGGATTATCTTGACTTTTCTGTTCTGTTTTTCCCTCCTGCACCAATGGGTGGTTCTGATCTCATCAGCGGCAGGCGCAGCTCCACCATAAGGAAGCAGGTAATAAACATTTCCTTAAGTAACAAAACAGGGATAGGTGTGTGTTTGTGTAGAGGAGGATAGATGGAAAACTAGGGAAGTGGTTTTATCCTTCCCTCCCTCTCTTACACGGACCTTTTCAGTCTTGTTCAAGTGGAACTGGTGCCTGCTCGTTCACTAACTGAAATCAATAAAACATGGATCCACAGCCTTGATTGATTTTCTCTGACAAAAATTTAAAATCATTTTACTCTGTGTTTTGACAGACCTGGAACCAAAAATGGCAAACAGCCTTGAGCTGTCTGGACAGTCATGGTTTATGGGTTTCATGCTGTTGTTTCTTTGTCCCCTTTCCCTTTATTTTCGCTGGTATCCCACTGCAATGCTATTAAACCAGGCTTGTTGTGCCTTCTTGTAATAAAGACTTACAACAGCAGTGCTTTGTTTTCCTGGCTGTGGTGGATAATCTGTTACTTTTTAGTACCTGATGAGCTAAAATATGTATCTTTGAGATAGGGGGGGAAAAACCAAAACATTTCTTGTTGATACTGTAAAGACAAAATTTGGCTTGGAATTTCATTTCATACAGTCTGTCTTGGGGTGTTGCTTTGTAGTTTTTAGGATCCCTGTATATTGGAAATTAAGTAAGAGAGCAGGTTGTGTTTTCAGTGTGCAGAGTCAAACCTTTTTCATTTTCTGAGCTTAATTGTTCCTTTATTTATGCTCTAAAAATGGTCCTTTCCTATCCTGAAAAAGAAGTATGTGTGTGTCTTGATTGCCATTTTCACAAGTAGTTTTTGAGGTGTCTCAGAATCATATTATGACTCGAGTAGAGCTGACAGACTGGTCTCTGTTTTGGAAACCTACATTAAAAACTAATCTGTCTGCAAACACTGAATCCACAGCTCACAGTAACCCACATGAAATCACTTGCATGTGGTTTTAATGGGTTTTTTTGATTGTGACCTAACAGTTTAAAACAAAACTGCTCTGAGAGTTTTAATCTCTGCTGGGGACCCAGAATATGTGCTTCGCTGTGGGTTCCTCCTGTCAAACTCTAAAATAAGTCTGGGGGGTTATAATGCTGTTTGGATGATTATTAATAAAGCATGTCCTCAGGGGCCAGTTGAACGGCCAAATGACTTCTGAAGTATTCTTAATTGGTTGGTATTGTTCTGTTCAGCGTATAGAAAACTAGTTCTAACTGGCTATAGCTAATTAGTAGAGAAATTAATTGTCACTATATGACCAAGTTCTATGACATTTCAATAAAAAAAAAAAAAACTTTAAACCTAAACAAGTTGGGAAAATGGTTGAACTGGTTTTTTTATATATGTTTTTGAAGCAGAGGACTGTCATCCTTTTGAGCCGACTGAAATGTGATACTGTAGCATCCTAACAAGTGAGCATTTTGATATAAATTAGAGGCATTGCTGTCCCAAACTACTGCAGAAGAGGCTATACAGAAACAGAAACTTGGAAGTTTTAATCACATGGTAATTTTAATCACTGGCATCTGACCTTAAGCAAGCTGCAGCACTTCTATTGCTTAGTTGCCGTTCCCCAAAACAGGAGGAATAACTGCAGACATTGCAGAAATTCAGTTGTCTGAGAAGTAATCTGTGATGCTGTGAAGTGGAGACTAGGGAAGTGTAAAGGCTTGTTTCCATACTGGAAGTCTCAATTAATGTTGTTTAAGCTGGAAACTGGCAATCTGGGAGGTTTTACTGTGTTTGGACTGAAGACAGTGTTTTCCATGAGCAGGTAGCTATATGGTGCACCTTACTTAGTGGATTGTGACTGTAGGGTACTGATGAGCTGTTTTAAATGTTTGTGACAAAATAGCAGGAGTTTGATGCAATCCTGAAATTGCTCATATTTGAGATGTTTGGTAATCAGTCCAGAAACTAAACACATCTGGAACTGCATAGAAGCAGAATATGGCAGATGAGAGGATAAATTTGCTTTCCATTCTTTTTTTTTTTCTTTTTTTTTTTTTTTTTTCCCTTCCCCCTTCCACTTTTACCATCTGCATTCTGACTGCTGCTCTTGTTTAAATTTCTCTTTGCGCAGGATTCCTCACAAGCCATTCCCCTGGTCGTGGAGAGCTGCATACGATTCATAAGCAGACATGGTGAGTTTATGGACAAAAGATACCCTGTAGTATTTCTGTAAAATGAATGGTGATATAGAAGCCTTCTGAAAAATGTTCAGAGTAGCTCGGGACACGGTGCTTGTGCAGAGGAATCCTAGAGACTGCAACATAAAGAAACTGTCACTGACTTCTTGGCTGTATTGTTGGTATTGTGTGTGTGATCACTTTTCCAAACGGTTATTGCAAATAACTGACCTTGCAAATGTTGTTCTTCCAACAATATCCCTTTGTTTCTTGTAAAATAAGGTTCCCATGCTTAGATACCACTCATGCCTCACCTCCATTCACCTTGCTTTGAGACCTGAAATGTGGCCTTCACCAGCAATAATCATGCTCTTCCTAGAGGAGGAGGAATACTCTAAGTATTTGAATGTAGGAGATCAAGTAGTGAAAATTAATTCTTTCTTATTGCCGCAATGAGATGATTTATACCTGTTTCGAAGGTTAACTTCACAGCCTTGAATGCTGTAAAAGATTTCATAGGTTTATTGTAATTTGTTTTCATTTTTAATCGATATCATTTGTTAGTAGCATGTGAAACAGCTGTTAATTAACATATATAGAAAGAGGTTGAATTTATCTTCATTAACCAAGACATAGAGCCAGATAGTAGGTCCTGCTTCGTTTTCCTTGTTTAATTACCATTTTAGAAACTATAATCTAGAGTCCCATTCTCATCATCACTTGGAAGAACCAAGCACTATAATCCTTCATTAAGGCCATACTTGGACATTTGCTGGAAAAATCATTGAAACCACATTGCAATGCAAACCAAATTGGGGCCATCAGGAGATTTTATTTTTTAGACTCATATTCCTGGGTTAGCTTAGATCCCCAACAGAAAGATTTTCCAACAGACTCAACTGATTTTTGCTCTGAATGGCAGATTGTGGCCTTACAGGTACAGTTTGTAATTAGAAGGAATGTGCTTTTATACAACAAATCCACTTTGGGTAGAAGAAATGATAAAACTGCCTGCCTGACGCACTTACATTGCAGGAATGAATTTTGTTGGAGGTAGCCTGACATTTCTAAATGTTTTGCTGCGTAGGTGTGGGATGAATGTCATTTTCATTCGTGCTTCTCTGCACTTGGGATTGTTTCTTTTCACTGTTCATAGCTGTGTGTCACAGCTACCAGATACAGCCACATACTGCAAAGGTTTCATTGCGTTGTGATAAAAACAGTTGCAGAAATTGAGAGGAAGAGGCCACAGATGCATTCAAGAGAGCTTATTAGTTTATAGCCATTATTATAAATAAAGCAAAGACGTTGCAGCATTCCCTGTTTCAGAAGGTCTACAGTTAAAAGGCTTGAATGAATGGGAGTTGGTTTCCCTATGTGAAGCATATACTTTGTTCGTTAGTTGATTTGTAACGGTTGTTGCTCATCTTACATGTACCAACAAAATTGTTATGATGGTAGTATATTGGAACATCTCGCCTACTTGATAATTGGTTTTAATGATGTTGCTAATGCTTACTTTTTAGCAAGAATGTCTTAAAGACTATCCTAAAACCGCAGATAGCAGGTCATGCTGGGGTAATTAAATGCTTCCATTTCAATTGACTGATTTGCTCTGGGCCTTTGTGATACCGCTCTTGCAAAATAAACTGCTTCATTGTGTAGTTAGCCATATTTTACTTCTGGGTGATATACCGTTAGTTTATGACTTTCTCTGGGTTGTGAAATCCTTTGGGGATCCTTCAGGGTAAAAGATAACGTGCACGGCTGTTGTAACCCAGTTATTCTGTCAGTTTACAAAGAAGGATTAATATTTTTTTTCTCTGTGGTGCTGAGTTCTGTTTTTACATATTCTGTGCGTGCCTGGACATATAAGGGAAAGATGGCTTTTAAAACAGCACACTTTTGCCTGTGTTGCATATGTTTCCTTTATCATATATGCTGTAGCTGATGAAGGTGCCAGCTTATCTTATCTTATTGTTATCAACATCTCTTACTGTCTTACAGGTTTGCAGCATGAAGGGATATTCAGAGTGTCTGGGTCACAAGTTGAAGTAAATGACATAAAAAATGCATTTGAGAGAGGTAAGGAGGATCTCGGAAATTATTGTCAAATGTATTCATTTGTTTAAATGTTCTGAAATGGTGTGTTTTGAATGCAACTTGCTGTATTTTATTCCTTTGATTTTTGTGTTTCCTAAGTGAGTCTAGCCCAAACACTTTTCTAGTGCTCATTAACCTTGAGTACTCAGTTGTTTGGCATTATGCTTTATATCTTGTAGAGTGTCTGTATAATAAATATTCTGAATTCAATCTTCTCTCATGTCTGATAGTTTATTGATTATTTGTAACACTAAAGGATATAAAGAATTCATTATTGGATGTAACCGTATTTTCCTACCCTCTCCCCCCAGCTCTTTGTGGATAGAGGATGAAATTCTGTGTTTTCCATGTTCTTGAGGCACAGCTTGGCTACATTTATTCTAAATATCAGCAAATGAGAGAGTAAATTTCAAGACACTGTTAACTTGACATAGCTTTTAATAGATTTGATTTTCTGTGTGAAGAACCATTCCATACAAAGGCAAAGAACGGCTGGGAGCCTCCTGACTCATCAGCTTCTAGCTGGGCTGTTCTCCCTAGCAGAGCAGGTTCAGAAGAGCTTGCTCTTCAGGCAGCCCTTGCAGCCCGACTCCCCAGTCTTGCTTGGGTCACTGAAAACAACAGGGCTCGTGTTTAATTCCCTGAATACATCACTCTAAAAGAATATAGTTAGTGTGTTTCTATGCTTGCTGTTGGAAGAGCCGAGCAGTAATTACTTAGGCATAGCAAGTTTATTTTGCTTTTGGGAAGACAGAAGTTTCATGGACAACATGTATGAAACATGGCATCTAATTTCACCTGTCTTCATCTCCATCTACCTGAGAATTAAAATCCTCAAGAGTAAAGGAAGCAGAAACATGTATCATAGGCTGCAGGTAAAGGCTTGATGTCAGAATGAAAGACCTCTTTTTTAAATAAAGGAAATACCAGTCATCTTGGGAAAATAGCCAGTTGTTCCAGCACTAACATGCAGAAATTAAAAGGTTTTTTTTGTTTAGTTGGTTGAGGTTTTTTTGCTTCATCTCACTTGTCTCTGTAAAGCATATGATATACAGAACTGACAAAGTTAACAATAATGTCTCTGCAGTTTATTACTTCATCCAGAACCCTTGGTGGCAGTTAATATCAAGGATAATGCTCCGGTTTGTAGTGGCCCATTTATTATCCTATGTGTTATTAAGATAATAGGCAAGCTTTGGTAATTTCAGTCACATAATGGATATATATAGCTTCAATTTGAGGATTGCCCCATCATTAAATCTAATTATATCTGATAGGGAGTTTTCCCTAAGGAACAAGTCCTTAAGTGGGCATCTTTTCTTTTGTAATACAGACAAACTGTGGCATATCTGCAGTGACAAATTATCTGTCCCAGAAACACTCCCACACCCCCGCCAATTCAACGTAAGATGTCTGCATCCTGCTGAGCCAAGTGCACGATGCTCAATGGCCTCTTGCGTGTGCACTGAATCCACCTTAGCTTCAGTTGTGAGTTTGCATAAAGACCCTCTCCTGGACTCATGTAATGTTCACCCCCGTGGTGGATCTGTGAAGTTCACACCTTACCAAAATATCTGTATCACAGAGCCTGGAAGCGTTACTACTGCTCTAGGAGCTCACCACCCTCCGTGGGCGTGAGCCAGGCACTCTGGTGTCAGACTGTAATCTGCTTGATGGAAAGCTGTCCCAGGTCTCCTGGGGTTGCTGTCAGAGGCTTCCCTTCTCGACTGCAATGCACAGGAGAGATCTCTCTCTACCTCACGCTGGTTGTAGTGCAGTTGGAGTAGGTGGGATTAACTTTGTGCTGCATAAATCCTTTTCTCCAGCTGGGGTGCATCCTTCCAGTCTGATTCTTTTCTCCAGTATTGTGATTTTTCTTGCCTCTTTCTCTTTGCTTGTCATGAAGGTGAAGATCCATTGGCTGGGGACCAGAATGACCATGACATGGATTCAATAGCAGGAGTTCTGAAGCTCTATTTTCGAGGGTTGGAGCACCCTCTCTTCCCCAAGGATATCTTTCATGATCTGATTGCCTGTGTCAGTAAGTATATGAAGATCTGAAAAGAAATAGGATTAATTTTTCCAATCTCATCTTCCACTTTCCTCTCTTCCCCTGGCCCTTTTTCCTGGCTCCAAAATAATCTTTTTAGGGTTACTTTGGTTGGGTTTGTGTTGCACTGGTATCCTAGTCTCTATTAGCCAGAGTCTCGGCATTTACCTGGTTACAGCCATCCTTATTCTGATTGCAATTTTTTTTAGGAATGAGCAAGGAGAAATGAATAGATTTTAAGGGCTGTGTCATGGGTTTTTCTGAGACAGTGCTTTGTGACAGGATTCTTTTAAAACAGAATAAAACAAAAACCTCCACTTCTGAAAAATAATCTTTAAGACCTCTCATCAGAAGGTGTCAGAAATGCCCTCTCAGGAGCAGGGATCGCCAGCAGTTGTTTCTTGCCCTGCGTGCTTTCCCTAGCGTTGATAGATACACGCTGCCTGTATGTCTGCTGCCATGCTTCTGCATGTTCTGTTTAGCTGGCAAGGTAGTAGTCTTATACCTTGTAGCTTCATAACCATAAGGAGCCATCTATTGACTCCTGTTAAAGAATATCAATCATGAGGGCAGTCACAGTCCAGTTGTTAACATTTTTGATGGTTTCTAAAGGTGGTTCTGGTGGGCAGAGGGTTGTTTGTGTTTTTTGCATGTGAACAACCTCATTTTAAATGGCCTGGCTATTGCCATGTCCTTCAGAATTGAAGAATGATTCTATTGTCCAAGTGAAATGGCCTTTGCGGTGGCAGCCTTTGAAGTAAAGCAGAAGATAACTGCTTCTAAAATGGCTCATGGTTTTCTTCTCCTGATAAATGCATTTACAGAGTTGAATTCACATTATATGAAAAGAAAAATCTGCTTCCAAATAAGTTCTCCCTTCTGAGATGATTTATGCTGCCCACTTATTTCTCAGTAGGCTGCTGCACACAGAGCTTTTTGCCTCACCCTTTAACTATGTTAATTTTCCTTTGAGTGTTATACAATTTCTTTTTTAAACACCCACCTTTCTTGAATGAGCTATTGTGCTAGAACTATTGAAACAGATGACATCCAGTGCTCCCACGCTAGGAAGGAACTTGCAGTGAAGTTTCACGTGTTCAGGGACCTTCACTGTCAAAGGCTTCGCCAGCAGGTTCTGCAGCCTTTGCGTTCCCATGCCGGGCAGTGCTGGACGATCCGGAAAATGGGCAGACCCTTCCTTCCTGCTGCTGCTGCTCTGCTGGCTGCCCTTCTTAATAGTTTGCACAGGAACCATCATAGTATACTGATTGCATTTGGACTCAATGGCAAGTTGTGGGTATGGTGATACGATGACTCTGTGGTGTTCTTTCTTCCTTTCAGCGATGGATAATTTACAAGAGAGAGCGCTCCACATCCGGAAAGTGCTTCTGAACCTGCCGAAGACCACTCTGATTGTAATGAGATACCTCTTTGCGTTCCTCAATCAGTGAGTATCCTTGAGAACACCATGGCCCTGCTGTAGGACTTGGTATAAACATGATAAATGGCAGAACCAGCCTTAACATTGCTGCGTGTGATCTGAGCAACAGTTCAAGGTACAAATGCCACAGTAGCTTGCTATTGCATCTGCCTTCCTGGGCTTTTCAGCCTTGCCAAAATTCATCCCAATGATACAAATGCAATCTCAAAGGAGTTCCAGAAATGAAAGTGAATAATGTGCTGGTAATCCAAGCAAAAAGTGATATGAAAGAGTCAGAAACGGGGTTCTGCACCAGCAAGGAGCACTATGTAGAAGTAGTGTGAGTGGTGGAGAGTGAGTGTATTTTTTTGAAACAGCCCACTGCATTTGGCTGGTTCATTGGATAGCTTGGCAGCAAGGAGTCAATGGTTTCCTCCAGTAACGTGGTCTTGACGCCTGAGGTAGCATAAAGGAAAAATGTCCTAACCAGAAGGTTATATATACATTATCAAAGCCCTTTGAATACCATTTAGGTGAAAGAGAAATACAACTGTAAGACAATATTTTGACCTAACAGAGACCTGAGGCTTACTGTCTGCTTTTGTAAAGCTCCAGTTCATCAGCTACTTTTGATGAACATCTTATTCCTTACATTAAAATGAGACAATGTTAGGGTTTGAGGTTTTTCTAAAAGATTTGTATTAAAATGGAGCAGGACATTTACTAAACCTATCCATATATTCAAGTAGTTATCTCTCTTTGGAAAGCAGGGGGTTTGTTTCACAGTTGTCACTCCTGGAGTCACTGAAATGTGTGACTTTCCGGTCTCAGTAGCTTTTAATTATTCCAAGTAGTGATTTAGAAAACAGGGAGTTTCAAGGGGAATTGTATTGGAACTTAGTTTTCTGTTCAATCTTTGATTGGTACCTGAAAGGCGTAAATTGTAGGTTTGGGACAAAATTTAGTCAGATAAAAACTGTGTTTTTAAAAAAAGGCATCATATAGAAACTATAAGATTCAGATCTGCTGGGAAATCCTGAAGAAGAGTCCCCAGAAAGGCCCACTTGGGAAGCTCCTGGGCCTTGGAGAAAGGTTGTAACGCTCGGCACACTTGATCATGTGCATTTAGGCAGAGAGGACCTGATATAACTCTGGTATTGAGTGCTGGGCTACGAACAACAATAATACAGAAGAATTAAAGACGAAGATTAAAGAAGAATGTCCTCCCCTTGTAAAGTCAGCACCCAATACTTTTTGCATAGTCTTGAGCTTTCAAACTCCCTTTGGGGTTTCTATTTAATTTCTCTGTAAATGCCATCAGTATCTCATTTTTCACATGGACCCAGAACATTCATGTCCCGGCTGATCAGCTTTGAACAGCAGAAAGCCCAAAGCAAACCTTCCCAGCTCAACTGTGTGTTCTCCAGCAGGCAATGATGATGGTAATGATGATGTTTTCTGCTCTTAACCCTCCTCCCCACTTCTCTCTTTTGCAGTTTATCTCAGTTCAGTGAAGAGAACATGATGGATCCTTACAATTTAGCCATCTGCTTTGGGCCAACACTGATGTCTGTGCCTGAAGGTCATGATCAAGTCTCTTGCCAAGCTCATGTCAATGAATTGATCAAAACCATCATCATCCAACATGAGAACATCTTCCCAGGACCAAGGGAGCTGGAGGGTCCAGTCTATAGCAGAGGTGGAAACACCGAGGATTACTGGTATGATATATACCACTGAGGAGAAAATGAATGGGTGGATATTTACTTACAGATTAGCATGCTGCAGTCATGCGTTCTGCATTGTCTAATTCTGGATTCGAGCATCTGGCCCAACCTTTCAAAAATCTGTTTTATGGAAGAGAACGCAGCTCTGGTATCTCTGGAGAGTCATCAGCTTAAAAGAAATAAGCTGGTAGAAAGTAGCTATTCAGTTGTCAAACCTAGCTCGCTTATCCTGAAGGGCTAGGTTGTGTAAGGATTTTCTTGGATGTTCTGGTATGGTAGCTGCCAAAATCAATCTTTTTTCGTTTTGGTTTTTTTTCCTTTCTTTCTTTCTTTTTTTTCTTTGCCCTTTTTTTTTTCTTTGCCCTTTTTTTTTTTTTCCCTTTGCCTTTTTTTTTTCTCTTTGTCTTGAGTGCCTTTGCTTCAGATGCAGGGGTCACTCGCAACTGAACCTAGAAAGCTGTGGCATGGTTTAATTTTCAGGGCAGCACTGATGGTGGGGGAGGGAAGAGGGAGGAATGCAAAATCACCGTTTCCATCCAGCTTAAAGCTCAAGAGGCCCGGCCGTGTGTTCAGTCTGAAAGCCACATCTGGAAACAATTCAGCCAGAGCGGCTCCTGTCATCTGGGGTGGAAGGTTGGGGAGTGGGGGAAGGAAAGGAGGTGTTTTCTTTCCTACTGGCCAAGCTGATCTCTCCCTCTGAAAATGAGGAATGTTAAATTGTGTCCTGCTTCTCCCCGCCTTCCTTCCCTCCTCCAGTGTCCCAGGAATGCAAATGATTATTTTCATGTACTAAAATAAATACATTTTAAAAATGAAGTCACTCTGGTGACAGAGCTAGCCTTGTTTGCCCGACTTGTTTCAGAGTAGCTTTAACTGTCAGCTCACTCCACGTACATGCGGTGGGGAGAGGCTCCTCTATACTAACTGCTGTATGTGGAAGACTTGCCAGAGCCTCTTTTGGAAATTCTGTTAGTTTTACCCTTCACTCTGATGTTTTTAGCTGATGTTATATGTGAAAGAATTGTAGAGAAAAAAATTTAAGAATCGTTATGACCTTCAAGAAACACATTAACATTGACAAGAGGTTTTGTCCCTTAAGGTGAAGGGAATAAAAATGTGAACTGTTCAACACACTCTGTAGTATGGGTGATGCTTCACGTGACTATGTAGGAGGCAAAATGTCCTGGAAGGTAATCTGAAGGCATTTGGTTTTTCTTCATTGCCCCTGACCTGAGACCCTATTAAGCAGAGAAGGGTAGAAGCAAGCAAGGGAGACTGCTTAAAGTCAGGAAGAAGCATCTGGTTCCCATTCAAGCCTTCTCATAGCCCTGGTATTTAGATAGTTGCTAGTTATTGCCCAAAGGGAGCCTTGCCGCAAAGCGTGCAAGCAGCAGAGTGAATCCTTGTAGTTCAGCTGATTCATCAGGGAATGGAGCCTGCTACGTTTGTGATCTCCCGGTGCCACTGGGCTGAGTCGTCTTTGTGCCGGGGAACTCGCAGGCGGTGCTTTGGCGTGGAGGCTGCCCAGGCTCGGCGCCACGGCTCGTGTGCTCTGCGCCTCCGTGCCTGCGCTCTCACTGTGAGCGGCACTCGCTTCGAGTCGGCAGCTGCCGAGGAGCTTTGAAACGGCTTGCCTCGGGCAGAGGAGGGTAGGGCAAGGTTCAGAGTTTATGACAAATTCCGGGCTGTGCTGCAGGCATCTTTGAAATACTGCCTTTGAGTCAAGCCTAGGACTGTGCTGCATCTGTCTGTCCATCAGACTGCATGAGGACAGCATGGGGAGAGTCCAGGAGTCCTGCATACCGGCAAGTGAGACCATTGGAATTGCAGGGAAGAAGATAGCTTATAGATGCTCAACTTGCATTGCATTCCTCTGGCGGTATATATTGCTTGCACTTTCGGAGCCCTGGGGGGAAACCCAGCAGCCTAGCACTAACCACTGCGGCATCCCAGGGCTCACATGACAGAGAGACTGAGTCTGCAGCAAGGACAGGTTTTTTGGTGGAATGTGCTGTTGGACGCATGGATAGGAAGAGGCACATGGTCTTTGTGCAGTATTTGGATCTTTAGCGTTGGCTGTACGCGACATTACTTCACAGTCTGCATGAAACTTTAGCCCTCAATGCTGTGTTCCTCTTGGGACCTCCATTTGGCTTCAAATTCTTCTGTAAACTTTATTAAGTAGCATAAAGGCTTTGCAAAGGATGGGAAAGGTTGATTCCTGAGGTACTGACTCAGAAGATGGTGGGGCAGCTTCGTGTCATGTGGATTAAGCATGACGCCAGAATTATCCAAGCATTTTACCCCTTCTCCTTTTTCTTTTTTTCTCTCTCCTTTAAAAGAGTATAGGAGGTAGATTACCAAAGGGAGAGCACTTTACATCCGTGATCACTTACTTTAACCATTGCAAGGCCAAAACGAGGGATGAAGTTATTACTGTGTGAAGAGAATTAAAAATCGCTTCTAACGAGTTACAGTGTAAGAGTGCAGCAAACGCATTTTGTCTTTAGCAACAGCGTCTGGTAAGATGAGGAGTGAGCACTTTTTTTCTTCTAAGACGAGCAGGCAGGGCAGGCAAGCAGCACTGCCAGCTGGCAGCAGGTCTGCGGAGCTGCTTGGGAGAAGCAATGGATCCTCTTCCAGTTTCCTTTCTGCTCCTGTCCTGAGGGAACTGCTCGTGTAGCTTCTTACAAAAACATAACCTTTGGTTGCCACTTGTTGTCTATTGATCCTTTCAAAGCTTTTCTTCATGCAAAACATAAATGAGTACTCTTGGTGGTTTAGGTGCTCTGTAAATAAAAGATTCCAGGCAATTAATCTGGCTATGGGAGTCGTTCAGTGAAGTGAATAGGACAATTTAAGATTGTGATAAAAGGGAAGGAGGGAGATGACAAACTCAGACCTGGAAATATCATTATGAATTGAGAAATAATTTCCCCCAGGAAGTGGCAGCTATCTCATCAGTCATCTAATGAGCTAATTAGAGCAATGGAGAATACAGCTGAGGGAATAATTCTGGCATGGCAGAGAGGAGCTAGACCCAACATGCCACTGCCATCTGACTTCTGAACATCTCCAGAGGTCTGGGTTATAAGATCTGAAGTTGGACTTTCCTGATAGCATACAAGAAGGTTAATGAAGGTGTTCGGTTTGCTTGATTAAATAAGAACTTAGCTTGATTTTTAGACACACTGACTTCAGTATGTGCAAATGCATCCGCAAAGCATCTGTCACAGTGGTACCTAGATACTGGCTTCCAATATGGATGTTCCTAGTTAAGTTATCTTTGATTTTTGTGAATGAGGAAACTCAATTCCTACCAGTGTAAAGCATCTTCTCTGTTTCCTTCTGTTGTAGCGAAAGCCCTCACGGAGAGAGAGCCTCCACAGAAGACTCGGTTCAGGACGTTACGACTGAACACCACACCAGTGATGATGGTATGCAAAGTCTATTAACTCCTTGGTTAACTGGTGCAACCTGCTGTGGGGGAGGCAGAAAAGATAGTGCCTTGCAATTTAAGTTCAAAGTTAGATCCAAAGTGGAGTTTAAATCAGAATAGTCACTTGAAACATCACATAAAGTATTTGATGCCAAAAAGTAAAAAGGTATGGGATCAACAGGAATCTTTAGAAGTTAGCTGACTATTTTTAAAGTATCCCTTTTTCAAGGGTATCTTATCTTAGCAGCAGGCCTGGGCACACTCCATGCTTGCATGAGTTGAGCTCATCTGTACCCTAGAAGGATCTTAGAGCTGGAAGTCATGGGGGAAGCGTAGAGCCAAAGACTGGATCTGTTTCAGCGTGCGCTCCCACTCCCCTCTGCGTGTGCCAGGCATTTCCCCTTTCGGTAGCTTAGGCAAGGGAACTGTGAGTGCCTTAAGCCCCAGTGCTTCTGCTTTAAGGAAGCAAACAAAATAAAATAAAAAACTGTTTGTCTTCCACTGGGAGCCAGGTTTTAGGCTAGAGGGTCCTGGTGGCCTCTCTAATTCTTTGGGTCGTCTTTGGCAAACTCTGTTACCCTTCTTGTCTGGTCAGTGAAAAAAGGGATGCCAACGCTGAGGGTTTCACGATATTTCCTAAGGAAAAGGTGACACCGCAGTCTTGGAGTGTCTGTTGTTGATACTTCCAAAGCCTCTTTCTGCCATGGGGAACAGCTGCATGTGAGCTCCATCCAGAGCAGAGGAAAAGATTACGTTACTGATGTGAAACGGTGATCCCCAGAATACTGACCAGCATGTAAAGCAGACTGACCAAAACAGGACAGAATATGGTTTTATTCTTGGGTTTTGGCCCCTTGCAATTGTCTAAGTAAGTTCTGCGATGGTTTTACTTGTGATGGCCTCAGTTGTAAAGGTGGGAAGAAGGTAGCGTTCCCTTAAAATTAGGTGGCATCCTTTTTGAGCTGGGCTTCAGGAATTTGCTCAGTAGCCCTGCCATGTGCTCCTGTGCTGCTTTTTGCTCTCTTTCTTCCAGCACTTTCCTAACAAACCTTTCTCATGGCATTGCTGTGCTCCTGCTGGCTTCATGGGGTTCACACACCAATAACAAAGGAAACCATGTTGAGCACTGCTAGAAACGCTGGAAAATCAGTTCTCCCTTGGCAAAGTCAAGCATTGTCACAGCGACTCCTCACCAAGGTTGTTGGGAGGAAACACAAAGCCTACGGGAATGAAACATGAGTTCGCTGTCTGTCTTGAACAGAGTGTTCTTTCTGAAAAGTGTTAGCTTCTTAAAAATGCATGAAAACATGTCGGTTTTGAGTTTGTACCTAAAGAAGGAGCAATTTCATTGCTGTAATGAAGGAAAGGCTAATTCTTCCCGCATCTGTAAAGCCTGGGACTAAAGCCTGCAGGCTGAAACACCATGGGGGGTACTTGCATTGTTTCTGTGTGGGATTTTTAGATTGCTCATGTAGCTGCGAGGGCACAATGATGGGAAAATGAGCAATTAGAGATTAGAGAAGGACACTGTTTTACAGCCCCTGGAACTAGATTGCGTGGGGCCCCTGAGCAAGGTAAAATTTGGAGGCATTTTGGATGGAGTTCTGCAACCTACACGGAATATTCCATAGGAAGCATTTGGGAGGGAGCGTTTGGCACCAAAGCAGAGGAGGGAGCTGGGCCTCTATCTTTTTGAGGGAGCAGCAAGGTCTGGTTAACTAAGGAGTCTCACATCCTTGTAATTGAGCTGTGCGGTGTCACACCTCGGGCGTACTTGTCAGAAGAGCGGTGTACAACTCCGCGGCTCAGTGGGACGGATGTTCTTAGGTTTTTCTCACTCCTTCAGTCTTTAGATGTGACCAAGCGCTTGCCCCTTTAGCTCTTTCGTGAGGCTGGCACTAGTCCTCTCAAAGTAAAGCTGTCATCTCAGCCGCCTTCACTGAAGGAAGGAATCAGTTTTGGGGCAGGGGGAGAGGTTGTGTTTTGCAGATCATCCATGCTGTTCACCGTCAGCCTTGTGGTACGAGTGAGTGAACACTCGCAGGCATAAGAGGTCAGAAATGCTGAAAGACAAGCAGGTGGTATGCGTATGAGTGGAAAGATTTTAAACTGCTGCTTTCCTGCCCAGGCTGTCAGACTGGCAGGGGTAATTGTTTGGCTTAGCCTTATTGCTCTTTGTTCGCACAGCTTTCTTCTCTGAGCATAAGTGTAGTAGGAAAAAGCTACTGGAAATTAGAGTCTAAAATCACTTCTCTGGACGAAAGCCAGAGTCCTAAAAAGCAAATTGGAAACATAAGAAACCTGAGTGCCACACTCATCTGGAACAATAAACACTTCTTAATGAAACAGATGGAATTTACAAAACCACACTCCCATCCCCTTTGTAAATGGAGGGGGACACCAAAAAACAGCATTAGCGTTTTTTTAGTATTATGAAGAAGCTGGCTCCAGAGGCAAAACAAGCGAGAGGAAAGGAGGAGCCAAAACCAGATAACCATGTGCTTTGGGGAGTCTGGAGCAAGGCGGCTATCGCAAGCTGCAAACATGGGCCAGGCTTTTCTCACCCTTGCAAATCTCTGGCTGGTTACTGAGGGCTGATAACGGGATTCGTGTGAGGCTGACCACAGGCTTACCTGAAATGTGTGATTTGACAGAATTCTGAGCTGTCTGGTTTAGTAATGGAGAAATTAATTGTTGGGGGGTTGATTTAGCAGACCCTGTTGCTGATTGCCCTCAGCGGTCCGTCACTTCATGCTTTGTAACTACAGATGCTAACGGGGCTCTTTGGTGGGGGATGCTTCTGCTCTGCTCTCAGACCGGCTGATGAGACGGTGGTACTGGAGCATCAGCTTCCTCAGATGGATTTACACTATATATTTACTCAAGCCCAGCTACTATCTTGCCTGCCTATGGGCAGCCTTGGAGACCTAATTCTTGAGCGTATGCTCTCCCAAGGAATAATTGTAAAAGCTGTGGCTCATGTTTGGCCTTCCAGTCCTTTTTGGCTGGCTCTTGCACTGTAGAAGCTTCCCGTGATGCAGAAGAGATCTCTGCATGAAATGGCGTATCTTTCCTTGTCCAGGAAGAGGAACCACAAAACTCTTTCTCCAGGAAAGAACTCAATTTCCATGGACCACTTGGCTGTGTAAAAGCTCCTTTAAAGTAATTAGAGGCTGAGGTCCACTGGGGCTGCGTGGTTGAGCTCATCTCCATTCCCCTGATTCCTGCCTAGAATTGGGAGCTGGCTTAATATATATTTAGACTCAACCAATAGCAGATTTTTCTAAGTCTTAAAAATAATCCACGTGAGTTTCATATTGATTTTCCTGAGTGTCTAAATGCCCGTATTGTCCCTCTGTACAATATCAGAGCCCTACAGGGACCCGGATTAGTGGCTGGTTGCAGACACAGCATGGCTGTAGTTCTTCTGTGAGCTTTTCAAGCAGGAGCAGTCAGATTTGGAGCACCTTGTGCAGCTCCAAGCACAGTGCAGCTGTGCTCGGTGTGCACGGTGCAGCCCAGCTGTATGGAGCCCGGGGAAGCCACTTGCTCCCCTGATCGCTGCACAAACTGCAGCGGTGGAGGCACTGAATGTTTTCGTTAGCTTCCATGACAGTTTGATGAATAGCACGGCCTCCCACGGTGCCAGAATCCGGTCTCCTGGGTCAGGTGAACCTCACAGGCAGCAGAAATTTCCTTCTGAATAGATGCTTTATTTCTGAAGCAGCTTGGAATCAGAGGATGTTTCCCTCCCTAAATGCCAATAACAACTCCTGCTTGCCTGCCCAGGAGGTTTAGTTTAGCTATCTTTAAGAAGGCATACCATAGGCAGATTTTTGTCTGGAACATACCTGATTGCTACCCAGCTTTGAAATTTTTTTTATTTTAATGAGATACTAATTTTGCCATTGCCACTTCCATCTTTGTACACTTGAATTGCTGTAAGTGGGTTTATGACTTGGAAAACGTGAATGTGTCCACCATGTAGAGATTAGGTAAATGCTGAAATTGCAACATCCTCATATTATAGGGGTTCCCCTCTGAATCTTACTGCTTCAACCCTCTGCTGCCTTAAGAAACAACACTTTATCCTCTTCCATGCTCTCATCTTAAGCTGTTTTATGGTAGGTTTAAACTGTTGAATACTTACCTGAGCCCAAGTGTTTAGTGAATTATTGTTTATTCCCTTCTATCTCCTAGAGTGTGAGCCCATAGAAGCAATAGCGAAGTTCGACTACATTGGCAGGACTGCACGAGAGCTGTCCTTTAAAAAAGGAGCTTCTCTCTTACTCTATCAGCGGGCCTCAGATGACTGGTGGGAGGGACGCCACAATGGAATTGACGGCCTTATTCCTCATCAGTATATCGTCGTTCAAGACACGTATGTTACACTTTAAGCCCATCTGCAAGAGGGGCTTGCTTAAAACTCAGGCGTGGAATGGAGTGTTTGTGTCAAGATGTTGACACCAGGTGGGGAGAGTTCATCCTTCGACCTTCCCTGCAAGAAGGGAGTCCTCTTGAAACAAGCAGAGCTCTGCAGAGGCGTAGGTGTGCACGTATGTGGAGGCACAATATCAAAATTGTTCTGGTGCTGCCAGCCTGTTAAAGATGCAGAGCTGGGATCGCCAGGTTGCTCACAGAAATCAGGCTCTCATTTGAAAGATATGTAATGGTTCTTAAGAGAAAGATGCTAGCACAGTGCTGTTGTTCTGTGTATATGTTTACATACACAGTGCTGTATTTGAAATTCAGTGCTGTTGGTCCTGTTTTGGTTGTGATTTTCTTCCCTCCTCCTTCCTAGTGAGGATGGTATCTCTGAAAGATCCAGTCCGAAGTCTGAAATAGAAATAAATTCTGAGCCACCAGAAGAAAAAGTGACTGCTAGAGCTGGTGCCAGTTGCCCAAGTGGGGGTCACGTCGCAGATATTTACCTTGCAAACATCAACAAGTAAGAACAGCCTTGCATTATTTTACTTAACAGTAAAGATCTTGGTGATGAGTCCAGTAAAATATTTCCTTCCCTGAAAAAGGTTAACTAATGAGCGCTGCCACCATTATTCTCTGCTCCCCCCTCTTCTAACTTGCTCACATTTTGCTGTCCTCTCTGTCTCTGTCACCTGTGTGGCCAATGCTCATTTAAAATCCCACTGGCTTCTCTTCCCTATCCCCAAGATGCCATCTGTTCCCGTTTTCCCAAATATGTCCTATTTTATAAGCTAAGCACACAGAGAAAGGGAGGGGAATAGCGGAGTGAGTTCTTGTAATCGTGTGTTCCCTTTCCTTGTTATGTTCTGTGATTTGTTAAGTCTCGTTTAACATTTAACATGTTTTGTTTTATGGGGTGGGGAACAATTTCTTCAGAAACTAGTGTCACGTTTTGTGCTAAATGACATACCTTAAGTCCCACCATCTGGCATTGCCTGTAACATTCTTTCGTTTCTCCAGCACTTCTCACCTTAGGTTACTAACCATATGCTTGCAGTGAAACAACACACCTCCCTGTTGCTCTAACTTTACCTCCTCAACCAGAAATTGTTACTTTAGCCAACACTCAACATAATAAAAAAACTGTGAAATTATGCTAGTAACAGACTAAATTTCTTGATCTGTTATTTAATTATTCTAGAGCAGACTCATCCCCCGTATCTTTCTGATTATTTCCTCAGTATTAAAAAAACCCACGTCTCTCTATTGTGCAGTGAAGGTATTAATATCATAATTACAGTTTTATGGGAGTGGATCTTTTTAACCTTCAGTTAATTTAACAGAATGTAGTCTATAAAGGCATTAACAGAAATGCATCCTTTTTAAAGGTTTGGACCTGCTAATGTTCTACGCAGAGCCTGGTCCTTAGTTTATGGGAGTCGGCAGAGCTCTGCTGATATCAGTGAAGCTATGTTAATCTGCATCAGCTTGGGATCTGCGCTTTCTTTTATGATATTTATTGTATGAGCCAATGAAGTATGCCATTCTGCCAGTTATGGAAAGATTTGTATAACAAACAGAGCTATGTTGGAGCTTCACCATCTGCTGGTTTTGGTAGTGTTGTATGTAGTGTTTTTAAGAAGCCTGGGTAATGTCCACTCCAGTTTTTTTTCCCTTTACTAGGGAAACTGATATTTAGCAATAGTAGCATAAGACTCATTTTGTTGTTTTTTCTTTAGGAATGAATCTTCTGACCTATGTGTGAACAGACTTGGGCAAAATTAAATCAGATGGTTTCGCAATGACAGTTGTGCCACCCACTGAATTATTATTTGGATGCCAAAATCCTACTGGAGTTAACACTTTCTTGCAGTTATTCATGGGGCTGGTGCTATATATAAATGGATCCTTCCCTGTATAATGGATGCCAAGCTTCAGACCTATGGCATAAAGTATTCTGCTGCATTGGCCTTCATATGATTTGAATGGAATCGTGCTGTCAGACCGCATGGTGCTGGGGTAGAAACTAAATTGTTTGGACCAGCTCATCCATTTGACATCATCTTTTGTTGTATCTGTAGCCCTACATAGATAATGCCTCATGGTCCTGCTAAAGCAATGAAAAAGAAACATCTATTACCACCAGCAAATAGTGGAAATGATCATTAACCCCAAACTATGGGGTTCTTTGCTTGCCAATCTCTGAAAATAATAACTTGATGCCTTGGGCCCGGAGCTTAGTAGACTTATACTGTGTCCTCCAGTCAAAGATTGTAGCTCTGCTCTTCTAATGTAATAAAAACACATCATCAAAACCTGTTGATGGCACAGAGGGTTTTTTTTGTTCAAATATAAATTCTTTTCTTCTTGACCAAGTTAATTACATTCCATCCAAGTTTTCTGGTTTTGCTATGAACGTGCACAGCTGCCAGAAACTCAGTCTTGTTGTTAGAAGTGTTAAACTGGAATGATTTATAATTTTACTGTTTCACAATGACTCCTAAAATCCTGGGTGTATTTGTAATCTGGGTACCTTTATGTCTCTTCCCATTGTCCTCTGTGTTGTTTTGGGGGGATATCTTCAAATTACAGCCCATTATGTGTACCTGCTTGTATTGACTTGTTTTGCTTTTGTGACTGAAGGCAAAGAAAGAAACCCGAGTCAGGCAGCATCAGAAGAGCCTTCCGTCAAAGTGACAGCCATGGACTAGGTAGTTCAATGGCAGAACCAGCCTCCCCAGGAGCCATAGCCGGTTCCAGACCCTCATCTCAGCCCATTATGAGCCAAAGTCTTCCCAAGGAGGTTCCAGATAAATGCTCCATCAGTGGCCATGGCAGCCTCAATTCTATCAGCCGACACTCGTCTCTGAAGAACAGGATAGACAGCCCGCAGATCCGGAAAACTGTGACAGCAGGGCGGTCCAAGAGCTTCAACAACCATCGGCCCATGGACCCTGAAGTTATTGCACAGGTAAATAGGAGTGCTTTGCCTTAAGGATTTGTTTTGGAAACTTAAAGGATGTTGGATACAATGAGATGTTTTAATGCGAAGTCTGGTTTAATCTCGTATCTGTTCCCTTCTCACAATGCAATATTAACTTACTCCACAGCTTGAGTCTAGTCTTTCAACCTCGCTTTGTGTAAGTCACTGAGGCTGCTTTCATGAGTGAAGATAAACAGTCAGGTCCTTCCTCCATAAAAACTTGGCCCTGTTCATTATTCAGAATTTAGTTTCAACAATAAAAACATCCATTTCAGAAAGTTACACAGATTCCAAAGCTGTCAGCAAAAAATTAAACAATCATAACTTCAAGACATGAGAAAAGTAAAGTATTTAGTGTCAATTTAACATACTCCTGTCAGTTGTGCAAACTGTGGTTAGACATTGGAAGCATATGGAGTAGTACAGTCAAAATAAAAGCAGGCTGCTGAGTTGTACAGTGCTCACAGTGGTATCTTTATATGCTTACAGGGTTCAGTGTGTGATTAGAAACCAACTTTGAACATAATACTGCTAGTTTTCATTAGTTATTTATTTAGACAAGTACCTTGAAATGAGGGCAGGCTACCGATGCACATGCAGCTGTGTGTTAACTTTGCAAAGAGCTCTGCTTTTGGGACTGACTCCACACACTGACCAGACAACAAGGAAACCATCTTCTCAAAATCCTTCTGTGCAGCTTAAAGGGAAAGGTGTTCTTAGTATTTTTCTTCATCTTTGCTAATTTTGACACAGACGGGTTTATTACAGATTCTTCGTCCTTCTGCATATTCTCTGCATCTCTATACGCAGAGATCTGTCCCGTCCCTGTGTCTGGGACTGTAAGCTGCCACAGCAGTGACTGTTGTTAACAAAAACGCCAAGTGGTGTCCTTGCCTCCGTGCATCTGTGGTTTCACAAGTAGAACAGAAAACAATTGAAAGTCAGACTTAGATTTGAACGAGTGACAGCTACTAATGGGGTGAATGATGTAAATGTTACAGATTTCCCTCTTCCATGAAGGATCTTCCCTTTCTCCCACTCCAAGCTGTTAGATGTGCCTGCACATGTATGTTGCCTATACCAACTGTTTTCAGTATGCGATGGATCTATCTAAAGCCAAGGAATGCTTGGGTCTCGGATTACAAAGCCAGCCCTGGGAGACCTGACTTCTCTGCCTGGTTCAGGAGTTTGTAGGTTTCTAAAGAGCTGGGGGAAGATATGTGAAAATCAAACATCATTTTTATTGACAAAACAGCAATGTCAAGTGATGAATAAGGTCCAAATAAAAATCTGATACATACTCTGATGGAAAGTTGTATTTTGCTGTTATGAATATCTTTAGCCCATTTATTCCAGTGGAATTAAAATATACAGTTCTTGTTGTCTTCATATTTCATTGTCCTTCCAAGGCTTTGGTTGACATAAATCAGTTTCTTTGTTTTTGCAATTAAGCTCTAACTGAAGTTGTTCTGTCTCCTCTTCCTGCCAGAACGTTAGCTCCATTGTTTTCACTGGAGAAGAGTCTGGGGAGAAAAAGAAAAGAGGAGGGGGAAAAAAAAGAAAAGCGGGGGAGGGGAAGCTGTGTTAAATTAGTGTTTCTCTTTGCCCTGTAGTATCTGTTCAAACACCATCTAATAATCATCATGCATTTTACATATTTTCCCTAACTTCATAAGTAAAATCTGCCTGGCCTCAAGATAGACTCGGAGGTGTCGGATTACTGTCTCTGGTTTCTTCCACCATTCCTTGACTGATTTACCTTCCCCACCCCCTGAAAAACCTCTAAGGAAGCTAAAAAGCTGTAGCCAAACTGTGAGTCACAGAAAGGCTGAGCTCTTCTGCTCTCCAGTGAATTCTGTGCACCAGCGGGCTCCACAGCACAGGCTGTAGCAAACATGTAGGTCCTGCTACAGCTGAGAACAAAAAAAGCCACATTTTTATCTCAAAGTTCTCTTTATATTTATTTTTTAATAACTGTAATATTTTATAAGAGGAAGGAGAAGCGCCAACTTGAATTTCTATGTATGTTTCTGATATCTTCTGTGTTTTCTAAAACATTAAAATTTTGAGTCCCATGTAATACCTTTCTGGGAAGGGAAGACAACTCGGACAGCAGGAAAACCAATGAGGCAGCAAGAGCACACAAGGATTTCAACATTCGGTGTGTGGCCCATCAGCCAGTGTCAAAATCATCAATCCTTTCTTCAAGAATTTACTCTTCTGAATCTCACGTGCCAAATAAAGTACAAGAATGGATCCTAATACTTTGAATCACATGCTTTTCTGTTCGTTGCTGCATTTTGGGATTGTACTCGTCTTTGAAGTCCAAGCAGCATCAGGACCAGTAAAGGACCAGATTAGCATCGAGAAAGTGCTAGCAATTATTTTGCTCCCTGTTGATGGAAAATATTACTGCTTATTGGCTTCAGTATGTAATGCTGTATAGTCTGGCGTGGGTTTCACTTTGACACCTAAAGGTCCTTGACCCGCCATTTGATTTGAGTGTTGGTGTTTACAGGCTGAAAACAAATACGTCGTTCTCAAAGACTGACTTTTATCTCTGTATTTATGTGTCTGGGTTCTGCTGTTCACTCGGTTTCTCTTTTGTGTTTGCAGGATATTGAAGCTACTATGAACTCTGCTCTGAATGAGCTGCGGGAGCTGGAAAGGCAAAGTAGCGTAAAGCACACGCCAGATGTTGTCCTCGACACCCTGGAGCCTTTGAAAACGTCTCCAGTGGTGGCCCCCACCTCTGAACCTTCCAGCCCTCTGCACACTCAAATCCTCAAGGACACTGAACCAGCTTTCCAGCGCAGCGCTAGCACAGCCGGCGACATACCGTGCACCTTCAGGCCAGTGAAGTCGGTCAAAATGGCCACCCAGGTGAAACCTCCAGCAACTCGGCCAAAGCCTACAGTTTTCCCCAAAACAAACGCCACGAGCCCTGGCGTTGCCTCCTCTGCATCTCAGCAGCCCACTGACAAGTCCTGTACTGTCTGATAAACTTGATGCTGCTCTGTGGATATAACTTTGTTGTTTCAGATGAAGAGACTCTGTTAAAGACATTAAAATTCCTATTTAACTAATTTTTTTGAACTTCTGCTGAAGGTTAGTTGTGAACTGCTACTTACTGCTGGGAGCACTTCCTAGGAGTAAACTAAGTGGTGACAACCTTGTCCCATGTACCCGTCAGTGATGTTCGTAAGGCAAAACAGTTCATGCCACGCTTAGGAAATCCAATATCGGGTCACTGTGAAGCTGAGGAGGAAAACACACAAAAAACGATGAGTTGGATCTTGGTTTCTAGTTGATGCCTTGTTCAAGTGTTTGGCCACTGAAAGAAATATTTAGTGGCATCATGTTTTGAATACTGGTGTAGTGACTTATATATTCTGTGTTTCATTTATCACAGGGAAACAATAGGATAGATTTTAGTCTATTGCATGTTTTGGTGCCACTGGTTACGTGGAGCTTGGACATGCCTGTTTCTTGTGCATTATTATTATTATTACGTCGCCCGCTGGTGCCACAGTGGTTAAGGGTCTGTCTCGACGTCCATCACATCCTCTGGGTTTGTTTGTTTGCTCCCCCATTCCTTCCCCCAGGGCCAAAGCTCTTGGCCATCCAGCCTCATCCTTTAGTCGACACTTGTCATGAAAAATAGTTTACTCTGGAACACTCTTAGATTTTGTGGAGTTATACGTAATATGTGTCTGTGCAAATACAAACAAACATGTTCCTGAGGTTTAGGAGCATAAGAAAGAGCCCAGTTGTTGCTTATGGACAATCTAGCTGTTTTCCCCCTTTGCTCTCCCATATTGAAAAACAGCTTTATTGTTTTTCAGTGTAACTTTCAGCCTGTAGGCTATGATGTGGTGTGTGGTCTCGGGAGACTGAATGTAAAAACAAGTTAACTTTTGAAAACTAAGCGTACTCTGATGGGAGTTCATTTACTAACGCACATGTTCTTGTTTTGATCATATATCAAGATGGATCCTTACCAAAATCCCAGTTACAAGCACTGTAAAAACTTCAATCAGAAGTTCTCAAGCTTTGTATCTTCTCCCTCTTTCTGGTTGCAAATGCTTCGGTCGGTGGTTGTGACCGCTGTGAACTGCTTTAGGGATCTCTGCTCTTATAGAGCGATGTAGGAAACGCTGCTGGGGACGGTGACGTGACAGCATGCAGCTTCTGGAGTGGCTTCCCTACGTGTTTGTTGGTAGACTGGCATGCCTCCGTAGGACTCCGCAGACGTGTGAATGAATTCTTAGTATTTGTATTTATATGGTAGGCAGCAAATGCTTCAGCCGCTAGCAGGCTGCATGAACTCTTTTGTACTCCACTGAGAATTTTCCACAATGCTAACATTTATTTAATTTAAAAAAAAAAAAAAAAAAAAAGGCATGTGCCACTTACAACAGTAAAGAAGATTTTGCGGTCCTGCAAGAGAGGACACTGGCTGACCTTCAGTTCACCTTGTTTCCAAACTTTTCTGTGATTTAAAAAAAAGCTGCACATCTTGTGTTTTCATCAAATAAATTCAGGCAAGGACAAGATAAGAAAAGTCATTTTCCTCTCCTGTTTAGCTGAGCTTCTTTTAAATTTGTGGGTTTCTCACACTTAGCTTCCTTGTGACTGCAATGTCGTTTTTATTGGCACTTAGTAATTAAAAAAGAAGAAACAAAACTTACATTTCTAAGAAACGTTTCTTCTTCAATATACTTTTCTGATTCATTTAGGGTGTTACTCAGAGAAATGCGACAGGGTTTTACTGTGTCCCTGTCCATCCCCACACCCCCACACCCCCCCCCATCTCTACAGATGTAATATATCCATATTAATGATGTTTTTTGAAAAGACCAACTTTCTCTGTACCCCAAATTAAGAACATATGAAAATTGGGGAACACCGGAAAGATTTCGGTGAGAACACTCCTATTACTCGCTTTTCCTTAGCTGATCTGTAGCAGCAGTTCCCCTTGGGAAGCACCGCGGTACGTGTGTGACTGTCACTGGACCTTACCCTGTTCCTCTCGCAGGGGAAGATCCCCAACAGTGCGACCAGCGACCTTTGCTCTCAGGTTCTGATGGACTTCTACCACCAAGGAATCACTTGTTCTTTTGGGGAAAAATAGAATTAAACTTGTAATTTTTTGCTCAGGCAGAACTTTCTGGCATTTACTTTAAGTAGGGAGTTTTTGGTTTTGTTTTCTTTTTGGTCATGAACGACCAAAGTTAATCTGTGTCAAGAGCAGGATCTCTGTAAATTTACTTCGACTCATTTGTAATGCCTTATTTTCTTTATATTTTTATGCCTAGCGTTCATGTTTCTAAGAATTAAGTGTCCAGCCACGCACAGCACATTTGGAGGAGATGCTCTTTTCTGTCTTCGAGGTCTGAAGTATGAATGGAAATTAAGAGATAAAAAAGACTTCAGGTTACTGTAACAGCAACTGTCTGTATATGAATTACTGTGCTTATCTCTAGCATCCACAGCTCTGGGACAATCTTACTGTCAAGGGGAATATGCTTAGCAGGATAACCTGTATATTGAGCAACTCAACTGGAATTTTGGTGTGCACTGTGATTGACACTTACACTTACAGCAAGCAATATGGCAGGCTGAAGATCGTCCTTCCTCTTCCACATGCTCTGGGTCTGGCCAGCCAGCAGAAAATTCACACACGCACACACACACGGGAGAATAAAGAAGCAAAAAAAGGAAACTTGTAGCTTGTCTGCTTCACTCTGTGAACATACAAGGCTGAGAGAACATTTGCCACAAGTGTTTTATGACCAGTCGTTGCAGGAGAGGTGGGAAGGAGAGACTGGAAATTGCGGCACCGCTCCCTGCAAAACCAGTGGGCATCTTGTAGAAGAGACCAATGTAGAGTGGACAAGTACGACACAGTGGTTTGCTTGGGGAGGTATCAGTGTTACTTCATATTCAGAAGAAATATTAGCTCTTCCATGGAAATTCTCTTTCATGACTTTTATGTAATGTTTGTGTCAAATATAAAGACAAGAAGTGTTTGATAACTGGAATAACGTATGTCTGTTTGATAGTGCTTTGTATGAACAAAGGATTCTTGTTCATCAGATGTTGGATTGAAATAATCCAAAGCAAAACTTTTAAAGTAAAATACGATTTTAGGTGATCAATCTTAATAGTTTCTGAAGCTCTAACCTTTAATGTTTTATTTCCCTAGTTGGGAATTGAGCAGTGTGCTTTAACGATTGCTAAATTTCTGCCTCTCTAAGGTAATCCAAAGGCTCGCAGTTTATAACTTGTAAATTTGTTCTTCTTGTCAAAGCAGTGGGAGATGATCAAACTCTCTCACTTTATCTGTACTGGATATTTTGTTGCAATGAAAATGATTAAATAATTAGAGTGCACTGTGACAGCAGAAAAAAATCGTTGTATATGTATGTATTTTGATACCTGTTCAAAAAGAGTCTTTGGGTTTCCTGTGATGAATACCTCATATGTTGGGTTTTGGGAGGTTTTGTTGATTTTTTTTTTTTTTTTTTTTTTTTTTTTTTTGCAAGATTTTTCTTGCACAAAAGTAGGTTAAGATAACCGAGTTCTCATAAATTTATTTACCGAATCAAAACACTTCAGAGTTTGGCAAGAAATTCCATCTGTTATAGTTCCCCACCTTGCACTCGGTACAGGGTGAGCAGTTGCTCGGCTGTTTGCCTGCGCGCTTGGAAGAGCTCTAGCAATATTAAGACAAAAGAGGTCGTTGCAGATGGAGTTTGCTGCCTTATTTCTCTTCTTCTGTGTGTCAAAACCTCAAATTCAGTTGAACATTGTATAGGTTTGGGGATTTGTTAAGCATTTGAGAGATGTTCTTCAATAGGAATAAATGTCTCTAGTTAGCACTTCAGATCCTTTACATACGTGTACCTGATAGACTGGAATGCTCTGTCACCTGATGAAATACATATTGAGGGAACACTTAAAGGAGATTATGCTCTCAGCAGGGCATAGTTTGCTAGGAAGGCAACGGTAATGATGGAAAAACACCCATTGAGACAATTTGTCTGATTGACTCGGTAAGACGTTGAGCTGTCTGGCCCCTGTCCAGCACATGAGTGAGCACAGGCTTGAGTTTAGGCACGGGAGCAGCCTCCGAGTTCAAGTGCGTGGTGCTGGTTTAGCGCGCCAGGTCAGGGGTACCTGCGCTTGGCAGGATCAAGCCCTGACTGTACAGGGATGTGCTGCGAAGTATAAATACATTTACTCACTGGCCTATGAACCACAAGCTAGGAAAACTGCTTTAAAAAATAAATAAATAAAAGGAAAACAGAAGCATTTGGGCACTCCCATCACTAATGAGCCTGTCCAGAACAGAAAATGAGTTTAACGAGCTGGGGATTTATTTATTTTGAGATTCTTAGTTTTCAGAGAAGTAATGAGCCTTTTTGTGGGCTTATCTGGCCTTGGCTAACATCCCACAAATGCAGTTATAGACATAAAGCTGTTTCTTTAGCGGACCGGCAGCACTAGAGGCCTTCACGGAAGGGAGCGATGTTCTCTTGTGGGTGAACGTCGTTCCCTGCAGGATGCTTCCAGCCTCCGGGTCTGGGAAAACGCCCGGCACTTACTGGCGCTCTGGACTGAACTTTGGGGTTTGAGCTTGCATATCACTTTCGAAGATAATCCTCTCTCTGGATCAGCTTTCTGCTTGTCTCTCTGTGTGTGCAACAACCTGGTACTTGAAAAAAAAAAAAAAAAATACTTGACCCACTTCCTTGTGCCCGCCGAGGCTCCGACGGGGCTGGGATGGTCTGGCGGCTGCAGGAGTGGTTTTAATCGGTAACCTCTGCCTCCGCTGACCGCCCCGCCGGAAGGCAGATGAATTATTTTCCAGGCTTGGTTCTAGGAGTCTATTTTGGTGGATCTAGAGATGCCAAAACAGCAATTCAAGGCCTGGAAAATGTAAGATTTTTTTTTTCCCTGTTATATTTTGTGCTTCCTGTAACATAGTTTGAGACAAGAGAGTGGTGTTTTTCAACGATGGGCCAAAAAGAGGTGAAGGTGGAGAGGGAGGGCAGCTCCCTACTGTACTAATACTTGATATACCAAGCTTCATACAGGGTAAATATTTAGCAGTTTGCAATGGAAATAATAGATGGACCCTTCCTTTTAAAGGCACTATAGTAACCTTACTTCTGAAGCGGACTTCACCAGCCTTTCTCTCCAGGCAGAGTCCTGTAATTTGAATAACCGAAGTCCAATGGGATTGGACTCGTGAGTGTGCCAAACTGCTGGAGCAATACTTGTGAGCAGCAGGTTCTTCAAAAGACCAGCTCTATGTAGCCAAAGTAGGGCAATTACTGAAAACCATCTCTGACGCATTTTAAAGGATCGCAGTGATGTCATGGTTCTGCTGTACTGTAGGAAAGTTCGGTCACAAAGTCTAGAAATCTTTGTTTTCTCTGTTGGTCTGAAACCTCAGTCCTGCAATAGTGGGCTCGGACTCATATGGTGCGTTGGGTTTTGGGTTTTTATTAACAGCAGTTGTTTGATGGTGGGATGGAATGTTCTTGCTAAAACAGTTTCCATTGTTTCATGTCTTCTACACCAATATATATATGGTGTATATATTAAACTGTGTAAAATTGTACTTTGTATATATAACTGTACAATATGGAGGTACATCCTTTTTTTCCTTTTGGTACAGTATTGTACAGTATTAGGAGTATACGTGTTGGAAATGTTAAATCCATACTGGGGCAACAAAATGTATCCATTGTCATTAGCAATAGTTTTGGAGAAATAAATGTTTTGGGTATGGTGGAAATACTGACCTATGGACACCAGTACATGATGTACAGAGCGAGTGTGTCTGCGTGAGCGAGCGTGTGTGTCTGCGAGGGCGGGTGCCTGTGTTTGAATGAGCGAGAGGATGAGCATCACCAGCGGGTGCCTTCCTCGGCAGGCGGCACCAACTTTGGGAATTTTGGGGAATCCTTGGGAATTTTCTTTGAATAGCGACTGGCGCCGGTAAGTAGGTGAGGAAGAATCTGCAGGATGCAGAAATACACAATGTCGTTCGTAGGCACTGGGATGCTTGATTACAGTGGGGAAGGAGCATTGTCCATAGCACGGTGATAAGGGGGATCTGAAGAAGAAGTGACTCGACTGCGGTGCTTTGGATAGCACCAGCCGCAGGCAGAGCCCCGCGTTTCCCCACCCTGGGCTTGCACACACCTACCAGTAATAACAGGATTCAGTAGAGTATAATCTTCCCTTGCAATGACCTGATTTAAGAATGCTTAATCTTCACCATTTTCCTGGAGAGGATGGGCCTTCAACTGTCTATGGGAACGAGGATTTAAGGTTGAGATTATGGATTGGATCATTATTATTACTGGCTTTCCCCCATCTCAGTTTTTCAATATGCCTTCTTCAGAGCACAGTGGGGAAACGGTGTCAGGGTTTTGTCATTTTGGATTCTCTTTGTTTAGGTTTCAAGGAATTAATTATTTACGGTGAGGTTTGATGTTTAACCAAGCTATTTTGTGCTATGCTAGAAGTCAGCTGGGGACAACCGACCCCACTGTCCCTGGGGTGAGCTCCTGCGGGAACAGAGCATCCCTGCGCTCCCCGGGGACCAGGGCGAGGAGGAGGCTCGGGCAGCCGCTCCCCCTGTGCTGGTTATGTCCCACCTCTCCTCTAAAAGCAGATGCTGTTGGGGTTCAAGAGCTGGAAAGCCAGGATGTTTTTACTCATTAGTTTAGTAGCTCGTTTAGCAGCGTAAATGGTAATGCCTTAAAGCAGGCTGGGCACCCACCATGGGCGAGGCAGCAACTGCTCTGTGATATCTGCCTCTTGCGTCTCAAATTTCTGCTGCAGAAGCTTGTTTTGCTGAAAACAAGCAGTTTTCTGCAGCGTGCAGGTCTACTTTGCAGCAAGGCGGGACAGACCTGTGCCTCTAATACGCAAAGTCTTTTTTTTTTTTTTTTTTTTTTATCTGGGGATTGCAGTTTGAGGCCATCATGGTGCTTTTGTTGTCTGCCTTTGCAGAGGTGTCTTTGCCACCCTGGTGCCTGCTCCTGCTGCGGGGCAGCTGGCAGGGGTTTAGCAAACTCCGTCTGCGCAGGGTGGGAGGGTCCTGCCCGGCATCCGTGTTAAACTGAAACTGCAGCGCAGACCCTGGCACCGGACCATGGCTTGTGCAGCCAAGCACCCACCTTGGATGGCCCAAGGATGGCCCGAGCGCTGCCCGCCGGGGCTCTGCCTCCTCCGGGGTCGGCCAAAGAGGCCAGGTGAGCCGGGAGCTGTCCTCAATAAACCGACAGCCGGGGTGAATCCTGCTTCCCTTCCGTCTGAGTGAATCTTCAATTAGTCTCCATTGATTTCTGGGGGATGCAGGTGGCTTCTGGCATGGTGGTGGTGGTTGTTTTTTGTTTGGGTTTTTTTTTTTAAAGCATGAAATAGGAGTCAGAAAGGTAACGGGGTGACACAGATAACACGATTTTTGATTTTCCGTTAGTCGCTGCTGTCCAGCAGCGTAGAGGACAGCCTTCTGATCGCAGCATTTCTTCCAAACTGCAGATAGGTCTCACCCTCTCCTCACAAACCTCTTGTTATGTTTGGTTTTAACAGATAAAGAGACGCAGTGGTAAGTGATGGGAGGATTCGGTCACTTGTGACGGGGCGGTGAGAGAGGGAAAGGTGATGCTCCGGGCAGGACCGCGGGATCTGGTTGTGAAGAGATGGGATGGATGTGTGGTGAGGCCACGCCTGGGTCCTGCTTTGCTTTGCTCTGCTGGGACGAACCGTGCTGCAGGCAAAGGCGAAGCCGGGTGTGCAAGCGGGTGCGCACCCCCCGCGCCGCGGGTGCCCCCGCGAGCGCTGGCCCTGGGGCTGCTCTCCGAGCGCAGCAGCATGCGCTGCGCTCTCCGTGGCCGTGTCCCCCACTCAGCGTGTGCCGAGGAGCGGGTTCGTCACCGGGACAGCGTGGGGGACAGCACCGGGGCCGTGGGCTTCCTCTGCCCCCGCCCGTGCCCCGGTTTTCTGTCCCAAGCCCCCCAGGACGAGGTGCCTGCTGCCGGCAGAGCACGCTGCTTGGCCTTTATTTTTGGGGCTTTGCTGCCACCAGCTGGAACAATTATTTTTATCACAAACTTGGTTTCGAGGCCGTGTTTTTGCTCTCCCAACCTGTGCGAGACGGGCACTCGCATCGCACGCAGGGTTTATCCCCCGTGGGCACGGCGCGGCCCCGGGGTCTCGCTGCGTGTTTGGTGCTGTGTGATTTACCGGTTTCTGACCATGGGCGTGAAGAGTCTGAGCAGGTCAGATGGGATTTGGGTGTCAGCCTTGAGAAGGGGAGGATAAAATCTGCTGTTGGGGCAACCAGGGAAAGGAAAGAAGGTATAACATTTAAAAGGCTAGCAATAGAAGGGATAAGGGGGTCTGAAAGGAGCCGGGCTCTTTTACAGGGCAAAACCCAGCAGGTGAGTGCCTGGGGTTGGACTGGGATCTCCCACTGAGGCTGGACCTGACTGTGCAACCAGCCGGGAGAGCTGCTGGGGTAACTGGGATGTCCTGGAGTCCCTGGGCTCCAAGGGCTGGCACCATCCTGGCATCAAGGCCTGTTGGTTTCCCTTTTGGGCACCTATGGACAACTGTGTGGAAAGACTTGCAGCACAACCTGAAAATAATCTTTTTTGGGTGTTATAAAATACTTTAATTATTTCCTTCCTGAGTGTCTTTACCCCTCACCAGCCCAAATCTGCTCACCCATCAGTGAAAGCTGAAGCAACGTGTACAGAAGTCTCAGAAAACGCCTGAGTCTGGGTTTTCTGCCTTTAAAAATCTTTGTTTCAGTTTCTTTTCGCAGAAAAAGAGCTGAACCGCAGGACAGGCCCCTTTCCTCTCCCGCCGGCCCTGGATGGGCTCCTCACGCTCCGGGGGCTCCTGTGCAGGAGCTGAATTTGCAGAGCCGCAGTGGGTGCGGGGGGTGAGCACATGGTGCACGCTGCACCATTGCACCCGCAGCGGCCCCTTGCCTTTGGGCAGCTCTAGAAGAAACTCAGCTGGAATTCCCCTCCGGAGGTTTTCCTTGCCCCTCTTCCTTGTGTTAACTGCTCTTATCTACAATTTCAGTGGTGGCCTGAGATGAGAAATGAGCTGCGTTTTTTTCTGCGTGGGGAAAGGCTTCTCAAGCATCTCCAGCTCAAACTGACAATCTTTTTGTCTGGTGAGTGAGGGATACCGCACAGCAGCCCCCCCCAGCATCTGCAGCCTGCACCCACAGCGCGTGAGCTTGGCCAGTGCTGTGTGGATAGATTGATGGTCCCATTTGGAGGGGGACAAGCACAGGCTGAAGGACACAGTTACCACATGCATAGAAAATAAGGCTGGAAATGACTTCAAGAAGTCACCCCGTCCCTTTCTCTTCCTGTTAGCTGAGCTGCAGCAAAATGACTTTAATCAAAGTGATTCAAAGTTTCGCTTGGTTAGACTCACGTCACTCCGCTTCCGCAGCTGCAGACTATCATGAACTCTGCCAGCTGGCGCCAGCCTGAGGCACCCCTTCGATAAGCTCAGGGCAAGGGCCAGCCCGTGCCCCACAGTTTGTTGGCTCAGCAGCTCTCTGGCAGGTTTCTCAAGCAGACTCGCATGTGGCTGGGAAATGAAGCTAAGCAGTAGCTTAGCTAGTTAGGTGCAGCGTTTGTGTCCAGGCTGGTGAAGTGTCAATTTTTGGCTGCACCGCACACTGATGTACTCGCATACCTTTGCAGGCTTCATTTTGTGAGGACAGGGCCTTCAGACACATGTCCACACCAGCCCAAAATAATTCCTGCCAGTGAGACCCTGGCTGCTGGTGCTGAGGCTGGGCAAGGTGAGGCATGGGCACCTCTGAGCCAGGAGCGCAAGCAGCCCCGCTCTGCCCTGTGCAGGCAGCGTGGGTGTGCCCTGAGCACCCTGCATCCCTCATCCCACCCTGCACCCTGCTCTGCATCCTGTGTCCCACCCTGCACCCTGCTCTGCATCTCGCATCCCACCCTGCACCCTGCTCTGCATCCCGCGTCCCACCCTGCATCCCGCATCCCACCCTGCACCCTGCCCTGCATCCCATCTAGCCAGCTGCAGTCCCACGGTGAACCCCTGCCTGCTCTCCCTGCTGCCTCTCGCGCTGGCAGGGCTGGGTGCCAAGGATTTGGGGCTGGTTCTGGTCCCCCTCTGGGGACATCCCATGGAGGCACTGCTGTAGCTCTGGGTTTGGCTCCCGGTGGGGCTGTGCCGAGGCCCTGCCGTGAGCATCGTGGGGTGCTGCCTGCTGACAGTGTGGGATAGACAGCGTTCGTGTTCACATGGGAAACAGCGATGCTCAGCCCCCACACAGCCACCTTCGCTTTTTCTCACTGAGATGAGAAGTCCTTGATCTACCTGATCGATCTGAATCACTGCGTGAGTCCCGGTGAGAGCGATGCTGGCGGTGCGGCTTGGGAGCAGCCATGGCTGGAGCTGGGGAATGCCCCAAAATCTCCCCTCTGCCCTTTGCTTATCTCTGACACCCTCTGGAAGCGTTTGCAAGCACTGGGACCGGGCCAGATCTGTTGCTTCACACGCATGGGGGATGGGTTTGCAGCTGGGGGAAGGATCAGGGCTGTTTGCTCTGTTTGCACCTGCTTCCTCCCTCCATTTCTGCACTCTGTTATGAGCAGTTTTACCTGGGTCAGGTTCAAGGGCTGCCCCTGGGGGTGGGGAGCTGCGGTCCTGCAGGAGCCGTCCCTGCAGCTGGATGCAGGGAGCCTCTGGGACCTGTAACTCCGGCTCAGCAGCTCTCCGAGACGGACGGCTTGAGCTAAACCACCCCGGCCCTGGCACAGCTTGTGAGCACCCGTCTAGAGCAGCTGGTGGCTCTGTAAAGCGGGACAGTGGCAGCAGCTCATCACAAATGCATCCCGACATGCGAGGCTGTGTCCCGTGCCAGGGGCAGCCGGGGCCGAGCACTGACCCCGCACCCGGCGGGCGCCCGGCACGGCTAGCGAAGGCTGAACGCAGACCCTGGATGCAGATCCTGATCTGACTCCGCTTCCCATCTCCCTGCCCCAGGCAGGGCTGCATGGTGGCCAGCGCTCAGCACCATTTGCTGTCACCAGAGTCCATCCCGGCCCTGGCCGCCGAGCCAGCGGAGCGGCTGCGGAGCCCAGCACGCCTGGGGATGGCTGCAACTCTGGGAATTTTTTTCTCGAGCAGGAAGCTGAAGCATTTCCTCCTCCAGCCGCAGCTGATGCTTGCAGAGCGGGTTTTGCAATCCCATAGGTTTCTGTTCTCGGGGCGGGGAGGTGCCTCTTGCCACCTTGCAGCTCGGCGTTTGTTTGCTCGTATTTTTTTGCATCTGTCAGTGTTTCACTGCCAGCCCCGACAGGTCCCAGCGACACGGTGGTTTTTGGCAGCTCTGTCCATGCGCAGCCCTTCGCGTGGTGCTGCCTGCTCGGCGCCGGTGAGATAGGAGGCTGGCGGCCGCCTGCCAAGGGGTATGTCCTGCGGCTGGCTTTTTTCCCTGTGCATTGCCAGGCGAGGACGGATAAACGCCGGGGTTTGGTGGTGGGGCTGGCAGAGGCCAGCGGCCCCGGGGTGACCCGACTGCTTGCCCCCCGCAGCGGCGCTGCTGGAGATGCAGAGCACCCCCAGCTACCTCTGGAGCACCGAGGACCTCCTGGGCCAGGGCGCCACGGCCTGCGTCTACAAAGCTCGCAACAAGGTGAGCGGGGGCAGCGGGGGGGCAGCCACCCCAAAGCCCCGGTGCCCCCCTGCCCCCCCCAGCCCTCCTGCCCCTCGGGGCAGGGATGCCCGTGCTCCCCTCTGCTCGCCCTCCCGGGAGCTCCCTTCGAGAGCGGAGGCTGCTGGCAGCATCAGGGGCTGCTTTGGGTTTTATTTTCATTTTTCATTTGGCTCCTTCCCCCCGGGCACCAGCTCAGGTCTGCGGGTCGAGGGCAGCTTACGGGGCGCTCATGGCTGGGTCCTGCTCACAGGCTGCCGGCGCTCCCATGCATCGTGGGGGGAAGAAGCTGTTTTCGGGGGAATGCCCAGAGGTTTTGAAAACCCCGTCTTTGGCGATTTGCATATTTCATGCAAACACTTGCCAGGGTTGGAATAGAGATTCTCTGCCTCGCCGGCCTTTGAAGTTTATTGAGCAAGCTGTCTCTGCAGGGCGCAGGGCAGGAGAGGCGGCTTCGAGGATGGTTTGGAAACAGCCCCGTCCTGCGGAGAGCAGGCAGGGAGCTGCCAGCCTCAGCTCCAGCTATAAACTTGTTATGAACCTGAATAAACACGGTGCTATGTAGCACGTGGGCTTCAGGGACAGGAAGCAAAGGGAGGTGAATAACAGCAGTTTGCTTTTGCAGTGGAGAAAACAAAGGCTGCGGGACGCCTGTTCAGAAAACACGTTATACTGTCAGCGTAGTTTGCATCCCGAGCAGGATGTGGGAGCAGTAACGGAGCTGATGGAGCTGCTTAGGACGTGGATGGCGTCACCTCCCATTTCCTTTTTCTCTTTTTCCTCTTTTCCCAGAAATCAGGGGAGCTGGTTGCTGTGAAGGTCTTTAATAATGCTAGCTACCTCCGGCCCCAGGAGGTCCAGATAAGAGAGTTCGAGATGCTGAGGAAGCTGAACCATAAAAACATTGTCAAATTATTTGCCGTGGAGGAGACGGTAAGCGGGACCTCAGCTCGGAAACCTGCTGTGCCGACTGGGCCAGTGACGTGGGGCAGCTGGTCTGAGCCGTGGGAGGGGAGCGGTGGTCCCGGGCTGCCTTCTCCTCCCACCTCCCTCCAGCTCCGCACCAAGCCTCAGCCCAGCCCTGAGCACTGGGGGCACTGGTGGCACTGGGTCGCTGGGCTGGAGCACGGATGTGACCTGCTCTTGTCCCCTGGCCAGGCGCGTGGCACAGTGGGGACGTTCTCCAGCACTGGTTTGTCTGAGCAGGAGAAACCCAGGGACCCACCAACAAAGGGAGGGGACCTGGTCCTGCCTGGGGGGGGGGGCAGGCAGTGATGATGAGCACTTTGTGAGCAGCCGAACCCTCACGGCTGCTCCCCGCTGCAGGGCAGCAGCAAGCAGAAGGTGCTGGTGATGGAGTACTGCTCGAGCGGCAGCTTGCTGAACGTGCTGGAAGATCCAGCGAACGCCTTCGGCTTGGCCGAGTCCGAGTTCCTCATCGTGCTGCAGTGCGTGGGTGAGTGCGGGGGTCCCTGTGCCCCCAGCCCGGGGCCGAGAAGCTGCGGGCTGGGGACCTCGTGGTGCTGGTGGGACCCTGCGGGCACCAGCCCTGGGCTATGGACCTGAGGGCTGGGCTGAGCGGTCAGAAATTTCACCCCGGAACGGGGTAGGTTTGTGAGCTCTGCATTCAGGGGAAGCCTGAGGGTTTCTCCTTGCAGACCTGCTCCGGGAAGCAGCTGTGGGAACAGGCTGTGCCCCACAATGGGGGAGCATGAGGGCAGTGCCCGACTGTGTGCTCGCTCATCCTCTCCATTCCCCCAGTCACATTGGTCCCCATTTAAGTGCAACCAGCCCTGGGGCTTGTCTCCTCTCCGGCCCTTCTCATGTTCCTACGTTTAAACAAAACCCGCTGGAGCAAACTGCTCCAGCCCCACGCACGAACGCTGCCTTCCCCCCTTGTGCCCAGTGGCAGGGATGAACCACCTCCGCGAGAACGGCGTTGTCCACAGAGACATCAAACCCGGGAACATCATGCGGCTGATGGGGGAAGATGGGCAGAGCATCTATAAGCTGACAGATTTTGGGGCCGCCCGAGAGCTGGATGATGATGAAAAGTTTGTGTCTGTCTACGGGACGGAGGAGTATCTTGTGAGTACAGCGTGGCACCAGTCTGGTGGCCCTGGGAGTCCTGGGGGAAGCTGGTCCCCATCCCTCCATCCGACGGCTGGGCAACTTGTAGAGAGCAGCAGTGCCTTGGAGAGCCCAATCTCAAAGGGGCCACATTTTTCAAAGAGGGGGGCTCAGCATTTTTGTTGTAGAGTTACAGGTGACGTTTTGTTTGGAGGATCCGGCAGTAGAAGAGGCCAAAGCGAGCAGTCAGTTTTCAATCCCAGCGCCCAAGGCTTGATGCCCGCTGCAAACCCGCTGGACACGTTGGCAGTGCTGCTCTCTGCTTCATCCCTGCAGCACCCGGACATGTACGAGCGAGCGGTCCTGCGCAAGCCGCAGCAGAAGGCGTACGGCGTCACCGTCGACCTCTGGAGCATCGGCGTCACCTTCTACCACGCTGCCACCGGCAGCCTCCCCTTCGTCCCCTTCGGGGGACCTCGCAGGAACAAGGAGATCATGTAGGTACCGCGTCCAGCTGGGAGGGCTGGGTGCTGCTGCGTGGGGAGGTGGGACCGTGGCTGGTGGCCCTGGGGGCTGCAGGACAACCTGGCTGTGGCTTGGTGCGTGCCAGCAGCACCAGGTGACTATGCGCTGTAGTTTACTGCTCATTTACTCCCACGTAGCCTAGAAAGCCCTGAAATGTAGCCCGTGGAGAGTGTGCATGTGCAGTCTGGTGAAGGATCTGTGCCCCATTTACCACGTTTGCCCTCAAAATGCATTCTTGTGACTTTGTGGCTAAACAGCTGGAAGAGGAGGCAGCGTTAATGTTTGCTTGAAAGTTTTTGACTGTTTCTTGAAGTATTTTCCCTCTGTGCATTTTTTTTCTTTCTGTGAATCGTGTCTTTCCCAGCCCATCCATGCTCTGCCCTTTCCCTCTTTGCTGAACCCGAGGGACGTAGTGCCCAGAGGTCACTTGGCTCGTTTCAGCTGCAAGCAATTTCCTTTCAACAGGTATAAAATTACCACCGAGAAGCCTCCCGGAGCCATCGCGGGGGTCCAGAGGCAGGAGAACGGGAGCATCGAGTGGAGCTATGAGCTGCCCGTCACCTGCCGGCTCTCCACGTGAGTGTCCCTTGCCGGGCTCAGTTCCTGCTGCGGGTCTCACGTCCTGGCACCACGGCTGGAGAGGGCACCTCAGACAGCGCGGGAAGTTTTAACGAGGCAGATGAGCTTTTCATCTGCAGATGTCACAGCTCTCAGACCAGGTCTTTGCTTTACAGCCGGGAAAAGGGGGTGCAAGTCAGGGCAGCGGCTCCGTTGCTACAGGAGCTCAGCCGCAGGAGAGGGGCTGCATCTCTCCCCGGCCCCGCGGGTCACCGCGTTTATGGCTCAGGGTTATACCAGTCTGTGCAAACATCTCTTCTGCTGCTGCTGCAGGGGGCTGAAGGACCAGCTGATACCCATTTTGGCTAACATCCTGGAGGCAGATCAGGAGAAGTGCTGGGGATTCGACCAGTTTTTTGCAGAAACCAATGACATTTTGCACAGGATCGTGGTTGATGTCTTCTCCCTGCAGCAAGCTTCCTTGCATCGCATCTACATCCACTCCTACAACACGTAAGGATGCCAAAGCCATGTTAAAAGTGAATTTGGGAACTGAGCTTAGGAGCCTCAGCCCCTCGTTTCAGTAGGTGACCCTGGGGGGAGCGCCCGTTCCCTTTGCACCGCAGTTAAACCAGGTTAAAACAAACCGGGCTCAAACCAGCCTTTGCTGGGGAGTGCACTAACCGAGAGCTGTCAGCTCCTGGCATGGCACATGGAAAGCCCCAGGGAGGTTGTCCGAGGGGCTCCACTGACCTTGTGGGATATTTTGCTACGAGAAGAGGGCGGCAGGCTGTTAAAGCGATGGAAATCTGAGCGCTCGCCTCATTGCTTATTCCCCGTTCCGTTTCTTTTTCATTTCAGTACCACCAAGTTTTTAGATGCTGTCTTCAAACAAACAAATATAGTCCCTCACCATCAAGAATATTTTTTTGAAGGTCATCTGTATGAGTTGGATCCTAATCTACAAGCTCATAATTTCTGCAAAACCACAGAGCACAACCCTCTGACCTTGCTGAGCTCCGCTGAGCAAGCAGAAGACGTGGTAGGAGTCAGATACAGAGACCGTGAGTACTGTTGGCTTGGAGATGCATCATGGCACGCGGGGTGGGTGCCGTAAGAGAGATTTGCTTAAATTATTATCCTGATAGACTCCAATGCACAGCAGGAGGTGGAGGGGTTACGGTGCTGAGGCAGGATTAGGAGGTTTCAGGGCAGTTTTCCCCTGCTGCGTGCTGTTGCTCCACGGCTGCCTGCCACACTGGGCTTTGCAGGCGGTTCGTGCCTTCGTCCACATTTCCAAAATATCTTGGAGAGCTGCACTAAGCCCCCAGCATCGCAGCTGCTCCCGTGCCTGAAATCCTGAGCGGCTGCAGGGTTTGCTTTGGCGGGTGTGAGATGTCCCTGTGGGTCTGCTCGGGGGCTCCGGGCTGGCTCCCCAAAGCACCGTAACCGCTGTCTGTCTTTCCAGCAGCACTTGAGTTTCCAAAGTTTGTCCCCAAGGTGGACGTGGTGGCCGACTGCAGCACAGCCAAGGTAGGTGGGGGTGCCCGCGGAGCCGGGGGGAGCCCCGGCCGCGGAGGCGCAGCCGTCGGCAGCGCCCTTTGCTTTGCAGAGCGCGGTGGGCGCCGTGCACCAGACGCTGCGGATCGCCCAGGCCCTGCGGTGCTGCCGGGAGCTGCTGGCGAGAGGTCTCCACTGGGTGATGTGAGTGCCAGGGCCACCGCGGTCACGGGTGGTGTGGGGGTGACCCATCCCTTCCCAGCACCGAGAGCTTTGTGTGTTAAAAGTTAAACTGCTCAGCGTTTTCCAGCCTCTTCCAGACAGTGCAGGACCACTGCGTACCCTCACAGGGTACTGGGAGGGAGCGCAGCACGATGGCCAGCGTGTCCCCCCGTACAAGGGACGCTACGGGGGACACGTGTGCCAGGCTGCGAGGGGGCTGGACCCAGATGAGGACTTACAGGAAAATACCACTCAGTGATGCGAGGATGCTTCTGTCCCCACTTGTTACTTCTAAGTCACTTTTTTCAGTTCAGGAGATGCTGAGGAAAACAGCATCATCATCATCATCATCATCATCATCATCATCATTATTATTATTACTATTAATATTATCATTGTGCATTTTCACTGTCCTACCCATTTCCCTTGGGGCAGGAGCTTCTTGTGCAGTGGCAGGACAGTGCCCAGCCGGCACGAGCCCCCCTGCCCGGGAGCTGCACCCAGTTTTACGTGCATCCAGCCCCCCATTTTCTCACAAGCAGCCAGAGAGGAGCCACCAGCTCCATCCTAATCCCCTGCCACACGTGGCCGGCCCTGGGATGGACGTCGGGCTGCCGGGGAGCACGTGTTGGATGGGCTGTTTTCTTTCTTGGCAGTGGGAACCTGAAAATGGAGTGCTCGAGGATTTTGGAGCAGAGGAGAGGGGCTCTTTCGGTGCTCGCCTGCCTGCAGCTCACTGAGGTGAAGACCCACGTGCTGTAAGTGTGGCTTTGGGGCCGAGGGGATGCAGGCGCTGGGCTGCAGCAGGCACTGTCCGTGCCCTGAGGCTGCTGCAGATAAGATATGGGACTCTCAAAGGTGCCTGAATAATCAGAAATAAGTAAAATTCCAGGAATAAGCTGGTAGCTGGAAGGTAAGAGGCTTTTTCACTGTATGTGGAGGCTGTGGGAAATGGCTGTTTCTCCCTCTTTGCTTCAGTTTTTAATGATCAGTCCCCAGTTTCACAGGAGCCCAGAATTAGTCCTCACTCCCTGGCTCCTGCTCGGGGGTTTTCAGACTGTTACAGCCCGGGAGCCACAGAGTGAGTGCGAGGAGGAGGCACGGCTGCTGCTGCCAGCTCGTGGGAAAGGGAAAAAGAGCTGTTGCTGCCAGCAGAGTTAAAATAATGGGCAGGATGGCATCAGCAGCCGGGTCCCCTCCAGGGTCTGGCCAGCATCGCCAACCCTGTTCCCTGCAAACAGCCTCGGAGCGCGGAGCGCGGGGAGCATCGGGCAGTGCCGGGGAGGGCGGCCGGCAGCCCGTCGTGCTGCATTCCCACTGAGCTGGCATCCCGCCTGACCACACCGGCCATGATGAGATGTCTTTTATTTCCATTGAAGAGGGTCCACTAATGGAGCATTCACCGGAGGCTGAATTACAGAGAAACCCTGGGCTGTCCTCGCCATAACCAATGCACCCATTCCCACCCGCGCTGCCCCAGGGAAAGCTGAACCCATTTTATCTAAAGTAACCCACGGTTATTTTGCTTTTCTGTTTTGTTGTTGTTGTAGTGGAAAATGCTTTGTGGCTGCGTTGCTGTTCTTTTATTCTTTTCGATTTAGCAAGTGTCTTAATTTCCATGTCATCTAAAAAGATAGGGACACATGGTTCCCATTGACTTCAGCTGGATTAGCACAGGGCTGTAGTGCCAAGAGCACTAATGCTGCAGCTGGATGCTGCTGGCTTATCCATCCCTTCCAACATGGTCTGGATCGGGAGTATTTCTGCTGACTTAGCCAGCATGCACCGCTCAGCGTTACACTCTCATGCCAGCTGCAGGGAGGCAGACAACATCTGATCTGGAGTAAAGCCAATCCATATGAAGCTAACAATTTTGGAACAAATTGGACACAACAGGGCAAGTTTTTACCGGATCAGCACTTTGCATCTTGGGGCTCCGATCCGTTACCCTGAATGCAGTTATTGCCTGAGCAAACCACCGCCCGGCTCCCCCAGGGACTCCGACGCTGCCTCCACCACGGGATGGATTTTCTTTGCCCAGGTGACAGCTGCCTCTGGCTTATATTCTGCTTAAGGAATATTCATTTTCTGACTTTCTTCAGGTACGAGGCTGTTCCTGCAGGCAGCGGGGTGCCGGCTCTGAAGGACGTGGCCATGGTGAAGACAAGGCTGCAGCGGGTGAGCCCCCGCGGGCGGCTCCGAGCGGGGCCGGGGAGCAGCCGCAGCCGCAGGCAGCATTCGGAGCAGCCAGTCCCAACCTCTCCTCCTCATCCGCAGGTCGCCGAGGAGCTCTCTCAGTGCTCCCACAACATCTTTGACTTTCAAGGGGTGCTGGACAGCATTTTGTCCGAACTGGTGAAGCACAGGCAACAAGTGCATGAAGACAAAAGGTTTGTAGCACCAGCTTTACCGAAATCCCTGCCAACACTTTGCTGTTCTCAGCTGGATTGAGCAGACATCGCAGCGTGCTCCCAAACAGCCATGCACAGCCCCTCATTGCAAACAGCTTTTAACAGCCCTGTGCGTGCACGGGTAATATTGCGTGACGTCCCTATGTACAGACACGGGTAGCAGCAGTGTCCCCGAGTTACAGCGTGTTGGGGTTTCACCCCAAAGTGCTAATTTCACCCCAACCTCATACCCTTCCTCTTGCGGGGCCTCACGCCTCCTTCCCTCTCCCGATTTCAGCATCCGGCAGATCGAGTGCTGCCTGGAGAAGATGCAGCTGATCTACAAGCAGTTCAAGAAGGCCAGGACGTGTCTGCGTAAGTGGCGGGGACGGCAGCCCCGGGGGCACGAGGCGCGGGGCTGCAGCAGGAACGTCCCTGCGCTGGCCAGGTGGAAAAATGAATTATTTCAGTTTGCTGGGTTTAGCAGTTATTTCTGTGCCATGACAGTAGTCCCAGGGGCTGCAGCCCTGAAAAGCCCTTTGGGTGATCTCTGTGTGCTGTGAAATTGCCCATTTATTGGGTTATGAACAGGAAAACATGTGGTGACCAGTGTTTTTCCTCCCCAGGGCTGGGCTACAATGAGGAACAAATACACAAGCTGGATAAGTAAGTCCCAACCCTCTCCCCTTTCTAGGAGCTGCCCCATGCTGCGGCCAGGCAGGTGTTTGGTGTTTCTGATTGAATCCGAAGGGGATGTGAAATGTTCCTGGGTCACTAACATTGAGAGAGGGCACCTATAAGAGGCTTCTGTGATGGTTCATCGATGCAGGACCTTTCACAGCAAAGTTCTCAAGCTACAAGCTATTTCAGACGAAGATGGGAGGTGTGGGGACAGGGCAGTGCTCTTGGGCCAAATCCCTGCGTCGGACTGTGGGGATAAGCACATTTCAGCCTATTGCTCACGCAGTACTTACTCCATTTGTGGCCATTTATTTGCTGAGATGCTGATTAGGAAGTGTCCGTGMTTTCATATCTGCTTAACTTTCGGTGGGAGTAAAGTGTCTGATGGCTTTTGTACCTTTAAAAATCCTCCTTTCAGTTTCCACTGAAACCAGGGGATTTTAACACAGGCAAGAAATAAAATGCACACTTCAGTATATACCAGGGATGGTGAAATTTAACAGGCAGCTCCTTTATCTTAATTCATCTTCAGTCTAACCTTGGACATTTGCCTTAAACTCCAAGGCAAAGACTTCTCAGAAGTGCCCCGGGGTGGGGGTGACAGCCCAGCTGGGCGTCCCCGCCTGGGTCCCCTGGCCCCCGAAACCTCCCTCTCCTCTTCATCATAATTAGGTTTTATTTTCTCTGTAACACTGATGCAAAATTCATTACTGAGCATCCAGTCCCTCTTCCTCCATTTGGGAGCTAGCTTTAGGTCTCCTGCCATGTGAACTGTGATGTTCATTTTCATACATTTAAGGAAATAACAGCGTTCTCTCTTTTTTTCTGGTTTTAGGGTGAATTTAGGGCATCTGGCAAGGAAGGTTCTGTTGATTTTCCAGGACGACTGTGTCCAGCGGTACCAGGAGGCCCTGGCCCTCCACGGCAGCAGGATGAGGTACCAGCCCCTGCCCAGCCCTCTCCCGGGGTTTCGGGGCTCTGGCTTTCGGCCCCGGCGGGGAGGGGAGAGGGGACTTTGCAGTAACCCTCCAACAACCAGGGCTTCTGAATGCTCTCTGCTATTGATCGAGTCTTGGGATGCGGATGGAGATGATGTTGTTGGTAACTGCTGCTGAGGGACTCGTAAAAGGATAGTAAGACCTTAAAGCAGCAGCTCTGTGTGACTGCTAGAAATCCTGCTGTGTACGCTGGTTCTTATCCCGTGCCATATATTTCTGCCCTGTTGTTTTAAGTTTTTTTTTTTTAAATGTCCCCTAAACTTGCAGCTTGAGTTCCAGCAGCTGGTTTCCTCGCTCTCTGACAAGGAGAGGTTATTTTATCAGGGCAAAATTGCTATTGAGACAAAGAGATCTACTCATTAGGAATGATTTTCTGTTAAATGGTGTTTGGGGAATAATGCAAAGAGCAAATTACCTTGCAGTGATTGAGCACAATCCACTGCCTATCACAGCAGCAAAGAGCAGGGGTGAGGGGGAGGCAGTTAGAGGAAGAAGATGTTGCAGAAATTGGATTTTTATGGCAAGGTTGCTTTTAGAAAGCAGCATCCATTCCCCTGGGCTGCCAGCGTGGCAGAAGGAGAATGATTTTCTGTAATGCCTTAGAATTAAACCCAGCTTTTGACCTGGTCCCTATTTCTGATGTGGAGTAGCTCCGCATAGGATTTACTATGGGGGGGATTTTTAGGCTAGAACTTTGTCTCAGATGCTCAGGAATGCCCCAGGAGCAGTGGGCAGCGTCTGCCCTGCCCCTGCCTTCTCCCCTTTCCAGCCCCAGCTTCTGCAGCCGGGGGTTTCCACGCCGCAAACCCTCGCCCACGGGCAGGTTTCACTTTGGGGGCAGAAGCTGCTGCCCATAGTCCCATCGCAGGGCAGTGAAATCTCCCCGTGGCTTCAGCGGGAATGTTGTCTCCGGGTGAGATTCCTCCCTGGGTGCAGAGCCCTACGACATCCGTGCAGCGCAGGAGCCCCGTCTGCACTAAAGCAGGGCTTTTACCTTTGCTCAAGGGAGGAAAAAAAGCTTCTTTGTGTTTTTCTGGAGTATTTTTGTAACTGTTTTTCTGTCCTTGGGGAGAAGGCATCGTGAGTCACAACTGGATATTTTTAATTTATTGTTACTTCAGTTTTAATTGTCCTGTTTGGGGTTTCTTCCTGCTAGCAGCCAGGGTTTGTGGTGCGGTGGCTCTTTTTCTGGGGACTGGAGGTGGACCGTTCACCTTAAATATTCTTTCCTTTTTTTTTTTTTTTTTTTTTAGCCAAACCAAACCTTTTTTTATACAACTCATGGTGCGCCTGCCAGGCACGTGGCACCTCCGCCCCGGGGCCCCTCGCCCTGGTGGGAACAGGGCTATCGGTCCCCCCAAAAATCACAGGCGGATTTACTCCCGAGGCTGGGGCAGCGCAGAGGGGCTCTGGTCACACCGGCAGCCCCCGCGGCAGAGCCCACCGAGACGCCGCATGTTTTGGGCTTTGGTGTCAATAGTGCTGCCTGCAGAGAGGCTGACCCCAAGGATGTGCTCGAGGGGGAACTTTTCTGGCCTTCGTACGCTTCAAATGGGAAAAGAGAGCATGCAAAAAGAAATGCAAAACCAAGGAGCTTTTTTGAGTAGATGCTCAGTCCTCCCCGGGGCAGAGGACCGGCCTGTGCGGCACTTAGGGCAGAAGTGATGGGCTTGAGCTGTCTCTCATATAAGCAACACTTTCCCTAATTAATTTGCTATTAGTGTTGTTTGGATAACCTGGCCTACGGTGGCTATTAGCAGAGCTGCAGCCGTAATTACAACACTGTTGTGACTCATTTGCTTTCCTTCAGATTTTAACTTTGATCCAGAAAGGTTTGCGGAAAGCAATACAAAATTTAAAAAAAAAAAAAATTATAATGATTCACATTGCTGCCGCCGAACATTGACTGGGAATTTTGTCGTCATTTGTCTTTCTAGGAAAGTTTGTGAGATAAAGAAGCATTTGAAGAAGCTCAGCAACCGCATCAGCGCCTGCAGCGTGGAGACGATGGAGTGCCAGGACTGCCTGCAGAGTGTAGGTGCCCGGGGATGCTGCTGCACAGCCTCTCCCTGCTTCCAGATAACGCTGCTGCTCCCCTCTCCCAGCACCCACCGTGTGCATGAGTGCCTAAGGAGGGAAACACCGGAGTATTTTTAGACAACTTGCTGCAGTTCTTTGTGGGTGAGCCACACTGGAGATCCTGCTTTACCCCACTGTGCAGAGCAAGGAATGGGTAAACCTTTGGCAGTGGCACCCCTGGTCCCGAGGACTGCCTGGCACGGGGACATCTATACCCAATAAACAGGAATTGCTGTAGGAGAAAAATAACGCTTCACCTCCAGCTCTCATGATGGACCATCTGACAAGCTGCAGCCCCGGTCCTTTGGTTATTTTATTTTGTTTGTTCTGAAGAAGTGGATGTGCTGGGTGTGACTACGTAGGCATAATTTCCCCGAGTGTTTTGTCCCCCTCTTGTCCCGGGGGTAGGCATGCCGCACTCGCAGGGCTGCAGCGAGGGCCCAGGCAGCGCAGCACCCGGGGGTCAGACCACCGCAAACAGCCCGCTGCCTGCCGGGGGCTGCCAAGTCTCTCCATCTCTGCAGGCTCTGGACAGGTTTCTCCAAACGGAGAAATGGAATTTGGCCCCGGTTCCTCCTGCGCCTTCACCCGTCCATCTCAGCCAGGCACGCCAGGAGATGGCTTTCCGGTGAGTTTTTTGGAAGAGGGTTTTGCAGACAGCCCGGCTCCCTGGGGAGAAGCAGGACCTCCCGCTGCTCATCCTCTGCACGAGCGACAGGGCGAGCCTTGGGGTGAGGGCCCTGTGTCTGCAGGGCTGGGACAGTCTGCGTTAATCCCTTCACCGCTGCGCACGCCGCGGCCCTGCCGGGTGCGATCCCCGCTCGGTGACCCGTGGGGTGTCCCTGCCAGCCCAGCCAGCCCTTCTGCAGGAGATGCTCCCGCGGAGAGCAGGAGGCTGAGTAGCAGCAGGGGGGTAAGGGGCTGGTTGTGTCCCCGGCAGGATGCAGGAGCTCCTGGAGCAGATGAGGTCAGTAACTTGTAATCTCCAGTTCAACAGCAGCATCATCGAGCGGTGAGTAAGAGCACCTGGAGACGCTGCTCCGATTTCTGCCCCTAACACCTGGACGTGCCTGTGCTGCCCTGGGAAGGGGCGGTGGGTCTGGGTGGGCTCCCGGGGAGTCCGTGAATGAGCTCCGGCGTGGGGAGCCGTGCCTGGTGCCGAGCACAACCACAGCTACTCATGGAGTGGTTCAATGGGGGTTTTAACAGCACCAAGTTTACATCATGATCTGGCAGCAGAAGAGAGTTTATCTTTCTTGGAAGTTTCAGCACGATCTTCTGGAAATGCTATGTCATGTCTACACCCTCCTTCCAGCCTTTTTCCTGTGCTGCTCAGCACTGGCAGCTGCTGGCTGCCATGGAGAAGTGGATGCTTTCTGTTTCTGGATGAAACTCTGTGCAAAACCCAGCATCCTACTGCTGACAAACACCCCTGGGTTTCTTCCTCTGCAACCTTTTTTTGAGGATCTTAATGCAAATCAACAATATGAATATGCATATCAACATGTCAAAGAGTTTCAGGTCAGATTTTAAAAGAAAAAAAAGAAATCTGTGATTTACCCCAGCCCTGTTTTTATAGGACCAACTGTGTTCTTGCAGCATGTCCACTGTGAATAAGGGGGTAAGAAAGGTCTGGTATGCTTTCGATATGAAGAGCTTATCCCAAGAGACACAAGAACGAGCCCAGAGATTGGTGCCCAGCCCAAACTGTAGTTTGGCACTGCATGAGCCCAGGCGATACCTCTGTAGTCTGAAGCCTTTGGTTTTGTTCCTGCAGGTTAAGTGGGGCTGCCCCCACTCCCGGTATTTGAGAGACGTGGTGAATTTGCAGCTGCTGAAGCAAACCCCTTTCCACAGCAGCGAACACTTACAGCACTTTGGGTCCAGAGCGACGGAGATGTTTGACGTTCGTGTTTGAGGAGCTCTCTGTGTCCTACCTCTCCGCGCCAGCACTTTTGCACGGTTCACCAGCATTAGTTTTGAGTGGCTTGCAAGCCTTGAACCTTTGACAGTTTGACCAGAAAATTGGGTGGGTTTTTTTTTTCCTTTTAAAAAGTGCTTGAAGGACTTCATGTTTTTCTAGCTTCCCTGTATCACCATGTCGGATGATGAAGAAGAAGAGGCTAGACAGATAAATTATCTTTTGCCGTCTTACTCATTTAGGGATTATTCCCACTTTTAATGTACTTCTGCTCCCTGAGGCTTCATGGAGTGGGGCAGGAGCCTGGGGCAGGAGGGATGCTGTACCTGATGGATGAGAGACTGGATCCAGCCCAGGACGGCTCCTGTGCTCTGCCCAGGAGGTGACAGCACGGGGAAGGCTGGAGCTACAGACCTCTGCCCACGGGCGCTGCAGCCTCTCCCCCTGCTCCAGGGCTTCGCCTCCAGCCCAGCCCTGTGTTTGGGTTGCTGAGGGGTTTGGGAATGGGAAGCCGAGGGAGGCTTCTCTTTTTTGGTACGTTTCTATAAATGTAACTGAATTCTGTGTTTATGCATGTGGGGGGGTGTGCCTTCTCCAAACAACCCTGCACTGAACCTACAACTCCATCCACCGAACCTGGGGCTGCTACTAAATGCCAAGGCAAAATCTCAGACAAAAGGGCTCCCACGAGCCCTCTCCAGATGCAGCTCTGCAAGAGAAAGCAGGGATACTTCTTTTTCTTTTAGGTGAAAGATGACAAGAAATCCTAAGCAGTCACCTCTGCCATTAACGTGCAGGGTGAAAGGATGCATTCATCTGAGGAGGTGACAGTGGCCAGGGTGGCAGAGCTGGGAGGGGGACAGGAGGGACCCCAGCAGCTGCTCTGTGGGGCTGGCTGTGAGCATGTGGAGCTGCCCTGGGAAGGACATGCACGACACTTCACTCCTGTTACACTCCCGAGAAATAGGATGGAGGGGAAACACGTTACCCCCCACCTCATTGCCCCCCAGGAAGCGCACAGAGAGCTGCGGAAGGACCCTGATGCTCCGCGTCAGGGCTGTACCCAGCCCTTTGTTAGGGGTAGTTATTATGCTTTGAATTTCCTACTGTTTTTTGACCTTGGGTTTTACGAGGAGCCGTAATCCTCCGGTTATCAGCTGAGTCAGCTGCTCGCCAGCAGCATCGTGCAGAGCAGTGATACGGGAAGCCTGGGGTTTCAGGAGCACAAGCATTAGATGGTATCAAGGAACTCTTTGTGGGAAGAGTCAGACACGCCGCCCCTCCATCCACCTCTTCCTGCCTGTCCCCAGGGTGATTTATGTTGTCACCCAGATCCCACAACCCACATCCCGTAGCGCAGCAGAGGGGAGCAACGACCCCCGGCTGCAGCCAAAGCCAGGCATGGCGATAACCCCCATCCAGCCGGGCTCAGACACGGGTACTTACACCTGGGAGGCTCCTGCCAGACCGATGGGCAGAATTGCCTTGGCCCTTCCCACCCCTCTCTGGCACACAGGAGTGCAAACACACATAAATCACTGCCCTGGGCTCCCTGGAGAGCCCCTGCCCCCTGAACCCTCACCCTGGGGAAGGGGACTGCGCTAATGAGGCTCACGGTGGCAGCAAACAGCTGGTGGGAAGCGCGGGTCCCTTTGCCCCCACGGTTTGCAGGGTGGGAGGCACGTGCAGGGGGGTTTAGGAAATGTTTGGATTCATTCCTGTCCCCTGCATAAAACCCTTCCCTCTGTGTTTGCCTGGTTTCTACTTGGGTGCAAACTGTGGCTGGCTGGTGGGGTTAAAGGAGGTTGGAGCAGGGACCGGGGAGCTGGGACTTTGGCAGCACCGGCACCAGCAAAGTCCAAGGGTGAGGGACTCGCTGCACCTCCCAGGGACTGACTGTGCATCTGGAAGGAGAGGTTAAGCCATCATCTGGGCAAGCAAACGTGTCTGACTCAACAGCAGTGGGGATGCTCGGAGTGCCTGCCTGGACCTGTCCCTTGGTAGAAAACGAAACACCCGACTCTGCCCTTCACCTTTCCTCCAGTTCCCTTTCCAGCCCCTTTTCTGGAGGGGACACGCATCAGCTAAACCAAAAGCTTTCAGCCGAGTCTGGGCCTGCCGTGGCTGTTCTGGTTCCCTGGGTTGTCCCCAGCCCCCGGGAGCCAGGACTTGCATTATCTGACAGTGCTCTGAGGCAGAGCTGCAGCAAGGACAGGGCAAGGGGGGGCCTGCCATGGATGCCCCTTGGATCGACCGTGGCAGCAAAGATTTCTAATCTCTGCTGGGAGACGTACGGGGGCATAAGGCAAAATAGTGCATCCCTGGAGCTGAACATCTTGCTGCAGCGCTGCCCCGAGTCTCAGCAAGGGAGCAAAATGAGCAAGGAGCGGCAGCTCCAGGGCTGTGCCCGGCTTTGCTTTCTTGTAAGAACAGGCCAAGCACCCCCAGGAGCTCCCCCCGCCCAGGAAACGGTCCTGAGTGGAATTTGGCACCAAACGTTCCCATGCATTTTAATTGTAAAAACCAACATCCTGACTGTCAAACCCAGCTACTTACTGTAGGAACTAAGCCATCATTTAAAAGCTTTTCTCCTGCAAATTATTTTCTAGGATTCCCTAGTTTTATAATGAACATTATTTGTAATCCAGCTCGAATTCACTGACATCCCCTGTAGGAACAGGGCAGGGAGCCCAGGCAGGGTGTCCTGCCGCACTTCCTCAGATTCGGTGGAGCTGAGCTGATTCGTACCAGCTGAGCGTTTGACCTGGAACATGTTTGGCTTCAACAAAAAGGGAGTTATTTCTTGGCAAAAAGAAAAAAGAGTTTTTGCTAATAGCCCTTGTCATGCTTAAACTGCCATAACACAGCAGCTGCAAAGGGGACTCCCGGAATCCATACGAAACAGGAATTTTCCTGCCAATGTTAATTAGGGGTTTTTTTCCCAAATATTTTAACCCTTGGCCTAGAAGAGCTTCCTATGCTGTCAGACCTGAATACCTGCAGAGACAGCTGAGATGGATAACGACTCTGCCACATCTCTTATGCAGGTATGAGCCAAAGCTTCCGATGTTGACAGAAGATACTACATTTATTTGTGCTAGAAGCTGAGGTCTGCAGCTTCCCCAGCCAGCCCTGGCACAGCTACGCCAGCTGCCAGCGAGAAGGGGCCAACGCATGTGACCCGTGGGCACAGGGTCCTCTGGCATCGCGGAGGACTTTTCCTGGGGATGTCAGCCCCCGCTGGAGCATCTCTGGGGGGAAGTTGTCTGCAAGCTGCAGTCAGGCTGTGCATACACCCCCGCTGTGGCCGTTCGGCTCCCAGGCACTGGGGATTTCCTCGGGGGCGAGGGAAACCAAAGCCCTCTGCGAGCGGCGGGGCATCCCCTCCTGCCTCCCCCACCCTGATGCTGCAAAACTGAGACTGAAACTGTGCCCCAGGATGGCACTGGAAAAGCAAATGTCCGGAATGGTTTTAACAGGTTCCCAGCCAGGTGCCAGGTAGATATCTTTGCCCTCAGAAAGGTCATTTGCTTTGTTGCAGGTGATTCCTTATACTATTAATGGTCTGGGAAGAACACAGGATAAAATACCAAGGTTTTGGGAAACAATTTACCCAGGAATAAATCTGCTGCTGTTCTCAGGCAGAAGCAGAGGACGCATGAAAGTGAATCAGGATCCTGAATGGGGAAGACAAAGACCTTCCAAAAATTAATCATCTTGCTACTTAGCACAGAACAAAACTAGAATTTTTCAAGCTGCATTATTGCTCCTTTGGTTTGAAGCTCTTAATAGTGACTGCTTGTGACACTAGTCTTTTGTAACTCAGAGCCAGTGTTTTAATCCATCCTTCAAATTAAAATCCTTGAAAAGGATTTAGATATCCTTGGCTTATCCTGTCCTCAGGAATTCATGAGACACGTCAAATTCAGCTTCCCGTGAGCCCAGAAGCCAGGATTCACACAGCCCAGCACTGCACTCACTGCAGCTGCCTCTTCCCCCGGCTGCTCTCACGCAAACCAAAGAAATTCCGGAGCAATTCTGTCCGAGCTACGTATTTCAAACCAGTGCAACCGAGAGTGGCAGAGAAGGGATGGTCTGGGTTAGACAGCTGCCTGTGGCTCATGTCCTGCATGGCTCGGGGTGACCGTGTCACCCTCGCTGTGCGCTGGGCTCCATCTGGAGACAGGGGAAAAGGGCAGTAGCTCGTGCCTCTTCCAGCCAGTGGGGAAGGTGTTACGGTGATGGGGGACCTTTGCATCGTGTGCGATATCCAGCCCTTGTGTTCAAAGGAGGAGGGAGTCGCAGACTGTCGGAGTGGCAGAGGACCACGCAGCACCTGGTCCAGCCACCCCCATTCGTGCACCCCTCCTTTGCCCAGGGGAGAGATTTGCAAGCCAGCTAAGCCAGGCACGGGTGTCCTTGGAGCTGCAGCGCTGGAGCCTGCTCGGAGCCACTTCAAAATTTGGCCATAATATTTTCCCTCTTGCTTTTCCCACAACCACAAGAGCCTCATCTGGGAGAGATAATTGCTTCGGCTCATCGCCCTTAGCGTCGCTCTGGAGCCCTGCTGTCACTGCAGTGGGGAAAGGTAATTTGTTCCAGCTGCCCTTACAGCCTGGTCCACGCACACGCGTTGTGCCAGGAGCGGGTTTGCACCAGCCTGTTTTAGTGTAGTGCCCCACACGTGAACTGACAGCTCCCGTGGGGGCAAAGCCCGGGGTGGGATGTGGCTGCACTCAAGCAGCAGACGCTGGAGAAGGCCCCTGGCTCCCTTTGTGTTGCGGGACCCGGGCTGGGGGGTGATGTACGCACTCCCCCCAGGCAGCCCAGGTCCCACTGGGGGGAGTCTCCCGTGGGGAGAGGTCCCGTGGGGAGGTGGGGGGGATTCCCACGGGGCAGGGTATTGCGGGGAGATCCCACGGTGCGGGGAGGGGAATCCCACCGAGAGGAGAGTTTCCACGAGGAAGGATCGCACGGGGTGTCCAAGTCTGATGGGTCCCGCGGGGAGGGGACCCGAGGGTCGGTCCTCCGCGGGGGGCTCCAAGGGAGGGGTCCCCCGGAGGGCCGGTCCCGGTCCCCGCCCCCCCCGCCATGTCTCCTCCCCCCGGGCCGGTCCAAGGCGCCTGCGCTGCCCCACGCCCGCCCGGCGCTCCGAGCCCATGGCGTCGCCGGCCGTGGGGCTGTGCCCCATCCCGCTGCCGTCCTCCGCGCCCGGCTCCATGCGCCGGCGCCCGCCCGGCCCCGCGCCGCGCCCGGGCAGCCCCGCCGTGCCCCCCGAGCCGATGGGCGGCCGGTCCCCGGGGAGCCCCGGCGGGGCCAGGGCAGCGCGGCGGCTGCGGCGGCGCGGCGGAGCCCCGCGGCTGCTGCCCGACGTGCGGAGCATCTTCGCGGTGCCGCGGGAGCCGGCGGAGCGCGGCCGCGGTCACCGCTTCGCCCTCCGCCCCCCGCGCCGCGGCTGGTGCGACCTGTGCGGAGAGGCGGTGCGGGAGCGCGCCCTGCGCTGCGACTGTGAGTGCTGCCTGCGCGCTGCCTGCGCCCTGCCCGCGCCTCGCTCTCCCGCACCCCTGCCCTGCCCGCATCTCTGCCCGGGCGCTTCATCCCGCACCGCAGCCCTGCCTGCCGCGCTGCTCGGCCCTACCGTCCCGCGGCCGTGCTCTGCCTGCGCCCTGCCCGCACTCCTGCCCGGGCTCTTCCTCCCGCAGCGCCAGACCCTCTCCCTCCCCTTCGCCCCGGCTCTGGGCCCCCAGACCCCGCTGCGGAGACCTGCCGGGCTTGCGGGGAGGGCGCCGCACCGCGCCGGGCTTCCCTAGGGATGGGGCGGGGGGTCCCGGGCGCCCCGCGGTGCTGCGCTCCGGGGGCTGGATGGAGGAAGGGACCTGGCTGGGGTCTCCCCGCAAAGGGGCCGCTGTCCCCGGGTACGGGGCAGGGCAGGGCTGGGCGTTGGGCACGGGTGCGGTGAGGTGCTGCCGGGCGGATTTGGAAAAGGAAGCTTTTCCAGGAAAGAGGAGATTATCAGCTAATCGGCAGGGTTGGCAGATCTCCTCAGTGAGCAGGAAGGATTCGTGTTTGTAAAGCTTTACAGGGAGGTGTAAATTCCTCTAGAAATAGTAAGCTTGTTAGACACCTTGCTTTGCCCAAACTCCCTGAGTAAGAGTGCTCATGCCAGTGAGATTCACTAAGATGCGAGTTCCTCGTGTCAGACACATGCTGTATTTGTGCTTGTGTTCTACAGGAGAGATTAATCTTTCCATCGTGTGGGAGGGGACACAGAGGGGCCAAACGAAGTGACCCAGCTGGGGCTGTGCAGCGGCACGCACTTTGTGTCCCATGTCCCTGGGGTGCAGCTCTCGGGCCATGGGGTGTTTGCATGGTCCTTGGAAAGGTGTGACCTGCGTTAGTCGTGTGGTGCAGGTGGGGAAATGAGGAGGCTGTGGCGTGCCGGGACAGAGGAGGTTTGAGCGAACCTGTGTCATGGATAACTTGGTAGCATATGCTGCGCTGGCTGCTGACAGTGAAACTGCTCCTTTCCGGCTCAGTCCGTCAGCACACCTCCTGCTGCCGGCTGGCTGGAAACTTGTCTTTTTGGATGCAGCTGTAGAGCTGTGCTTGGGTTTGAGTGACTCAAAGATTTGCTGGTTGGGGTCAGTTGAGCCTCTTGATTTTGTCCGTTGTTAATGCTAATGCCGTTCACCCCAGGCTTGTGCCCACAAGACCGCCCATACCCCGGGGGGGCACGTGGGGCGAGGGTATCCTCAGTGTCAGTGTGGAGGGCAGGGTTGGTGCTGGTGGTTATTTGGGGCGAGGGAATGAGCTGTGTCCTGCCCTGGGCTCTGGGCCGGCTGCCCAGCTGGCAGCTCCGGAGGAGGCTTCGTTGTTTGTTTGCTGGTTTGTTTGGGGGGTTATGCCAGGCACGTGCCGTAACGCCAGCCTCGCTGGGGCAATTAGTTCCTCGCTCAGCCCATTATGGTTCTTATGCTTGGCTTTCCTTAGATTATGAATCAATTAAATGTTTCTAGCGGTGATTTGCATAGCACAGTGTGAGCAGGGCTCTTACACATGCCTCCTGGTGCCGTTTGGAAATGAAGGGCAATTGGGAGAGACAGTTGCACCATATGGCCCTGCTGCATCGCATTAAGGTTTTAGCACTGACTGCTGTTAATTAAATGTAACCCAGCCGTCACCATGCGGCCAGCACAACGTGACGCAGGAATACGCCGGGGCTGGTGAACTTGCTGCATGGTACGTTGTTTGAAAGAGGGTGATGTAAATATGTTTTGCTGATGTGTACCTTTGCTTTTTGCCTGCCGTTTCTGATTAACTCCCTCAAAAACTGGTAAGGGCCAGTATATTCCCTGGGGTTGGCAGCTCTGCTGTGCCTGGCACACCGGAGCAAATGTGTGAATGAACATGCTTAAAGAAATAGCATGTGTTTGTTTGAAGCAAAACAAACGTTGTCAGGGCTCTTGTCTTTCACCAGCCGTCCTGCAAAGCTGTCACAGGGCTCATGCGGGAGGTGAGATGCTGGGCTGTGTGTTTTGAAATCCTGATCTAAAGTAATAATTCACAGAATTTTGTGGTGTTGCAAATACTATAAATAGTTGTTTTGACGGACTTCTGCTCTGGCAGGATTTTTTCCATAGTTATATTGAAACAAATCTTAAATAACTCTATTTCCCTTTTCATTTCAGAGGAGAATTATTCAGACTGTGGGAGTAGTTCTGCCTCTAAAATTCCCCAAACAACCAGTCTGGGGAGGGGAGGGAAACTTCAGTGGAGATGCTTATAACATCATCTGCATTCCCTGTCATCCCAATAGTGTATCCTTTTAAAAATGCCCGAGAGCTGCAGACGGGGTGTGCTATCCTCCCTTGGTGAATATTTCTTTTTCTTCTGATGCAGAGTTGCTGCTTGTTTGCTTTTCACTTGCAGCCTGAGGATACTCAGGTTTTCATTTGTACAGTTCTGGCCTATTTTTATTTACATCAGATCTGATTGTCTTTAGTAAAACGTGGTAATTATTCCTCCTCCCTCCCCAAACAGTCCATGCCCCTTCCTGTCCGTGCCGTGGGCACAGTGTCCCACGTGGGATGGTGCCTGGCCCCAAGGCGAGGGGAAACGCTGTCTGCAGCATTGCGAACTTGAACTGCAAAGGTCTGAGTCTGCCCTGGGCAAAGGGAAGGGGCAGCGGGAGCTGGCCCCGCTGCTGAGCGAGGAGGGGGTTTTGGCCGTGTGGTTTTTATGCCAGCCAGCGATGCACTGAAATCCCCTCGGCTCTGTTTCCCCTTTCTCGAGCGGCGTGGAGCTGTCTTTCCAAGGCTAACGTGGGATGCGTGCTCTGCAGTTCCTCTTCCAGCCGGGGGTCTGGGTGGAAGGGGTGGGGGCAGAGACCTGGCAAGTCCCGGAATCAGGAAAATTATCCCCTTGGGTGGCTTTCCTCGGGCATCTGGTGGGTTTAGGCTGTCCTGAATCAGTCTCACAGCTCTGGAGGTGGGGGGCAGGCTCTTACTGAGGTTTTAGCTCAAGTCCTACCCACGGGTGCTGCATGTGGGGCTGATGCAGATGTGGTCTGAAACATCGGGAGCCTTTTCACTGCCTTTATTGGGAGCCTCTAGGTCGGTCCCGTGCGTGACAGACATCAAGCATGCTGCTCCCATTGGCATCAACGCGAAGGGATGGGGAGGTAGGAGCTTGGCAGCGACCGATCCCGAGCTGTCCTGCTGGTGTTCATTAAAAATACTTGTTTTCAGTCTCAAAGGGAATGCAGTTGGGCTTGAGGAGTAGTTGTGCCATTATACGCTTGTGTCTTGTATTGTGTCTTCAGTATCTCCTATCTAATGTATGTGGCTTTGTGCTGGTGGCACCTTTCAAAGCCTGAGTGAATATTAGAAGAAAAATCTCACTGTAGGAGTGTAAATGTGTCCTGCTGCTGGCAGCTTTTCCCGACAGAAGAGGCTGCTGTAGCTGGGGAGAAGGGGGCTGGACGGGCAGGCTGCAGAGGTGCCATCTTTGCTGTGGGTTTTTTTGGTGTTTGTTCTGGTGGGGTGGAGTGCAGTCATTTGAATGCAATGGTGACTAATGCAGCTTCAAAGCCTTCAGCGTGTTTGGTTTCGCTTTGGAGTGGGGACAGCAGAGAAACCAGGCTGAGCTCTGTGCTGGGGGCAGCTTCCCGGTGGGAAGGGTTTGGGTGGATGCCGGTGGGAGCAGCACGCAGGCAGGGCAGCGATGGGTCGGGCTTTGGCTGATGGGTCGAGCGCTTCCCTGGCTCTCAGCATCTCCGTTGATGCAGTCTCAGGATTGCAGTTGCATTTTTTTCCCTGGCAGCATCATGCTGGTGACTCAGGGTCCCTCTGCACTGCGTGGGGTGGGCTGGTCACTGGTGACCCGGGATCTTGTGGCTTAAGGCAGAAGAATTATGTGAGAGCCTAACCTGTGCGTGGGTCGGCTGCTTTGCTCCCTTTCCATGCCAGTTCACCCTGAGATGGGCCAGTTCTTCCTGGGGGACTTTCTCATCCTCACTGTACCAGTGATGCAGGTGCTGGTATGAAATTCCCTTTCTGGTACGGCAGCCGTTAGCAAAACCGGCCGTAAGACCTGTCCCAGCAATCGCTCGGCAGCGTACCCGCTCCTTCACCTTGCTCCATCCTCTGGTTTGGCTGGGCGCTTACCCCAGGTGTGCGCTGGCCCCGTGTCTGTGCTGGCAGGGCTGCCCCGTGGCCGTGGCCTCGCTCGTCCTGGCAGCTGGGGGCATGATTTACCACCCACGTATTTCCTGGCTCGTGTTGATGAAGTCCCATGCAGTTGTTTCTTTGGCCCAGGTGGGTTAAGCCGGATGGATCTATTGCACATGGAGTGACCATAAACAGTTTCTGTTTGTTTGCTCGCGGGAGCCGTGGTCTCCCTGGCAGAGCGGCTGGAATTGGATGCCCTCCCCGATTGGCGTGGTGTGTCTTGGCTCTGATGATCATGGTGTTACCAAAATAGGATGTTGTTGGCTGAAGTGCTTCTTTGCAAGAAAATCACTCCAGCTCTCCGTGCTTCCCTGCCGGCAAGGCTGGTTGTGAGGCGCTCTGCCTTGAGGAAAACCTTGGAGCACATCCAGCGCCTGATGATCTCGGTGGCAAATGCAGCTGTACCTGAAGTCAGGTTTTGATCTGTAGATCTTGCGACATGGACCTGGTTCAGTAAAGCACTTCAGCATCCGTCTGGGTTTATGCCTCTGGTCTGAAGCACCCTTATCTCTCCGAGCAGTTAATTCTGTGTTCAAGTACGGTGCTGAATCAGGAGCTATTTCCTTATGGAGGAAGCTGGTTAAACACGCACCATTTCTCTTTCTAGTTTGTAGAGCAAACTACAATTCTAATATTACTGGTTCTCAAGTAGATGTTTGCTTAAGATAATGAATTCTTTAGCAGGTGTGGATGCTCTTAAAAAGCACAGCCCAGCCTCGCTGGGATGCGGCTCTGCTCGCACCACTGGCAGTCCCCGGGACACGGTGGTTTTTCATGTTCTCTTCTTCCAACACGTCCTCCCACGCTCTGTCGTGTCTCTCGCCTTGCCACTGTAAATAATAATTGCTAACAGTTCATAGGACCCACAGTACTTTGCATTTCTGTCCTATTTAGCTGGTCCAGACAGATTCCTGAGGCTTCTCCTGCTCCTGGGTGACTTGGGCAGGTTGGGATGGCGCTTGCCGGACGGGTGCTGCTGAGGTCAGGTGAGGACGGGGTGGGGTGCTGGGGTGCCTCCCGCCCGCTGAGGCTTCCCAAAGCAGGGCGTTCGCTTGCCCGGGGGCGATGGAGGTGTGGGGAGGGACGGTGACCTGCCCGGCGCCGTGTGGCAGGCTGCTGGGGCTCCTGGAGTAGCTCAGGTCTTCAGGGTCATGTTTCTTGCTGCAATCCAGTCCGGTGCCTTGGGAAGGATTTATGGAGAGACATACCAGGCGAGGCTCCAGCTGTTACTTTGCAGGTTAGTTTGAGGGCTGTCTTTTTTCTCCCCCTGCTTCATCCCTGGCCCAGTAGGTTTAGTTGAGTTTGCTGGTCTCGGTGTGGGAAGAAGGGATGCGTGTAGCTGAAGAGATGCTGTCTAGGTGTTGGGACAGCAAGGGGTGAATAAGAAAGTCCCCTGTGTTAACTCATTGCGTATGCTGCTTGGTGTGATTTTTAGGATTAGTTAAATTTCACCTTTGTTACTCCCTGTGTAAAAGCAAGAATTGTGCAAGGTGCTGGAAACCTGGTCTGTTTGTAGGAGGAGTCCTGAGCAGAGAGGGGACAGTCATGATGTAGAGGGTACGAAGTGGCAGATTTCAAGCGTGCTGTTAAACTGATGTTTGTGTCCCACCCCATCATTTGACGCCCGGTATAGCTGTAACTGATGATGCTGTGAAAGGACTGCGGTGTTGATCTTAAAACCTGGCTAACTACCTGCAGAGTTTAAATCAGTATTATAAATATAGTTAATCTCAGTGTATTCCTTTAATTTAACCTTTGATTAAACATTGGGGACTTTTTTTCTTAAACTTTAGATGACTGCAGGGGAAAAGCAGCAAAGTGAAGAGAGGATGTTGGAAAGAGCCCTCCCAGTGTACGGCTGGGTCCTGCGCTTTCTCTCGCTAATCTCTTCCGTTGGGTTGTTTTATCTTATCAAGCAAAAAGCCCCAGAAATAGAAAGTTTTCCATGGCTAACAGGACAAGCCCAGAGATGCACAAGCCCTGAGCTGCGTCGTGTTGCCTCATTGCTCAGAAGAAAAGAAAAAAAAAAAAAAAAAATCTCCATCAAATGGCAGCAGATTGTAAATGGACAATGTCACTGTTTTATCTCTGTGGGGGGAAAGGCCTCTCGTGGAAGCAGACGTAACTTGCACCGATACACGTTGCATCTCAGCAGCGTTCGGTGTTGAAGAGCTGCCTGCCTGGCTCCGTGTGCCTGGGAAGCTATCGATCTCCTCTCGCAAGGATGACAGACGGGAAAGCAGGGGCAGCCGCTTGCTTTGGGCTTGTAACAAAGAGAATTCACAAAATATTCAGGCATTTTCCCAAGTCGAAGTCTTGGTCTGAGGGACTCCGGCTGCTGAGGAGGCCGAGCAGGGAGGTCTTGCTGGTTAGAGGTAGGTGGTGATGTAAATCGGTGTGTTTGGACGTATTTGCTGGCTGCTGCTGTGCGCAGGCTTTCTGCTGCTAATTAGGTGTGAGGGGATTCCTGCCGTGCTGCCCTGTCCGTGCTGCAGAGCGCGGCTGGCGATGCATGGCCGTGCGGGATCCTGCCACGCTCTCCTGCCACCACGCCGGCGGCACCGGGTGGCTTCAGCTTCTGCTCCGGCTCCTTCTGCAGCCCGGCTCTCACGGGAGCGCTGCGGCAGAGCACAGCTCGGGGTGTCGGTGCTGCCCCACTTGCTACTCGAAAGGAAAATTTGCTTTTTAGTAAATAATGGCTCAAGAGCATCCGCCCAGCAGCTGGGTTTGCACTCCAGATCCTGCAGTGGTGCAGGGACCTCTCAGAGGGGTGGTTGTCACTGGGGGGGGGTCTTGTCTGCTCCAAACAAACAGAAAACCACCCTTGGGTTTTACCTGTGTTTGCAAACAAACAAAACCCCAAACCATCTGATCTAGACCTAAAACTTCTGAGACCTCAGTGACGGAGCTGCAGGCTTGAGGCAGAGATGGGGCTGGATCATTGCCGTGGGGGATGTCAGAAAGTGCTTTGCGGGAAAACTAAGACCTTTCCCTGCATTTGCTCTGTGAACGCTGGAGCTGGTGGCGATGCCGCCGGTCCTGCCCTGTCTCCTCGTGGCAGGAGGAGATGCCCGCCAGCTCTCGTGATGTCGCAGGGCCACATCCTGCAGCCGTCCCTGAGGTTACCCCGAGTGACGTCAGGCGTCTCCTCCGAGCGAGGGCAGAGGCACCGAGCCCTCGGTCTTAAGCAGCACAGCTTGCAAAATCAAACCTCGCGCGTAGCCTGCATTTAAAGGTGTGTGTGAGCTGGCTGAAGGATTCCAGAGTTGGAAGGCGAGTGAAAGAAATCTCCGTTCTTCAACATTGTTCACGTCCAGTGCTGCAACACCTGCGGGGTCTCACACCGCTTTCAAAATTCATGACATTTTATTTTCCTTTCTCTGGTGGCTCTGAGCCTTCCCATGGCAGCTGGGTCATGCTTCAAAGGTTTTCCTTCACTTTGCTGATATTGGGAGCATTTTTGATTTGCTTTTTTTTTTTATTTTTTTTTTTTCCTTCCCCCAAATGAATGGCAGGATCCTTAACAAGCCAGGAACTGGAGCTTTAAGATAATTCCTGCAATTTCATGATTCATTTTAACATCACACAAGGGGTTTTTTTGTAGCTTGTTTCAAGCGTGTCCCCTCGACAACGCTCCTCTGCGGTCCCGCGTGTGCCGGGGCTGGCAGCCCTGCGGCGGGGGGGCAGCCGGCGCTGGGGCAGAGCAGTCACCCAGCACCGCTGCAGGAACCAGAAACTTTGGCCAGAAATCAGAGTTTAGGAGCATCACAGGGGAGGTATTGGGATGCTTTAGACCCTTTCCATCCTCATTTTGGGGGTGATCATATCCGGTCTCCTGTGTGGTGTTGCTTCGGGGTTGCAGGAGGTTTTTCTTTAGGTGAAAGCCTGGCTGAGGTCAGGTTCTTGGAGCCTCTGTCATCGCTGGGGCCAGGATCTGGCCGCTCTGCCACAGACCTGCACCTTCTCCTTTCGTCGCCCCAGCCTACAGCTCTGGGGCTTGCGTTAGAGTCGGATCAAAAGATGCCCCATCGCATCTGCGGTATGCAGGAGGCGGGGGTGGGCAGGATGACTGCAGTCCTATATTTAGGCATCTGGACCGGCATCTGTATTGGACTGTTTTACTCTCTCCAACTTTATCCCCCTGAGAAACTTTATCTGTAGAGAAAGGGAAATTCCTTTCAGCCACCAAAGTTTTTCACAGTATCGTGATCTGGCTCGTTTTTTTTAAAGAAACTGCATTTCCAAGTGTTGCTTTGTTGGACTTGAATGGAAATTATCTTAAAGCGTAAGTGGAGGCATCCTGCTCCTCTTGGCAAACCTGTCACGTGGCAGCTTCCTAAAGCTGTGCTGGGTTTCTAAAATTAGTGTTCCCTGCCGGATACTGAGTGATTAGGTCTGCTAATAGGTGATGGTGACTAAGGAGGTGTCATACTTTAATCCCGTAAAGAAATGCCTGGCCGTAATGGGCCTGATCCGGAGGTGTGACTGGAAGCTGTAATTTCTGTGGTCCATATTACGTATTTCAGACCTCTTACCATGCGCCTCCTTCACCCGAGATGCTCGAGCCTTCCCGCCCCGGCAGGCTGCGGTCCTGGGGAGCAGGAGGCAGCTGCCCAAATCTGAAAATCCTGGACCAAGTAGGCAGAAGGGACTCTCCGCTGGCGCCAGATGCTCAGGTGAACCTGCAACTGGAGCGTCCTCAAATTGGCACCTCCAGCAAAGACTTGGCGAATGTCCCCCATTAAAAGACTGTTCCAGTTGCTCAAAAGGTCATGCATTAAATTACCATGTAACTGTGCAGCTTATCGCTAATTAAAAAAACCAACCAAACAAACAAACAAAAAAAAACTGGAGGGGAAAAAAAAAAAAAACAACCAAAACCCAAAAAACCAAAAAAAACCCCAAAAAATAAAAGCAAGTCTCCCTGCTTTCCCCCAGGCTTACTTGAGACAACTGACTTGGAATAGGAGAATGATAGACAGCTCATGCCAGATGAATGTTAAATGATAAATGATTTCCCTGTTTCCTCTGGAGATTGATGTTTTCCCCCCTCAGGCACCAGCTCCCAGCAGTGGTTCAGCTCCTCTCATTCATTCTCGGGCATTCCCACGTGTGAGCATTCAGCAGAGCTGAGCAGAAATCACTGTTTCCAGAGCAAACATGGGATATTCCTTTGCTTTCCTGCAAGCCCCAGATATTCAAAACCAATGACCCAAATGCTAAAGAAAAAAGAAAAAGAAAAAAAGAAAAGAAAAAAGAAGGGTATTTAAAATACAAGCTCGCTGGCTTGGAGCGGGGTGACAGGGCTGGCTCAGGGACGGGCACTCAGTCCCGTCTCCTTCTGCGGAGAGAACTCTCTTGCCTTGGTTTTAGGATATTTTTTTTTTTTCAGGTCAGTGACCGCTCTGGAATTTTGGGTAGTATAAAAAGTAAATTTAACACTGTTTGTACGACGGTTAAAAATTAAAAGGATCAGAAGGGCCGTTAAAGTGGAAGGAGGTTGTTACCTGCAGTCAGGAGGGTACGGAGAAGTTGGGGCTTTGAGGGAAAGGGCTGGGGGAGCGACAGCCACGAATACGTGATAACCGTTGTGTCTGGTAGATGGAGCTGGCTGTGCCGAATGCTGCCCCTCAGCAGCCATGGGCTGTGGGTGAGCGGGACCCTGTGCCTAAAGAGGTTAAACCTGGGCTCTGCGGAGTCGTCTGTGCAATTCCTACCTTGAACTAGTTAATGTCTTACAGCAGGATGGGTCAGCATCCAAAGAAAACACACTACGTAAATGCCTTACTGCACCTGGGCAGCGTGTGCGCTGGAAGGTCACAGCCTTTGCCGGGGCCCGGGACGTGTCCGAACCCTCTCCCGGAGTGGCTTTTTGGCAGTCTGATGGTTGATCCATGCCTCAGTCACTGTAACTGGCCCTTGAAGCGTTCATATTTAGTGACCTTAAATAGTTTGACCTCTGTCTCATACAAAGATGTTTTTTCCCTCCTGATGTTGGAAGATGAAGCATCCTTTCCTCATGAAGCGGCCAAGCTTTTGCTGCAGGTGCGCTGCAGGTGACATCTCCAAGGAGCCTAGCTGGGGAGTGGTGTACCCTGTGGTTTGGTGGGACTTGAGCATACTCTTTACTTTGAACGTTAAGGTGCCAGCAGATCAAGGGGAGTGCGGCAGGACGCAAGGCAGGAACGCTGCCCGTGCTGGAGCATTGCAGCAAGAAACACAGGTTTCCCCAGGGAGAGGGCGTGGGAGCAATTTTTGCTCTGGACGAGGTGTTCTGGTACCTCTCCACATCTGCCTGAATGGGGACATGTGCCTGGCCAGCAGCTCTGGCCATGCCGGTGCCTGCGAGCATCGGTCTGCCCGCTGGCAGGAGTCTGATCCCTTCCCGGGGTTCCCCCGCTGCTCCTCGACAGCAGGCTGCGGGTCTCGGGTGCCTCACTTTCTCATTTCTCCCCCGTGCAGACTGCAGATACACGTGCCACCAGGAGTGCCGCAGCCTCATCCAGCTGGACTGCCGCCGGCCGGGCCAGTGCCAGAGCCAGCTCTCACCCGAGAGCACCCTCCTGCCACCCTGCAGCCAGGTACGCCGGGGAGGGGGCTCCGCGGGGGGGGTCGACAGCCTCGTGGTGACCGATTGCATCTCCTTCAGAGACCTGATTTCTTGCTCCCGAAGGGTTTTACAAGTGAGAGGTCTTGTCAGAGAGGTCAGCCCATCGGTCCCGCAGACCCAGCCAGTGGCCACTCATGAGTTGCCTATATACTGTGCACATCTTGCCTATATGCCCTGCCTGGGGGGTGCAGTCTGGCGTGATGGAGGTTGTGCACGTGGGCATCCCCTCGCCGTAAACGCATATGCAGAGTGTTTCAAACGCTGCTGTTGGCCAGGATGCCTGGAGCAGAGCGGGAGAGGAGCGGTGCCCTCCGGGGATGTTGGCACCCGTGCTGCAGCCCAGCTGTGTCCAGGTGCCCGTGAGGGAGGGTTGATACCGGCGTTAAGTTGTATCCCAGCACCGGGTGCAAAGTGCTTGAAAAGGAGCAGCAAAGGTCCATTTCTCCTGCATCTTGGCAGAGCGTGAGCATGGGGTTTGCAAGAAGCTCCGGCTTAATAGCCTTCATTTAAGAGTTTCAGTAGTCCCAGAGGATCGAGACTCTTCAATCTGTATTAGGGATGTGCAGTAATCCTCAGGGCCGCTCCGGAAGGCTTAGCTGTTTGCTTAATCCCCCCGAGGGTCCCGTGGTGTCCGTGATGCCGGCAGTGGCCTGCGGGCCAGCGTGGGTGTCTGCTGGGACAGGCTGCAGCACATGCGACTGGACGGTGCCACGCAAGTTGAGATTTAAGATACTTAAAGCTGGAAGCTTAAAATATTGCTTAGAAAGCTGCCTGAAGTGGATTTGACTTGCACACGACCTTTTCAATCTCTATATGCTTTTTAAAAACTGTATTCTCTCCTTCGTTATAACCACGCATTTATATTCCTCTTTGTGGAGGACCTTGATGCGCTTGTGCAAAACTGGAAATGGAAACGTGCACTTTTTCAGAGAAGACGTGGGGTTTCTGTTGGGCGTGAGGAGCCAGCGGTGGGGTTTGGTTCTTGTCTGCTCTTTGCTGTGCAAGGTCTGCAGAGCTCGGCCGCGCTGGCACGTGGCTGGGCGATTGCTGCTCAGAAGAAAATGGTCAGGAGGGAACCTGAAGTTAGACGAGATTTATCTTACAAGTTATGCATTACAAAGGGACTCTGAATGGATTCTCCGGTGAGCCTTGAGGTATTTGAATAAGGGTGTGAAGCCAGGTATGTGTGTGTTTACATCTCCCTCAGATGTCGTTGGGCTTCCCCCAGCAGCATGAGAAAAGCTTGATTTTTAGAAAGATTAGAAAGGCTTGTTTCTTCTTCAGGGTGATAACAGCAGCCGGGGGTTATTGATGGTCCTAATAATAAACACGGAGCCTGCGCTTCGTGGCAGTTCATCACTCTGACACGTCTCTGGTGTGATCCCGGGGAGGGGAAGGCGTTTTGTGCCAAGGAAACAAAAGTCTCTCCAATTAGAGCAGCAAACAAAAATCCATAAACCCATCCTGAGGTCCTGGTCGGGGATCACACCTCTGAACCCTCCGCACAGCAAAGCCCTGTCTGGAGTCTCGTTACCTGTGCTGGGAAAGGCTGCAGGGCTGGGGGGGCCGGGAGGTGCGTGGGCTGGTTTGAGGGTGAACGAGGGTAAATCACTGCAATAAAGCTCCGTTCTCGTTTGTGGATAATGGATAATCAGGGAGAAATCACCTTCAAGTTTACTTGATCTGAGCCCGTAAAGCTGAGTACACAGCCACGTTCCTGGGTGTTTCTGTTGGCCAAGTAGGTTTTGCTGCTCAAAAGAAGGATGGAGGGAAAACAGTGTCAGTATTGCAGAAAGAGACTAACAGGGTGCCTGAATACGCTGGGGGGGGAAAGGGGGATTGCACACTGAAAACACAAGAAACTTAAATTAATAGCTGGCATAGTTGGAAGTCATTAAATAGTATTGTCAAGTATAAGCAAACTAGAAGCATCAGAGAAATAGCTACTTTAATATCGCATAGTTAAGTACTGTTACCATGTAATACCAGGCATTAATAATTTGGGCTTTGATCCAGCAAAGTACTTAAGAGCGCATTACGTTTGGGTCCCAGATTAGCCTCCCTGGGTGAAATCCAGACTCCGCTGAAGCTGACAAAAGCCTCCGCTGGTCTCAGCAGCACCCGGAGTTTGGCCCCTGCTTTTGGCAGAGCTGGTTGTGCACTTCCCACCGGGAGCCGGTGCAGGTCACTGGTGGGTGGGTTTTTGGGGGCTGTTGTGCAGGTAACCATTAACTGGAGCCGCTGCTGAACCAACGGGTCAAAATTACTTGTTTTTTTTCTTTGGTTGTTTTTTTACGGAGCTGATCTCCCAAGCAGGTGGACCGCAATGGAAAAGCGAGGGCTCCTTGGAGAAGCCCATGGAGCAAAACAGTGGGAGTGCATCCAGCTTCGCATGGGGCACTGCAAAGCTGGCTGCACCCTGTTTCCACTGTGAAATGCCCAGGGCTGAGGCTTCGGTGAAGACTCGACGCCTGTGCCGTTCATCGGCCCAACGCTCACTTTCTGCTCGTGTTGCACATGCTCGATTTAAGCCTCTTTCTCTTCTAAATATAGCTTTGAGAAGCTGAGGAGGTTTGTGCCACTGCAGAAGTACGTGTGCTGCTAAGAGGATAGCTTATTTATTTGCAACGTTACAAGTTGCTTTGTAAATACGCCATTTGGATTCTTGCCTTCCTCTTTGAGATGCAGATGTTGTGTCCTCCCCCTAGTCTTTACAGTGACATCCCAGTTTGTATTCACAGGATGCTGCTGGCTGTGGGGTACAGAGCTATGAAAGGCTTGTAGCAATTTAAGTCCTTCAGCTAACAGATACAGATGGAAGGGTACGAAACACCATCTGCAACCTATCAAGAGGGGAACAGGTTTTCACGTGTGGATGGTAGCTTGTGTGAGGATCTTGGAGCCCTTTTGGACCAGTCGAAGGAGCCCTGTGACCTGAAGGAGTCAGTGATAGCCTCAGCTTACAGGAGGGGTTTGCTGATGGTCCTGCTGCAGATAGTCGAACTGGGGAGTGGAGCCAAGGCTGCTGCCAGCTCCCCGCGCTCACTGCCCTGGCGTAAAAATAGCACTTAGTGATGGTGAGGGTTGTGTCTTGAAAAGGACATGAAGGAATTAACATAAGAACAGCCGTCTGGGCACGGCGGTGCCTTCTCTCTGCTCGGCTGGTGGATGTTGAAGGCGAGACCAGAAACATCAGGGTGAGGACGGTGTGCTGCTGTTGCGGCCTCCCTGCGAGCAGTGCCCTGGGCACTCCTTGGGGTTGCACCTGAACCGTCATTTTTATTAGCTGTCAGTGAGCTTTTTTTGATGAGTCAGACTTTGTACATCCACCTGCCAGAACACCTAGTGACGAGTTCTGCAAATCTGATCGTGCATGGCCTGGAAAAGCACTCCTTTTTTTGGTGTTAAACTTACTGCACTCTTCATGTGAACATCTCTTGCGATTTTGTGGCTCTCCATCACACCTAGGTTCTCTCCGGTCCTTCCTTTCCAGATCCAGGCTGGCCCCAGGCATGGAAACCTTCCTGTACCTCTAGTCTGCCCTGCCCTTCGCGGTACCTCTTGCCATTCTTTATTCTTTCTTGGATGGGCTGGCCGGGTCTTGCGCCAAGTATTTGAAGCATGGACACAGGATGGATTTATTCAGTGGCATGATACTCTCAGGCCTTGTTCCCTCTTTCTTTACTGAAGTATGGTGGAGAATTGTTAGCGTGTACATTAATACCACATTGCCTAAGCAAAGTCCTTTATAACATGGTGTATCAGGCTTTTCTTCAGTCCCCTCCTGAATACAGGCGGGTTTCCAGGTGGGTGGGAAGAGCCTGTGCCGGGACGTGCTGCATCCCCATGGATGCACGGCCCCTCGCAGGAGCCCCTGCGGAGGGAGGATGATGGCCTGTGGGGAGCGGAGCCCTTCCCCTGCCCGGCTCTCCAGAAATACCTGTGATCTTCAACAAGGAGGAAGGTCACAGCTGCTTTAAAAGCTGCTGGGTAAAATGCAGGGTGTTAGCGGGACGCTGGTGGCTCTGGAGGGGCCAGGGGAGAGGGGGACAGAGGAGGCAGATCTGGGGATGGGTCTGTGCCGGGCTGGGTTTCTGCAGGGGCAGAGGGGAACAGGATGATGCTGTCGCTCTGAGGCTCTTTCCAAGGCCAACACAGCATTTTCATCGGTCTGGAGCGAGCTGAACACCTTTTTCCTGGGCTGCAATCGAAGCTGCCTCAGCCGGGTGCCAGCGCTGCTGAAATCGCTCCCGCCGCTCTAAAATTAGCTGCGGAGTGGAGATGACCAGGGGCTCCCGGCACCCTGGAGCGGGTCCGAGGCCGCATCCTTGCCAGCCTGCCCCCTTCCCCACCACCCTTTGGCAGCGCTGTCGGGCTCGGTCCAGCCTGGGCTTGCTTCCCTAAGACAGCAGATGCAATGCAGCTCTTGAGGATGCACTAACAGGGAAGGAGCAAGAAGCCAGCCTGCCACGGCGATATATTTTGGGTAGCAGAGGAGGTGCCGGGGGGTACCCGGGGGCCGGGCAGTGCCCAGGGCCAAGCCCAGCGCCTCGGCCCCGGCGTGCAGGGGGGTGAGAAATTTTGCAAGAGGAAGTGGCAGGGCTGCGCGGTGCGAGGCGAGCGCAGGAAGGGGAGGCGATGCTGCGCGGGCGCCCGGGGGACCAGACCGCGGGCGGTGAGCGAACCCGGGCACCAAGAGCGGGAGCAAACTCGCAGCTCTGCCCTTTCCATGCTGCCCCAGCGCCGCTGCGCAGGGAGGCGGGTGGAGGAGGAGAGGGAAGGGTTACCCGGCACGGCTGCCTGTTAAAGAGAAATAGCTGCGCTGGCTCTGGAGGATGAGCAGAAGGAGCTATTGCAGATAAGCGCCGGCGAGCTGAGGATGTGAGAGCGGGCTCGCTGCTGGCGCAGGAGCCAGAGCGGGGACCGCTGATGGTCGCCAGCCCCCCGAGCCTCCCGGCGAGCCCCGTGCACGCTCGGCCTCTCGCCTCTGCTGGGTTTCGATGACCATCGGCAGCAGCATGAGCAGCGGGTACTGTAGCTTGGATGAAGACCTCGAGGATTGCTTTTTCACAGCAAAAACCTCTTTCTTCCGGAGCACACCGAACAAGGCCCCTGCCAAGGTAACAGCTTAAAAACTAGTGAGAAGGGTTGTGCTGGACGGGAGGTGGGGGGGGTCTGCCGGAGAGGGGAGATATCCGTGTTCCTGCACGTTTGGCTGCAGGTGCTGCCAAAATTAGCTTGCAGCTGGAGTCAGGGCAGAGCTGCTGGCAGGGAGGAGGGCTCGGTTTGCCTCTTGCAGGCTCCCCGCTCCCGCGCAGGGGGTCTGCGCTGCTGCAGATTTTTCTCAGCCACGTCTCAACCTTTTGCATGCCAGGTTGGCCCCTTCCCAGGGGATCCACGGTGGAGGAGCCGACTCCAAATGTGTTTTTTCAGCTTTAGGGGGGCAGGCAGCAACCCTGCCAGCTGCCATCCGCGGGTCAGGCTTCCAGCCAGGGACCTGTGGTTTGGCCTTGCAAAACATGCACCATTGGTGCAAATTGCACCTGTGAGGTGGATAGGGAGATGGGAAAGTTACAGGACTAAATTAACCTGCGAACTTACTAACACAGTGATGAATCTGGTCCTTTTCTGGGCTCTTGGGTGCATGTGTACCTGCCTTGGAGAAAGCGCTTGGCTGGGCAGTGTTTCACCCCAGGACGAGATTTCTGTATTGGTAACACTGACAAGGCTGCTTCATGTTTTTCAAGTGTTTATTTAAAAAAACAAAAATAAAAGCCCCCAAAAAACCAAGAACATCCCCATCATAAACTTTGGGGCCCCAACCAAAACTGAGCATAAAAGGAGAAGGCGCTGCTGCGGAAGTGGGGGTTTTGCTCAGGAACAAGAGCCCTGCAGCGCCGAGAGATGAGATCTGGCCCGGGGAGCAGCTTTTTCACTTAAAAATTCCCCTGTAAACCATCAGCCCCGACGCGCTCCTGTTCGGGCTCTGCTATATTTGCACGCCCGAGGCTGCTGAGCTGCAATCCTCAGCAGGTGCTTTGGGGTTCAGCTTTCTGCAGCGCAGGGTACAGAGGGCTCTCCCGGTGACCTGGGCTGTTCTCCTTTTCGGGGGGGGGGGGGGGGTGTTGCTCTGGGGGAGAGTTTCAATCAACCGGCAATTTTATTTTCATTTCTTTGAAGAAATGCTCCCTCGGGTTTAATATGGGATATTCCCTGTTAGCCAGCAACTCCCTCTTGCTATGATTAACCGACACGTACTGCTGGTTTTTAAATGTCATTTGATGATTCATTTGTGTAGGAGATGTAAAAGATCACGGTGTTAGTGCAATAGGCGCTGCACCCTGCGCCGGTTTAACGCTGTTCTTTTTGAGCCAGGGCACTGCAGATCCTCGGCTACCTTTCGAAATCAGTCTGATCACGTTCGTGTTCGGGAGCTCTCCCTCGCAGAGGGGTTGGGGCTGCTGCAGCCCCTTTTCGCCCAGCTCCTCGCCTGGATGCGGCCGGTGTGGGCGGCAGACCTCGCGGCTGCTGGAGAAGATGGAGCCTTTCGGGGGTTTGGTGTTACGGGGAGGAAATGGTTCCTGTGCATGGAAAAAAAAAAAAAACCACCACACACACAAAATTTGCTGCTCAAGGAAGTGATGTTGCATAATGGGTCTGTGTGCGGAGGTGGGTCCTCACATTTCTCCGGCTGGAGGTGGAAACCATCCTCAGGCCTTGGTGGGAGAAGGTTTTGGGGGGTTCATGGCATGCTGGGGGGTTGTTGGTGGTGCAGGTCCTGCAGGAGCGTGAGGCTGGACCTCAGCTCTGGATGGAGCTGGCCCTGAAGCGTGGTGGGGAGGATGAGGAGGAGGTGGTGGTGGTCTGGTGAGGCCGGGCTGGACAGCGGGTGGAGGGCGGCAAGGAGAGCAAAACAGAGGCACAGGGGACAGGCACAGCCCCGAGGTGGACATCTCCCTTGGGTTTTGCTTCACTCCTTGTCCATGCTTTTTTACTTGGCATCTTACTTCTCTTGAGCGATGTTATTGAATGTGGAACATTTCCAGTGCTGCAAGAGCTGCGTGCGGCAGCAGCATTGCTTTTCACCATCAAGTACGGTACCTGCTCCTGGCCACGGGCAGAAAACATCAGCTTGGACCCAAAAGTGAGTTAACCTGCTGGGTATGTTTGGGAACGGCAATGTTTGTCCGTCCTTAGATGCCCAGGCACGATTACTGAGCCCGGGATGCACAGTGCGGTCAGCGCTGCAGCAACGGCAGCCACCAACCCGTGGGCATCCCCTGCGCTGGGCAGGAATAGGCTAAATATGGGTAACTTAGGGAGGCATGTCTTAAAAGACCTAGGAAACAATCTCTGTAGAGGAAATGTGTTGTATGTGGGGTAGGAGACAGGCCTCTCACCATTTAAAAAAATAAAGAGTGGAATTTGATCACTATGATTAGAGAAATGATTTTTCTGATTGAAATAACTGAGGAGCCTCTTTCTAGGAATTTTGTAGTTCCTTTTTATTTTCAGAACCATCAGCACAATCACTCTTCATTAGCAAAGAACTGTTTTAGATCTCAGATGTGATCTCATCCCTGGAGATCTATTACTTGGCTTTTTCGTGACTCTCCAGCTGAATGGCTTCAGTGGCTTCTGCCCGAAGCGTGATTGCTTAAAACTCTGCAAAATTGCTCTTCGAGTCCTGCGTCAGTGGCTGCCGGGAGAACCGGCTTAGAGGAGAAAGGGGCAAGCTTCTGATCAAGAATAGAAAACACAAGAGGGACAGAGCGCAGTTTTAGCCGGGGTGGGATCCAGGGGTGGGGGCGATGGGGCCGGTTCCCGGGTAGGGGTCCCTGAATGATGTGAGCTGGGGTAACCCAGCAGGCAAAAGCCTTCTCTGCTGAAGAAGAGGGAAGCTGTGGCATCGTGGAGGTGTTTGCGGTGGGATGCACGGGCGGTGTTGTTATGCTGCCAGGTGCCGGTGGCTCCGGGGCTCAGAGCGAGACCACCGCGGGGGTGCGCTGTGTGGGAGGGGGCTCTGGAGGGGGCAGCCAGCGGGGAGTTACGTGAGCGTGGGCAAGAGCCAGAGGACACCGCAGTGGTGGTTTTGGCCCCGTGTCTTTCTCCCTCTCTTCGAGCCCTTCACGGCAGCAGCATGCAGTGGTGCCTGCAATGGGGGCTACACCCCTGGAGGTGCTTGAAACCCCAGCAGGGGCTGGATGAGGTGATCTCCAAGATCCCGTCCAGCCTTGGAGAAACCCCATAGTCCCAGAATTGGCTGGCCGTCGGGTGCAGCATCTGTGCCGGTTCGTGGGTTGCAGGTAACCAGCGGGCGTTTATGTTGCCTGTGCTGGGTGGGCAAAGGGGGCATCGCTCTGCCTGGTGCAACGCATGGTGCAATGCAGAAGGAGCCGAGGGACCAGCGCAGGGTCCTGTCCTTGGCCCGTTGTCTCTGCCCTCCGAAGGACTGTCGGAGCATGGGGTGGTTTCCAGAGGGGAGGCAGGTCTGCAGGGGGTCTGGCGCAGCCTGGGGCGCAGGGGTGGCCCTGGGACACCTCTCCTGAGGCTTCTGCTGGCCCTGCGAGGCTGTGATCAGTTCCCAAATGTCTGCTCCTGAGGATCAGTGGATCCCTCTGATCCACCCAGCCTCCTTGATCCGGGCCGGGGTCTCTCCAGGCTGGTCTCTGTGCACACAGACGGTGGTGCGGTCAGGCACCCGTGGGGTCTCGTCCAGCCCAGACCCCCCTGAGATGGAGCTCCCTGGGAGGACCTGCTCAGCTCTTGCTGCTGAGCAGGGATGTGGCAGGAAAAACGGTTTCTAAGTGAAATCTCCATGGCAATCAAAACACTGAGCCCGTCTTCACTTGCCTCTAACCTCTCTGAAATGCAGCAACAATCCTTCTCCCCTTCTCTAGAGATGCAATGCTCTCCTATCTTTTGCCTTTTCCTCTGAACCGCAAAGTAAACCACAGCATCTCATTTGAACTTCTCAAAGGGAGTGAAATATGTTTGTCTGGTATCTGTTGTATGATTCTTCCCCCCACCCATCCATGCTGGAGCAGTCGATCCTTTCCCCATATAGTGCTGTGAAACCATGGGAGTGTGCGGTGAGGGGGGAGGCATTGGGTGTTTGGCAGTGACGGGGAGCTGTGTGAGAGCAGAGGTGTCCCAGCTCTCTGGTGACTGTGATCGGGCTGTGCGGTGCTGCCACGGCCCCACGGCCCCCACCCATCACCACTCCCTGCTGCAGCTGGATTTACAGTGCTCAGCTGCTGGTTCTCATGTTTCTGGCTCAAATTTGAAGCGTTCACATTTCTCTCCAGTCCTCCATGCTGCGGTGTGATGGTGGTCGCAGGGCGTGAGCTGGTGATGCTCCTCCGAACCACAGCTCCCTGGCCAGCAGCGCTTGGACACGCTTCTCCGGGCTTTGTTTTCTGATGTTTTAAGACAAATCTTTCCTTAATAAGCAGAAGAATTGAGGATTGATGCCCTGAGGCGTAAAATCCCTTCAGAAGAGGTCTTGGAAATACTCTTGCAATCTGAACACGGGAGCCAAAGGGAGAGCTTGGGCGGCATTTCTGGGAATGCAAATTGTCACAGCGTTGCTGATGTAAATGGCGAGGGACCCGTGCTTGAGCACACCAGGGAGGACTTGGCCACTCCTGCCTCTAGATAAGACGGTCGTTGCCAAGAATGTGGTGATGTTGGGCCAAATCCATCTCCACCGTTCTGCTATTCAAATTCATTAACTAAATAGCTGGTGAGGAAAATTGGCTGGGAGCGAGGGGCCAGGGATAGTGTCTCTGAGGCTGGATTGTGGCTGCAGGGAAGCGGCTCTTGCTCTAACGAGTGTCCCGTGGAAGTGCACGCTCAGCCTTTCTACCTATGGTGCCTTTTCATGTCTGGTTTTATGGCTAGCAAAGCCACAGTTCATGAGCTGCCTGTCTTCCACCTCCTGAGCTGTGCACCCAAGCTGTAACCACGCGCCGGCTCCTTGGTGCCGATGGGGGCTGCGGTGGGATGGGGAGCCGTGGGGAGAGGGCACCATCCCCTCTGCACTGCTGCAGCGGCGTCGGAAAGCTCCTGGGTCCCACCTAGAGCTGTTATTCCCAACACAGAGGTCTGGCGTGGTGCAGAGCCACTGCCTTTGCTTGCTTTAAAAAGGTTTTTAAGTTGGGGGTTGTCTTCTGCAAGGTGAGAGGCTGTAGGAAGGATGCTCTTCAGCTGGACGTGGAGCGTGTCTCTCCTGGCATCCTTGCAAACTGATAAATAGAAAAATCTGTCACGGAGGCTTCGTTGTTGCCTTTCTTGGCTTAGAAATGCTCTTTTGAGAGCATGTCACCATAATCATGATGGCCCATGGGTTTTTTACCTCCCCTGTAATAGCCTGTCACAAGCTCACGGCTCATTAGATGAGTGGTAGATTGCAAAGAGGAGGCCGGTGTGGCTAACTCGCTGGGACCGCGGCAGCCCCAGGCGAAGGGCATTGTGCGTCGCGGCCGCCTGCCTCTTCCTGGGGCACTTGTTCTGGGCGGCTTTTATCCTGCTGAGCATTAGCCCAAGTGCCAGATGAGGCTCAAGTCCTTTCTTACAATTGATGTTTCTCACAACTGAGAAATAGTGTAGGTTATTAATGCTGTGGTGGGCAGGGGGAGGACACGGGCAGGGTCACCTCTCTGTGCTGCTGTGGGTGCCCCAGACCACCATGGCCGGGCTTGGTCCTGTGCAGCCCGTGGGTGCCTATGTCTCGCTGCAGGCCACGACCGTCTGCAAGTTATTTTATGGCAGTTTCACAGGGGATGGTAAACCCCTCGCCTGCTGAATTTAAATGATGCCAGCAAGCTGACAGAGGTGATTAAACTCTGTATCCATCGCCATGCAATGTTCTGCATCAGGTTTTTAACAGGGTGGGAGTGGAGGCACCCTGGCAGCTCCAGTCTTGCCATCGCTTTCCTTCCAGTTGCACGTGAGGGTGGAGGGATGCAGGTGATGGGAACGTGCTGGTTTTGCAGGCTGGCACACAGACGTCATGGTGTGCTGCCACGCGGCCGGGCCATCCCTGACGGTGGCTGACGTTGCTCTTTCCCTGTTTCCAGCCAGGAGAGCCACAGGTCCAGCAGTGACTGCCAGGGTTTAGGTGCAGGCACAGTTACCGAGCTGTTGTTTTGTTAACAGCTTGTTTCATCCTGTCCCGGTACAACAGGAAATGTGGCAACGGTTTATGGTTAATAGCTTCTGTTTTTCTTCCTTCAGCCAGAATTGCGTATTCTGCACCAGAAACTTTGCAAAACCGGAGGTCTGGGTAGATTCATGAAGAGCAAGAAGTAGCTGATCTAATTGTACATGATGGAAGGAGCAGCACTTCTCTTCCCAGGCCGTGGCCGCCCTTCCCAGGGCTCCCCCCGCCGTGGTGCTGGTGCTGCTGGGCTGGTTCGGGTCCTGCTCGCAGGCGGGTTTTGGTCTGTGATACAGAAAAGCAGAGTCTCCGACCGTGGGGTGTGCAGGGGGTTGGGGATGGTGTGGTCTCCGCTGCTGGGGGCTTGCGGCATAGCTCTGCCTGAGCATCACTGCCGTGAACAGCAAGAAGAGGTGAAGGGGTGAGCCCTTGGAGCCCCAGTGCCCTTTATGGTCCCGCGGGGCTCCCCCAGTCCTAAATAGCTGCCGGAGCCGGGATGGCACCGCTCTGGGTCCCGCAGGACAGCCGGCTCGGGTGCACGGTAGCTCTGCTCCAGTGGCCTCGCCGCTCGGCCACGGGTGGAGCATGTCCCTTGGGTTTTATCCGGGCGTCGTCGTGTGTGCTGTGCTCGTCAGCCCCGTGGTGGGATTGCTGCATAGAAAGAGATTGTTAAAACTTTCTTTCCCTTGAGTCCGAGGGTGTAGGAGGAAGGTGAGCTGGCAGAGGCTGGTATGGAGGATTGCTCCCGTGCTGTCCCTGGGGTGGAAGTGAAGAGCTTTTTTGCAATGCTGGCAGTGTTTTGTTGCAGTATGGGTCCAGCTGACTCTCATAACACATTGCAGTTTTCCTTTTAAAATCAAAGCGGTTGTAAGAACTGGCCTAGCTACATTTCAAGCCCACTTAGACGTTAGCACTGTGGAAGTGATAACTTCTGGTTTGGTTTTGGCACCACAACTCATGTGTAAGGGACGAGGAGCTTGGGAGTCCCATGCTGCTTTATGCCATACACACAACCTGCTGTTTTGGAGACGCACCTTTAAATCCACGGCCGGGTCGCAGCTGCTGGCAGAGCCGGGAGCCCCGTGCAAGGTCGCTGGTTTTGTTTTCCAGTGCAGGTCGGTTGCTCTCTGCACACCTTAAATTGTGCTGCAGTGGAAACAGTTAAACCATCTGTCACTGACACTGGGAGCTTAATAAAAGCAAACTAATTCCACACCGGATGCAAGATGACTTATAAAATAACACTAAGAGAACATAATATGGCCGTTAAAACCTGTATTTGCCAAATTGTCTTAATGCAGGGTTTCTATTTCAATTACAATTGCATGTGGAAGGGGAGAGAACAACCTGTTACCCGTAGCCGCGTGATCATGTAAATTGTCAGAGTTGTGACGGCCAAGGGTTGGAATCCCATTTCCTTGGGGCAATCCTGACATCAGGGTTTGTTCACTCTTCCAGTCGCAGACGAAGGCTCAGCGTGGTGGAGGTGCTGTGCTGCTCTCGGGCTTTGGCCACGCTGGCTAAGCAGCGGGTGCTGGTACGCTCCTGTGTGCGGTGGGATCTTGGGGTCTGTGGATGCTTTTGCTTATGTTTGGGTTAGCCAAAACAAATAGATGTGGTAAATAAATAAATTATGGGCGGTGTTTCTTCCTTAATATGTTTTCCCAGACCAGGGCCCGAGCATCAGGAAGCTGCAGGATGGGCAGAGGAAGGCAGTGATTCGGGAAAACCTTCATGCAGGTGGGAGCTGAGCTGCCTCCTGCCTTCCCCAGCGCCGCCGGGGCAGGAGCAGTAGGCAGGAGTGACAAAACTGCCCTCCTGCCAGAGCAGCGTTATCCCAGCCACTGTCCGATTCCAGCTCCTGGGAGCAAGATTCAGTCTCCGCCAGCAGCAGCAGGGCAGCTTTGGGTGCCTCGGCAGGGTCACGCTGCCGTGGGAGCGCTGGGGAGGCTGCTCAGCAGAGCTCTGCAGCGCAGCTGACCCTGTGCCTGACTGGAGGAGTACGAGCGTTTTGCGAGGATCAGGGCGCGCTGGGGGAGTCGGGGGGCTGAGCGAGCCGAGAGACCAGCAGGCACGGCGGATCCGTGCAGACACACGCGTGGGGGAAGGCAGGATGCTGGAGGCTGGGCAGGGGTTTGTTGATGGAGTTGTGCGGGGACACGGTGCGAGACCTGTGACGTGGTGCCACCAGCACCGCGTTCCTGAGCCAGGCTTCCCGCTCCTCCTGCTGCGAGTGATTTGGGTTCCCTGGAGCATGAAGCAATTAGCGTCTGCCGTGTGCCTGCTGCGAAACCCCGGGGACCGGCACCGCTCCAGGCTGCTGCGGTCCTGGGTGCACCGTGCGTCCTCCATGGAAACCGGGTGGCATCAGCATGCGAGCTGCTCAGAAAGCTCTTAATTGCTGGCACGTGCTATTTTCCTCAGCTGGAAACATCACAGGAGGGGAGGGACTTGCCCCGCTGGAGAGAAGCAAATTGCAGTGACAGGGACAGACTGAGCCGCTCTGTTTGCTTTTGCCGTGCGTGTCTGGATGGATGCTGGTCTGCACCAGCTTGTGTTTGTGCCATGGATGAAGTGTAGCACACGTGCACAGCATGCCTTACCGCTGCAGCTGTGCCGTGCAGCTACAAGTCTCTTTGCTTGCAGGAGGGGACGGTCCCGGGGGTCTCCTGGCGCTGGCTCGCTGTGTGGTTGGGGTGGGGGCCAGCCCTGCTGGGTGGCAGCACGGCTGCGTCTGTCTCCAGCGCTGTGAAATGGGTGACATGAGGAAGTGGAGGGTTTCTGAGTGCACATCTTCCGTTAACTTAAAGGGAAGTTTTTTATTGTTTTTCAAATTTTCTTTTCCCCGGTGCTACTTTTGAAAATTTCTACCCTTGGCATTATTTTTAAAGACTCCCACGCCCGCCCAGCACCTGTGTGCGGCCATGTAAGACCTATTGCAGTCAATAGATTGCAGTGAAGCATGTGCCGAAGGACTTTGACAAATCGTGGAGTCGAAATTGCCATTATGATAAGTGGATGTATGTGCAATTCTTAAATACCCCAGGAAAGCTTTGCTTTTATTTTCTTAAGGCACTGAACAAGAAGGAGACTGTAATACAATGTCAGTGTTCCTCCGTTGGGTTACTGCTCCAGATCTGCATTTCGAGAGGTCTCGTACTGTTTGCCTGTCTCAAGCAGAAGTTGTGAACTCTCACTTGGGAATCGCTTGAATGAATTCAGGGCTCTTTGAGTCCCAGGACTGTAGCTGTCTTGCCAGGTTGCAACCAGGATTTTAGTTTGTCCTGTGCTTGATTCTCCTCCTAAAAGAAATATCATGGGTAGCCTGGGGCGATACTGGCTTATTTACAGCTTGCTGCATCCTGGTCTCATGTGCTGCAGGGCTGCCTGAGAAGAGACGGGCTTTGCTCCCAAAGTTGCTTTTTTTCCTTTTTTTTCCTTCTTGGAGGTTACAGTTTTCGTTCTATACTGGCCTTGATAGCACATCCCTTCACGCTTTCTGCTCTCCGCTAACGCTAACTTCTGAGCAAGCCCACATGAAATATGGGAGCGCTGCTCGCAGTTTCAGGCAGAGCTGGCAAAATGTCTTCACAGCCTGTCTCCGGGGAAGGTGGTGAGTTATGGAAAGGCAGCAGAGCGCTGCGCTGTGAAATACAGCCCCCTGAGCATAGTCCAAGACACATGCAGGCTTGTTTGCAGCAGGTCTGGATTTTGGGATGCTGAAGGCTGTGTTTAGAGGAGACCTGTTCTCCTGGCTGGCTGGAAAGCCCCTCTGCTGAAGGGCCTTTGGGTAACCCAGGCTAAAGCGGTGTCAAAACTTGAAGCACAAGATGAGCCTCGTGGAGGGAGTTTCCAATGGTCTTGTGGCAATAAAGTGATCGAGGCTTCTTGAATGCTGCTGTTGGACCCGTGTCCTGCTGCCGGCAAGGCAAGCGGCTGAAGAAGCTGGTGAAGAGCTCCAGCCATCGTGCAAAGAAATGAACAGCGCGTATTGCTGCGGGCTGTAATTCTGGCTGCTGGTTTGCATCTGGCACCATGGTTTGACGGTGATCGGCATCCCAGGGCTGGAGATGTGCTCAGGGCAGGAGTTCAGCTGCGGTACCTCGCGGGGAACACTGCTCAGCCGTGTGTCCTCACAAGCTGCCCGCAGAGACCCGCGGTGCAGTCGGCGCAGTCCTGTCCTTGCAGCAGGTTATTTCCCACGAGGAGACCCTGAGGTGGCTGCTGGGCTTTACCATGCAGCCAGGAACTCCTGGGTTAGTTTAGCTCCCTGGATTTCACTTTTTTTAATATCTTTTCTTAGCCCACTTGTGAATTTGAATTTACTTCAGGGTCACACAAGTCCTTGCTTCCATCTCACTATTACAGGAGCCATTAACTCTGCAACAGACTGCTCCAGATGGATGCTGAAGGTGAGCAGGTGCTTTTGTCCTGAGTACATGCTTTGGGCTTGGTGTCGCAGTCCCAGGGGATGGAGATGGGATGCAGGGGATGTCCGCAGAAGCACTTCCTGCCTGTTTGGCTGTGGCTCGGTATCTTTAGCTTTGTGCTCTGGGTTTCCCTCCCCTCCTTACCCTCACTGTGTGGTGCAGGCAAAGCACCGGCACCCGGGGATGGCCCTGGGAGCCTCAAGGGTCTCTGCAGGTGCTGAGGCTGCACTTGAACTCTTAGGGTGGGAACACACAAAATCCCTGTCCGTATATGCTGGCGCATTCTTTCCTGCCTTTCAGCAGGTTTTCAGAAAAGAGCTCGCTGGTTCTTGTGTTCCCGCAGTGCCCGAGCGTGCCTGGGCTCTGCCGTCACGCTGGGCGCAATGGTGGAGGATCACGTCCTGACATGTTGTTTCCAGGGCATCCGTGGGCCTTGGCAGCCTGTGCCGTGGTACTTGGGCAGATGGGAGGTGGGAGCGTGGCTCAGGCTCTCGCTCGAGGCTGCTACAAACCTTCGTCTCTGCAGAAAACCATCTGCAACTGCATGTTCCCGGTGCCTCATCACAGCCTCCCTCCCAGCTCCCCCGGCACTGTTCTTGCTCTCTCCCTGTCTTGCGTGTCCCTGGAGAAGGGTGGCTGGCATCCCGCGGGGCTGGCTTGCCTGCCTCCGAGGCGGGGAGGCTGGGTGGCCAGAGATGCCTCCCTGGGGCCGGGGGGGAGCGGTGGGGTGCAGGGGCAGGCAGGGCTCGGCAGTGGTTTGCATGCTTTCCTCTGGCGTACCCCAGAGATGCGTGCTCTGGCCCTCTTCTGCAGAAAGCACCTTGCTTTTCCCCTTTTAGATGGCCTGTAATGGGCACCGTGGTCCTGCTCCCATCTAGCACAGGCCTCGCAGCCGCTCTGACCCCATGGCAGCATCCTCCTGGCCTGGACTCTGCCCCTCGTCCCGAGTCGGCTCAGCCTGTGCTGCCAGCAGTGCCGGGCTCTGCTCCGGCACTTTGTCCAAACCCATTCATTGCCTAAACCCTGGGTTGCATTTGGGAAGCTCCTGCGAGCTGCCTCTCCACGATGGGATCGTGTTTTCCCGTTATTCGTTAGCGACGTTTCCATGTGCGACCTGCAGGTAAAGCTCACCTACACGTAGAATCTGTCCTTTTGCCTCCTAAGAGGAAATTCCCCAAAACCTGGGCGAGCAGCAGCAGCCGTCGTCCTCCCGGCGAGCCCACACGCAGGCAGATGCTGAACGATTTCTGACACGGGGTGGGATGCGTTGACTGGGTTTGCAGTGACTGATTTATTAGTCACGCAGCCGGCTTGCTGCTTGTGTGATTTTACTGCTCTGAGCTATAATTTCCAAAGCTGAGGAGGAGTAATCCAGCAGAGATTTAACTTCAGGTTCTGCCTGGGTAAACCTGCTGGAAGCTGGTTGAGGAGCACCCTGGGTTTTTAAGGGGGTGCCTGGCTTGGGTAGGCAGAGACATGAATACTGGAAATAATAGGATGTGATTTTTCAACTGCATTGCGAGAAGCAAAGAAACGCTCAGCAGGTAGAGGTGGCTTTTTTTGAAAGCGGGTTTTAGAGGCTGGATTGCCCTGCGTTGTATGGGGATGTCTTTACTGCTCTGTGCCTCAGTGTCCCACTTTTTTTGTGTTAACCCTCCACTGCCTGTTACTGGTGTATGGAGGTGGTTTGGGGCAGGGACGTGGCATCCTGCGCGTTTGGCCTCTCGGCCGTAGGGACCACCTCCACCTGCACCATCGCTGCCAGCGTGAGCTCAGGATCTGCACGGCCTCTTTGTTCCTGCATTTCCCAAGCAAAAGCAGAGCTGAACAGATGCGGTGTTACCCAATATATAAACCAGCTAAAGCCTGTCTCTTCTGATTTCAGAATGTAACACAAACAGTAGAAGAAGAAAAACCCAAGCCTCCGACCCTTCAGGAGATCAAACAGAAAATTGAAAAATACAATGCAAAAGTTACAAACTGCCTGTTGATGAAGCTGGTACGTATTGGGCTCTATTTAGGTAATACGCAGAAAGACCAATGCTGGTTTCTCTGGGCTGTGAACTGAGCCGGGCTGTAGGAAGGCATCTCCAAGGCAAGAGGGCTTGTGGCTGTTGAGGTGGTGTTCTCTTCCTTACCCGATCTGCTTTTTCTCCTGCTTGGGTTTCCTTAGCGTTAGTCACCGACACTTGAGATAACCCTCCCCTGCCTCCATCCCTTCTCAACTGGGAGCACTGGCACAGTAATCTCTGGGCAGCCTGTGCTGCGAGTGACTTGCCACAAACAGATGAGCCCAGGTTGTTCTAGCGGGGATGAGTCACGGTAAAACTCGGGCTGTGACACTGCAGCTCAGCAGCTGTCGCAAAGGGGATTCAGAAAGACGAAGTGTATTTAGAAACACAAAGCCTTTCTAGAAAGAGATGCTTTTCTCCTCTGCCACTGCCAAACTTGTTTAAGCAGAGGTCTAAGAACCACAGTGGATGCCTTATATTTTGAAGCTGTGATTGCAAACTTGCTAATCGCCACCTGTAAGTAAAGCCTTGATGATACGTGGTGAGAAGAGAAGGAAATCACCTCTTTTACCAACCGGAGTGCTGCAAAGGTGCAAACTTCACAGGATCTTACAGAGAGGGGGAAAAGCTTCTTAAAGAGTGAAATAATTAAATTGTAGAACTTCCAAGAACAGCAGCTACGTAACTCCCTGGTGCTTGCTAACATCTGAAAATAAACCTGAAATTTATTTAAAACAGTAGATCTTGCACCAATTTCCTTTTGTGAAGGCTGCACAGCAATTTCTGCTGGAATGTCTTGCCCACTGATTTTTATCAGCCCTTGACTTATAGGAGTCATTTGGGACCCAAACGTTTACTCTTGAGTTACTTTTCTTGAAGCTTAGTGAAAATACAATCCTGAGACTTGATACAGCCTTGGGACTCGGTTGGGCTCAGCCGCTGGTGGTGGCCCTTCGGTGGGACCGCAGGCACTGAGGTGGATCCCTCGGCTTGTTCCTGCCTAGCAGCTGTGGATGGACTGTATGGAGCCAGGCTTTCCTCTTGATTTTTGCGTTTTTGCAGAGCTGAGGGTAGGGCAAGGGACCTATTGTGAGACAGGCTGATCTTGAATGATGATTTATTACACGGAGATGTGAGAATCCCATAAGCGGGGAGTAAAATGTGAGGAATACGGTCGGGAGATCCCGCTGAACACAAGGGGTGGAGACCTTCCCAGAGGTTTCACATCCTCACTTAATTGCAGCTACAAATTACATGTAATGGTTTCCCTAACTGACTTGTAGCAGTGTCGGTTTTAAATAAGACAAGATCGTACAGACGCAAGGAAGGGATGAGTCATTACCGAGTGGAAGGAACAGGAGAAAATCAGTAGTGACTAACCCGAAATTACTGGTTACTTTTTACATGATTAATAAGAAACCCTCAAACTCCTAACAGTACCGAGGGGTGGAAAGTCCTGCAGTCACCCCGCAGGCTGCAGCGCTGTAGACCAGAAAGCCCCTCATAGGGGGGGAAGGACTGGAAAGGCTCCCCGGAGCCTGACCCCCCTCTCCTTTGCTTTAGAACGACGATGGGACGTACACGGGTTTCATTAAAGTGCATTTGAAACTGCGCCGCCCTGTGACGGTACCGGCAGGGATCCGGCCACAGTCCATCTACGATGCCCTCAAGGAGGTGAACCTGGCCGATATGACGGACAAGAGAACCTCGTTCTACTTGCCGCTGGATGCCATCAAGCAGCTCCACATCAGCAGCACGACCACGGTGAGCGAGGTGATCCAGGGGCTCCTGAAGAAATTCATGGTGGTGGATAATCCGCAGAAGTTTGCACTTTTCAAGGAGATGCGGAAGGATGGGCAAGGTGAGTTCGTGCCCTCGGACCCGCCAGCTTTCCTGCGGCTGATCGGTTTGCTTACTATTTTGTGTGACTACAATGTGAAAGCATTCATCTAGGACTCGGTGGTGTGTCCGGCAGGCGGTGCCTACATGTCAGATGAAGAAATGGCCTGACCACCACAAGAGGTGATGCTGCTTAAGATAATGGGGAATTACTGGTTTTCAGAAGGGGGCTGAAGTCCCCCAGGACCTAACAGAGATCGTTACGGATCTCTGATAGAGACTCAGCTATTTCCAGTATGATCCTCAGCAGCATGAACCGCTTTTACGTGCTCCAATTGACCTCCCGAGCTTTCCTCTGCCCTGGCAGCCATGGGCTGACCGTGGGTGTCTGCTGTCCCCTTGCAGTGCTCTTCCAGAAGCTCCCTCTCACCGAGTACCCCCTGTACCTCCGGCTGCTGGCGGGCCCCGACACAGATGTGCTCAGTTTTGTGCTGAAGGAAAACGAAACAGGGGAAGTTGAGGTATGTCGGTGACTCTTTCCCTTGGTTTTTACATGAACGTTAGCAGCGTTGTGGAGCACGTGGCAGCGTTGCAGAGCTGGGAGACGTATGGCAGAGGCAGCACGGGTTGAAGCGGTGCCACGCAAGCAAGGCTGCTTCCCTCTGATGGGGCTGGGTTTACCATATGAAGTGTGATACCAGCTTTTCTCCAAACTTAAATTATCAGCTCAAAATCAGGTAGTTTTGTACCTACTTTTCAAAAAAAAAAAAAAAAAAAAAAAAAAAAGGATCATTTATTACTCCTCAAGTATGTTGATTTTTAAAAAAATTAAACTTGAGCTGTGAAAATGCCGAGGCCAGTTTTGATGGCCAAACCATAATCTGTCTACAGAACCAAGCAACGCCATCCCAGAGTTAATCCTCAATAATTAGATTAGCTAAACACTGTTATAAGTAATCCACTAATTTAAGTAGAAGCCAGGGACACTCAGGTAATAAATTTGCAGTCGGTTTTTGCTTGCCATCATGCTCCCCACCACAACGAAGGCAAACGTTGGGAGCCGCTGCATCTGGTGGGATTCTGCCTCCCGTGCCGGGAGCGGCTCCGTGCCGCGGGGTGGTTCAGTTCAGGACGTGCCGTGCCGCCGGAGGAGCGGGACTGTGGTTGGTAAGGACGCCGCTGGAATGCCGGCTTCCCGCAGCAGTGCTGAGCAGACATAAAGCAGTATTTATTAAGTGATCACAGTCATCAGCCTGTGGCCTGCCTGTTCCTTGCTGTCAGCCCGACGCTGTTGTCGGCGACAGCCGGAGCAGCCGGTCTGCTGGCACCCCGTGCCAAGAGCTTTGCTGAAGCTCAAACAGTTTTGTAACTTTGCAGTAAAATAAAGAGAACTGGCTCCTGCTGGGTAGCGTTGCCTGCTGGGACCTCGCCCCCCTTCGTAACGAGAAGTGCGGGTGAATGCTACGTCAATTATTTCCATATGTATTTCAGTTCCTTAGGGAGCTGTGTCATCTCTTGCAGTGGGAGCTTCAATTCACCTGAGTAAAGATAATTTCTATTAAAACTACCGTCTCAGGGGCTCAGGACTGGGATGGTCCTTTATGCTGTAGCCCATTATCCCGTCTCTCTCACAACACGATGTTGTGAGATTAAGCCACATCTTTAAGTGTCTTCTATTGTTCCTCTTCACAGATTCAGGGGAAAAAAACCCAAAACACAAAAGCAGTAAGGTGAACGGTGTGTGCTTACTTCCCCTCTGTTTCTGCTGTTTCTGCAGTGGGACGCATTCTCCATCCCAGAGCTACAGAACTTCTTGATGATACTGGACAAAGAAGAAAAGGACAAAATCCAGCAAGTGCAAAGGAAGTACGAGAAGTTTAAACAGAGACTGCAACAGACCTTGAAAGAAGCCAGAGGCAAGCCTGGATAACCCTTCAGGAGGCACTGGGCATCAGACTAAGCTAGATATTATTTTTAAAATGAAAAGACACTTCTCAGGACACCTTATAGTAGTCATTCTCCTTCTTCATCCTTCCATTAAGGACTGGCTCACACCACCCATAAAACGAACATACAGCATTTTCTTCTTCTGAAACCTCTTATCCCAGGACCAGAGCCAGTCAAAGAACGGGAAGCCTGTTTTAAAACTGTGCCCATCAACACACCAAACACAGCTGCTGGTTCGCTTTTCAGCTGTACCATCAGATGGAGAAGCTTCATGGAAAATGCTCAGTGTTAAACCCACCAGGAACATCTACTGGCTAATGTTTTGGGCAGGGTAACACTTGCTGTTCACGCTCCTCCCAGCGACTTGCTTGTTCTTGTTCGGAGGTGCTGCGGCTCATTGTGTATGCCCACGTGGCCGAGTTCTCATTTCGTAAGAAGAGCACAGGAAGCAGCAGATAAAGCGGAGGAGGTTGTTGCACCAAACCACGTGGGTGTTGCAGCTGCAACCAATGCTGGACGGACTTGTTCAGGGCTAAGATAGCCAGGGAAATGTGAAGTTATGACACCAAGGCAGCTGCAACACCCAAACAGTCTGTTAGTAAGTATTATTGAAACTTGGTAATATTAATTCCAGGAAAAGTCATCCATTTTTATTCTAATTAACTTCCAATTTTGAAAACAGATGTGAATTAAAGCAAATACCCCTGATGCTTAGCTAAGCTAGCCAGTGTTTTACCAGTTTTCTACTCTGTAGGAATTGGGACCTATGTTTTAACAAATTCTGTTTGAAAAGTGTAAAGATGATGGTTGGGGCATGGGCCAATAGTTCAATACTGAACATTTAGCAATATATATCCAACAGACTAACCCAGGAAAGCTCAAAACCCCCTTTCACAAATCAAATTGATTCTGAGCTATGAACAGGTCTGGTACCGAGGGAGAGGAGCTCCGACCAGGGCCAGGGTGTGGATGTGGCACCAAGAGCACAGGCTGCCTGTGTGGGAAAGCCTTGGCACCAGGAAGCGTAAGGGAACCATTGGCCTCAGATGCTTTCCTCCCATCACCCTCTCATACCATGCTTCCTCCTGCTAACCCTCCTTGCACTGCTCTCCCACCACTCTTGTCCGTGACACGCCATCCTCTCCCTCCCTGTGCCACTCTGTACGTGTCGTGTTCTCCTTCCCGCCCTCCCCACTCGCAATCGGTGCTCTGCCTGCATGTCCAGGAAGGTTACCAGGTTTTGCGCTCCACATGGAACTAGGAGAGGAGAGTAAGTCTCTCTCCCCCTCTCTCAGAGCTCCCACTGTTGCTGATGCATGCACTGCGCATCCTTCAAAGAAAATCCTTGAGCTGGAGTGTCAGTTACTGCCATAACTCTAACCAGCGACCCTGATCTTGCTGATGCCATGCAGCGATCACTGAAGGGCAAGGAAGGCTCCAGGGATGCCAGCCTGAGAGAGGATGGTCCCCATGTTTACTCTCAGTGCTTTGTACAGAGCATGCTGCACACAGCCAGGTTCAGTCTTCCCTCTGTTTACACAGGACACCGCAACAAAGCATAAAGAGAAAACGGAGCATTAATACTAGCCAGATTCAGATGGAGCACGTGAAAGGGTTTCATGTTGACTTGATGAACAAGTGTCCCTTTGAGCTTGCTGTAGACTGCTGTGACCCCACCTGCACAAAGTGGGAAGGGAGGCAACAGGTTATTGGGTAACAGTTACCACAGAGACAACGTGGAAGAGTCTAAAATTTACCTCAGTGCCTTTTTTTCCTTAAGTGTGAAAACTTTGCATTTGGGCTAAGGAGGAAGTTGGAAGGGACTTTTGTCAAGAGGCCTTTTCAGTCCTGTTCCCCCCTTTACCAAAAGTACTGTTGTGATGAGGCTGCTTTTGTCTGTAGAGGGACGAGGAACTGTTCTGTTTCTTTCTTGAAGGTGACTGCTTGGGATTTTTTTTTCTTTTTTTTTCCCAGATTTATACTTGAGTATGTTTGCTTATAAACCATAAGAGAGTGACTGCATCACTTAAAGCCCCTTGGTTTGTGTAAATGCCACTTTCTGCAAGCTTAGTTCCAGCTCATGTTTTAGTCAGTAGTGTAAAAGGGTTTGCTAACAACAGGGCTATGGCCTCTGGCACGCGGTGCAGGAAGGGCCTCCCAGCTGTACTGTACTCTACACCCAGATGACCTTTAACAATGTGGCGGCAGCCCAAATAGAGCAGCAGTTTTCATGCTCTGAGGCTGTTTGTCCATTTACAAGAATACTTATTACTTCACTATGCACTTGTGAAGTAATTTAAATAACATTCTAGTGCTTTGAGTCTTGAAAGCACTGTATAAATACTTCTGTTCAGCCAAGAGAAAGAACACTGTAAAAACTGCCATTGGTTCTAAGTAAAGATCCAGACACTTACTTTTAAACCCCTTATCTTTCTGGCTAAAAGTTGTAAAGATTTCTTTTTTGTTGTTGTTGTTTTCTACTAGAGTTTTGGTGACTGTCTCCCCCTCCTGGAACCCAGCATGTCTTTGACATTTTGTAGAAGGCATGGCTTCTTATGCAATTACCGTGAATGCTGCTGAAAACCTCCTGCAAAGGGGAGGGCTGTTTCTTTTGGTTTTTCAAGATACGGGGCATTTGAAGAATTGGTAGGTCTTGAAACTCGAATTCTCAACAGTCAGTTGAGCTGCGGCTAGGATAGAAGTATTGGCCCCTTCCTTAAGCGCAAAATACTGTTGGCAGTGCCTTTGGTTAGTATGTTGTGTTGCCTAGTTCATGTGAATTTATTTTTCATGTCTATTGTAAAACATGTAAAATAATGTGTATAGAATGGAATAGTAAAGCTTCTATGGCAAAGTGAAATGCATTTTTGCAATGCTGTAATTTATTTTTACTACTCCCTAGTAATTCTATGGCATTTTTAAAAAATGTCTCACTTCTAGCTTTTTTGAAGGTTCTGAAACTACTTGTTCATATGCAGACAGTGTAAAAGACAATGATAATAAAACTGTCACTAATTAAAGAAATCTCTTTAACTTCTTTTTCTGGCGCCCTCCTGTGGAACTTGCATGTATTAAGTCTAAAGGGAAAATACAGGAATCCTTCCTAGAAGTGAATTTAAACTTCTTAACCCTACTGTAAAGTGTTTTAAGCTTCAGCTAAAGAGGTACAGAATAGCTACCCGTGAAACCTGACCAAAATGTTCCATTAATCTTAATATTTTAGCTGGATTTGACAGAACTGCTACCTGTGATAAATTACAGTTAGTGTCATACATTAAAATGTATTTGTATATAAAAATAATATAAACCATAAAAATCCAGCTAATAGAGTTCATTCTCAGTGCTGAAATGTTATTTAAAAGGATAAAATCTAAAACCAAATGGATTTTACTTCTGATATACACAATCTATGGCACAACACACTGGACTGTTCCAGGACAATGTGCTGGAATGTATTTTGCTTACATTTCAGTGGAGGTTCTATTACCGTGCCTTTGCTAAAAGATGCAAAGCAGGGATGTTAAACTAGCCAAAAGCCACTGTAGCCAGAAAACCAGTGCACCATTAGGAACTTCTAGAAAATACATGGAAAAGGATAACGCTAAGGGTTTTATTCAGCTTTTTATTTTTATGAAAAATGAACAGCTGGAGCAATATTATTATGTGGGTGAATCCTAGACCTTGTAAACATCCAGGACTCACTTTTGAATGAATAGGGCCTGTACATTATCCTTGATTTGTTGGCAGAACAATTCTATAAATAATGAGATCTGCGTAATTCTTACAGTAGATTTTTCTCTCACTTCTTCCGGCCAAGCTTTGGAGCCTTCTCAAGGCCTTGAATGTATTTCCGAGGTAGCTGGTATTCTTCTGCAACATAACCAAGAGTCCACTTCAGGTAAATATTCAGAGCTCAAGTATTAAAATCTGTATCTCGCTGTAACCAGTCCCGGCCCAGTTCCAGAACAGACTTACCTAGCAGCATCTTGGCCAGATGATGGATTTGGTTGCCTTGGATCTGGACCTGAACTCTGTCTTTTGTTCCTGGCACTGGGGTGATGGTGGCACTGGCTTGTACTTTTTGCTGCAGAATGTTGGCCACACACTGTGGGTCTAGACCATACAGCTCAAGGTTCTTGATAATTGTCACCTACAGGTTTTAATAATTATTGCAAACATCACTGCTGTAGGTATTAGCAAGTCATGTCCCATTCATCCCAGAAAAACGAGCTGCCAAAGCTGCTCTCAGAATCTGGGCTTCTGCTCAAAACCCCGTAATTGTAGTTCTCTTTTTACCTTCTTATTTGATGATCTCTGTGCTACAGTTATGTCGATGGGCTCAATGTTTCCTTTCCTCACAATAGGTTCTTGTCCAAAAAATGTCACCTGGTGTAAGGGCTGCAGTCGTTCAAGACACCTGAACAAAGTTTACACATCCAATTAGTCTATACAGTACAGCAAGGCTGATGATGTTAGCTGTGCTTTTCCGCTGTGCTTTTCCACTGCAGCTTCTCACAGGTTTTTGAGACTACATGAAAGATTCTTTGTGTGAGAAGAATTTGTATCTTAAGAAGATAATGCATGATGATCTCATGCAAAGATTTGCATCCTAGCTATTATTTAAAGAAAGGGACTAAAAAGAAAGCTAGTCTACTGACTCGCAAAAATTATAGCTTAGATTGTTACTGGTAAAATTTTATAAATTGGTTCTTGTAGAGGAAAACCTTTAATTTTGTCTTTACACTATTGTTCAGTTGTATTGTTCACAGACTGGTGAAGCAACTTCAGTTTAAAATTCAGCATAAACTGTGTTACTGTCCCACAAGCAAACTTGGCTTCAGAAATAAAGGAAGCTGCTGGAGGTGCCTCAGAAGCATTGTGTGATGAAGAAGCTCGAGGCAAGTAAGACACTGGGGACATTTAGGCAAAGTTTTTCAGTATATGGAAACAATGGTCTTGTGTCAGATACTCAGGCCTCTTGGATCTAAAAGGTGGGTTTAGGTTATAAATGCAGAAGCTGCGCTGCACATAAAGAGCAGGATGCTTGACTACCCTTGCCTAAAAAGGGCACGTTCAGCTATCTACTGCAAAGGATGGCTTTATAAGTATGTACATACAGATTATACACAGAACCACGCACTCTTTGTTTAGGAAGCTTTCCCTGGTAAGTGGTTAGCAGGTAAACAAAAAACCCCCAACAACAATAGTTAATGTTAGATGCTTGTTAAATGGCGAAGAACAAGAGATTCTTCAAGTGAAGGTCTCTGGATATTTTTTGTGGTATTACCAACAGGAAGTTACAACTCAGGTAGCTCCAATAACATGTGGCTTTGAGTTGCATGCAATAAACCTGTGTAATACTGAAACACTACATTAGGAAAACAGTCACCTGCTCAAGAGGTCATCCCATTTAAGGTTTGAGATTTCATCTTGTTCCGATTTATCTAACAGGCAGTCGCACAGAATGGCATTCACCTTTACAAAGCTACAAAACAAAAACATGCATTAGAAGCAAACAAGTTCACCTTTTTCCTCTAACTTCAGCATCTCCTGTGGAAGCAGGGTAGGACAACTTCCTTGTCTACTTACTTTTTGTTTGTTTCATCAACCAACTCGTTAGTCTTCACATAGTTAATGATGATGTTTCTCACCTCACTGCTTGAGAGGATGCTGCCTTTTCTAAAGAGAAAGAAAACTTCTTAATTTATTACTTTAAGCAATTAGGTGTTGGGTTCCGTCACTAAGACAGAAGACAGCAACCACCCTGACTACATTTGGTAGCAACAGCTCAATACTGAAATACATCTGCTAGAGAGTGATTTCTTGTTACCTCAGCTGCTGTATACCAGATAAAGGGCTCTCAGCTGTAATTACAGAGACTCTAAAACCCTTGGTTCTGGGAGCCTAGTTTGGGAGGATGACCCCAGTGGCACCCCTAACTTCAGGGGACTGTGGATAACTTGTACAAAAGTGCTCAGTTGAAGAAAGGCTGCCACTGAGTGCTATCTAAACTACATCAAAACAGACAAGATTAGGGCACAAGGAGGCAAGTGAGTTCTTTAAATTATCCGGGCATCCTCTTTTCAGTAAACCATACTGTGGATGGGCAGAATATGCCTTATCCAATGGCAAATTAAGAGAATCCAAGTAAAATGTATCAGTTTTGACACTTGAGCTATCACCTCCTTAGCTGTGGGAGAAGTGATGTGAGTATTTGCTGAACGCAGTTGTCAGCCTCTTATCTTTCTTCCCTTTGTGAAGCAATGGAATATATTCTTGATTCCCATCACCCTTCCCGACAGCATCGCAGGGCCCTCCCCATGAGGGCTAACAAAATGGTAGCAGCATAGGTTTGTTAGTCTCTCTCTTCACGTAACAATGGTTTTGTTGTGCTTTTCTAGTGCTTACCTGTGTCCAGATTCCTGAAAGAGTGGGATCATTTTTGTTGAGACCCCATAAAGCGGAATGATTTCAGGAGCACGGTACACTTGTTCTCTGTCTTCACCCTTGCTGTCTTGGGCAGCAGAGGCTGAAGAAAATCCTTCAGGTACTGCAAATGCTTTAACGCTGAAACGAGAATTATTTGGTGAGAGTGAAAGGGATTGAAACTTATCACGTCCATTTCACTGAGAAACTAAAACCTAGCATAGTCGTGCAAAAAGCCTTCTGGTCTGTTGTATAGTATAGTTCCTCCAAATGCATTCCACTGCAGTGGGGGCCTGTGTCTGTGGATTAAAGGATATGATGAAAGAACAGTATTTTGAAGCATTAGCTGCAATTACTAAATTTGTCCTTGTACACATTTCAAAGACACACATAAATAAGCACCTTAACTCAGGTGATATTAAACACTTTTCACTCTGAGTAAAGCCCTGTATGTGGGGGAAAAAGTAAATCTCTCCAGCTGTTCTAAGCATATTTGACTCTCTTAATTAGAGACAACTGCTATAATTCAAAGTATACAGTCCCATTCTGTAGAATCCCTAGAATTAAATTAAAAAAAACCAAACAAACCCAACTGCACTCTCCACAAATGTACAGACATTTAAAAGCTGAAATGATTCTTTAGTGGTCACTGATAAAAGACAGTTCTGGAAGAGAGGGGTAAGAACCGTATCAGTGCAGGAGCTGGAGTCTCATTTCAGTGACCAGAGCTGCAGATTCTATGCTTGAAGGTAAGAGAATTGACAAACTGAGTTTGAGTATGCCTGTTTCCTAATGATAAGGCCAAGTATAATGAGAGAAAAGTTAATGCAAAAAGTCAAAGTAATTCTGCTTCTTTCCAAACACAGAGGAGAAGATATGCTTATATCTACAGAAATGTTCTCCACTCCATTAGTTGCTAAAGAGATGTTATAGAACAGGAAGCCTCAGGCCCGCTGGGAAATTCCAAGAGAAAGCTAATGTGCCAATATGCAGAAGGAACGAGTAGGATGTTCTTGATGTGAGGTAACTACTAATCCTTAGAAAGATAATAGAAACACCAATATAGAGGAATTGGGTAATAAGTAACCGGAAGGGTAAGAGTATTTGTGTAAATCAATATGTGTAATGGAAAAGACAGCAACTTTAAAAACATTTTTTTAGAGATTATAACTTTGGCTTCTGATTTTGCAAAGTGCTTGATTTGATCCTATATGACATTCTGAGACTGTAGTTTCATGAGCATTTATTCAGCAGCAGTGTCATCTTTTTATTGGAGTTATTGTTTAGACAGGTAAGTTCGCTTCAAAGCTGAACAATGAGTTGTCCCAGCATATAGATGGAATGGGGAGGGGGAGACCTGCTTAAACTGGAAGGGCATAAAACAGTCATACCATTATAGTCACTGTTAAATAGATGGAAAACTGCCTGATGGGTTTCAAATCTTCTTGCCTCCCTTCCCCCAACAACAACAAACCCACACAAACTATCAAGACACTGTCAAAGGAATGTGCTTTTTAGTGACTGCTAACAGGCTTGACACTATGACTCTTATTAGCATCCAAACTGGAAGCCAGAAATTTGTCATTGTAACACTGCAACAAATTGCAATGAATTGAATCCTCCTTAACATTTTCAAAGCTGTTTCTCTGGAAAATTTGTACACCCACTACAAGGAAAAAGAGCCATATGCAACTTTCAGATCATTTAACAGTCCTTTCTGATCTTAAGTTCTATGGATGAATGTACAACTAACAAGAAAGGAAAGGTGGAAATCACGACGCTTTCATTAGACTTTAAGCATGCTCAGTGCCACTGAGTAAAGAAGGAAGAATATAGTTTACCTGGAAGAACTTTACAAGAGCAGGAACCATAAGCAATGTTGTATAGAAGCAGGGTATAAAACCCCTCCATAGCACATTAAGATTAGGAAATAAAGGCTGCTACAGCTATTCAGAACAGGAATTCAAGCAGAGTGTAAGTAATAGAGCTGGAAGTAGCAGATTCCACGCCCTTCTTTCAGAGACTACCAACTCTTTTAAAGACTACAATATTCTACATACTCTGGATGTTTCCAGTCCACTTCCACGATGCTCTCCACACCTTTGCTCAGCTCCTTCACTTGTAAGATCTTCTGGTGCTGCATACATTGCAGGAATTTAGAGAACTGAAGGAAGCAACAATCAGAAATGTGGAGTCAAGCATTTTAAATTCCTGTTCATGTGTTTCTGATTGTCCCAAAGTTACTTGCCAAATCAGAAAAACTTCTTTAAAAAAAAAAAAAAACCACACACCCCACACCTTTGCTTCTCTAAACACAGCAATTGCTAAGGAGCAGTGAGTGCCTCTGGCTCTAAAACAGAGTAAGCAAGTGTTCCTTTTGTAGGTCTGCCATCTGTTTGCTCTGTGACCACCTTAGCCAAGTCACAGTATATCTCACATGGACTACTGTGAGATCTTTGGCAATGCACTTTGGTTTTGCTTGTCATCTACACAACAGGGACAATATAGTCTCCTTTCTCTTCGTTTTTGTTCGTTAACAGCTTTAGAAAAGGAATGGCCTCTTCTTGCAAGTAATTGTACTGTCCAACAAGATCAGAACCCTTTAACAGCTATCATGGTATATAGTGGCAGATAGCATTAGCTGCATTCAAAGCAGATCAATGCTCATGCTTTCAGGACAATTACTTTTCTCCCTGGATCCCACAGGAGCAGAGAGTTGAGAAAAAGAACTTGGCTTTTAAGAACAGCTTCTAGGGGTTTTTTTTTTTGTCTGTCTGTTTTACTAGCACTTGAACAATTTTGACTTCAAACTTTTTCTCTCCTTTCATTTCTTATTTAAATTAATCCAAAAACTGACAGAAAAATCTCACCTTCTTATAGCTTGATTTCTTTATGTCCAGTTGTTGTCCAGCAGGGCTATAAATGGATTTTTTTAAAAGTTCTTTAGTTATAAGTCACCCTTCATTTCTTCTTAAATCTTGCTACTTATGCTAGAAGTTTTTTAACAGCGGAAATACGAATCACACAGAGAAAGAATTACTTCAAACAAGCTAATAAATAGAACATGATGAGTGAAACTAGTGCTGATGTTCCTGTGGGTAGGCAAACAGCCATTTAAGTGACTAAGCAATCTTGAAACAAATGTCAGCCAACTCAAGTTAGCTACCAAGTGCATATCCTGGTCTGGACAATCCTTACATCAAAGTATTTAATGTAAGAAGTGAGCATAATCTTAGATAACCTTAGATAAGGACTGAACTTTACTTTTGAGTCAAGAACTTCATCCTAAATATCACACTTGATCTCTGCAGTTTTAAAGCCAAAAACACAGCATGCAAATCCAAAGACATTCTTACCACATACCAGCATGAGAACATATGGCTGCGTAGAAATGTGCTGGTGAGCAGAGGGAGATCTGACTTCTTTACTTTGCATTTTAAGGCATGAAAAAAGCACTGATTAAACAATGCATCCATTTGCTCTGCATGGAAAAAAGGGACAAGTAAGCCGTGAGTAGTCTGTCTTTCAGGCTGTCTCTCAGATCACACAGAACTGTCTCTACCCCATTCTTGCTGTGAGCTGTCCAGAACGCACAGTAATCTATATCGTGGGTATGGGCTTCAGCAAACCGAAGGGGCATAGTTTGGTTTCATTTGTATGCAAAAATACCTTGTGGAGTCCTGCCGTCTTCAGCTTCCTGCTGAACCTCTGTGTTGGCATCTTCAGCTGTTTCTGCAGCTCTGTTCTCATTGAGTTCCTCCTTTCCCATCAGTATTGCACAACTGTCTCGCTCCTTCAGGCTCAAATCACCAACGTCCACATGCTGCAATGGGTCAGTGGAGAAGCTGATGACAGGCTCTTTCCCTTCCGTCTCTTCCTCATCTTCAGAACTCTCCTTCTCAGCAGAATCTGTTACCAAGGGAGCTAAACTAGGAGGATAAGATTTGTCACCATATTCCCTACAAAAGGAAGAAAAAGCATAACATAGCCTTCTGTTTACTGCTTTGAAACCCATAGGACAACGAACAAATGTCACCCTGATAAAAGGCACTGGCAGTTGCATGGATCTTCTTCTGCATTCTCAAAACTATAAAATTTATTTTTAACTCATCTTCCTCCATAAAGTCTATGTTTCCCCCATGAATCTTAAGTTAAAACTGAGCAGAGTAGTTGAATCCAAATGCAGAGCAACTCATTTATTTGGTTGGGACTGGCACAGTTGACCGTTTTTAATCAACAATGATTCAAAGTTCACTTTTTATAGAACAAGAAGATTTTCTAAAAACAGAGTAACAGGGATGTTCTAGCTTCATTTCTATAATAACTACTCTCAGGTTGAAGGAACTGTATCAAGTGAGTAATTTTATATATCTATTTCCAATATGTATATAATGGATAGACGTCAGGACAGACACCTGCTTCTGTCAGAAAAGTGTGGTCATCAAGAACATGTAGCTGAAACCTTAATAATGGTCATATCTAAACTGTACCCAAATAACTCAGTATGTTGAACCGACAGATTAAGTTTACTGGGGCACAGATTTTGATTTTAGTAAACATATGAGACTTGTTGCACATTTTACCAAATGCCTGGCAATATACCCACCAGAGGTGATCCATGTAAGTATGCAACACAGCAAAGCCCTTTCCTTTCATTCCAGCAGCCAGCATCTCCGCAGTGGACATAGTGGCAACTGCAACTGCTACTGGAGCTCTGGGAAAAGAAGGGAGTATTACAGCAGGACAGCACAAATACACTGTGCTACTTGGACAAAGACAGACTGTGCCATTGTGATATACTGAATTTCTTTTACGATGTCCTTGTTCTTTACAACCTGCTTTTTTTAAAGCATCTAGGTATTTTCTGGTTGTCTTTCTGGTATGTGAAGTCTTCCAAAGAATCCCAAGGATATGTGCAGCTGTGATACTGGAGGGAAGGTTATGCTGTGACACATTCTTCACTTTATTAAAGTACAAAAAGCATACGCACTGCCAAAAGAGACTAGCAGTGGGGGAAAAAAACCAACAGCTTTAGCACTGCTCCCTCACTCTGAATTTCCTCATAGACAAAAAGACAACTGTGTAGAATACTATCTTTTGTTAAAAAAATTACTGTTTCAAAACAAATCTACCAGTTTTGCCCCCACAGGTCCAAAAGAACCAGTTTGCAAAGCTGCCCACCTGAGCTCAAACATATCCTAACCCAGAAACTTAAGTGGATTTTTTTTTCTGCTGTATTTTCCATTGTTTAGGTCCACAGTGCATCAAATGCACGAGAACAATTATGCTCTTATTTCCTCAAAACCCCCAAAGTCTTCCTGTAAAAAATAGCTCCATTTCATTTTTAGTTTCTAAGAAAAGATATGAATACAGAATCCTCCATACCTGTTTCCCAAGAGGGTAACAGCACAGAGTGTGCCCCGCTCTACTTGAGGAAAGCCAGAAGATGGCACTACAACTCCTGGCAGCATCAGATCTGACGAAAAGAATAAAGCACATCCATTTCTCAATGAAAGATTCAGCCACTACCTCCTCCACCCCCATCCCTCCTGTTACTCAGCAAAAACACAAGCCTGTTAATCGCTGAGCACATGCCAGATAAAACATGATTCTCTGTTTCTCCTAGTAAAGCAGCACTTCTTGCTACCACCCTGTGGAGTCAGGGATCCAATTCACAAGGGTGCTGGGCACATCCCAAAAAATGGCAGGAGAGCTAAGCATGCTCAGCCCCTTGCCCTGTCAGGCCCGAAGGGAGTACTGTTTTTAGCAGAAAGGTATGAGCTCCCAGCCTAGAGGGCATTACCCATCATTAATGACATGGAAAGAGAAAGGAACAAGGAGATGTGTCTGGAACTACCCATTTACTCTTCCCTGTCCCAAGGGCAGGTTATGCCAGCAGCTCTCTCCCTGAAGAGAGAATTGCCTAAAATTTGGCACTGCTGACCCAACCCCCTGATCTGACACAATAGCTGCACTCAGCTGTGAACGCTCCTCAGCACGAGGAAGCAGCCTTAACCATCTCCTTGCTAATCTGGGCAGAAACAGTACACCTTGTTGTGTGCTTCCTTCTGCTTTCCATACCTGGGATGAATAGACTGGCATGTGAGTAAAGAACAGTTTTCCATGCCGCTTGTATGTCATCACCAAATTATGTAAAGTGCATCTGCTCTCCCTCATAGCAGCTGTAATTGTCTAGAGCTTGCAGTCTCATGGACTGACCTGTGTTCCACGGTTTGGTTTTGAAGGCATCTCACTTTTTTCTCAGCATCATAGATTTAATGTGTATGCTGAAGAAGCCAACAATATTTTTCCTCCCATTCACTGTCACAACTACTTTCAGCAATCTAGAATGAACTCTGCAATTGCAACAAAGGCTCCACATCTCTGAGGACAGAAATCACATAAAGACCTTAACATGACAAGGTAAGTAGCATGTGTATATTATGTAAATAACCAGGGCAGAGAGTAGATACTTGAATTCACAGAACAGGTATCACAAATAGCACTACCTTGCTTCTCCTCTTTGTAACTGAATGCTCCCTAAATCTGCTCCCTCCCTCCATGTCTGCAGCACTGGATAGTCTCATGCCTTTCCTCTTCTTTCTGAGATGTGGCTCTACCTCTCCCTCTGCCTTTGTTGGCCATTGTCTCAGCGGCCAGCTTCTTATCTTTGGATCGTACCCAGAGGTAGCCTGGTTGCCATGGGAGATGAATGACCTGCAGCCCTCTTTCATCGATGTCCTTCCCCCATTAGCAAGACTTTTTTTTTCCCCAGAAACTAGGTCACTACAAGCCAGCAGCAAGGCTTGCTCAGATGACTATCACAGCTACACATTCAAGCACTTTATTGCCCCAAAAGCAAAGTAAACAGAGGGGCTTGAGTTCTACTTTAGATACTGTGTAATGGAAAAAAGACGTCTCTTCCTACATGTACACTTCCATTGCAGACTAAGGCTGCAATTTAATCTTTTTCTGGTTGAGCAGTTCTGCAATTTAAAGTTTATAAAGACCTGATTCTCACGAGTCTGAACTGCATCCAAAGCAGGTTCCAGAAAATAGACTCCTTTCTTGTTAGTCTTGATCCATAATTAGGTGGTAGAGCCAGTAATCCAGGAATTCAAATCCAACCTCACCTGCACAATCCACAATTTACTTGACAGCGATTACAATTGTAGGTTCCAACAAAAACTCACTGCTTATCCATAGGATAAGCTACTTCACCTCTCAATTGACAGGAAGCAGGGTGGCAGCAAAGGAACTCAGCTGCTCAAGGAAATTTATAAAAAAGACAGACCCATGGCACAGGCAGTTCTGTGTCCCAATTCAGAGCTGCTGATCATCCTGAGAAGATATTTCCAAGTCTGAGACTCCCACATGGAACAGGTTACTGCATTTAAACAGTTTAACCTACTTTGTTTCATTCACAGACTTTTTTACAGCTAATTTATTTTCCTGTTTAGGACATCCCCATGAATTACTTTATGAGTACTTATTCTTTATACTTTTTTATTTTTTGTTTCAGGTACATTTTTGCCACTGGGAAAGATAACATCAAAAAAGCCCTGAAGGCAACTCCTTTTTGCAATGCAATGTGACAAAGTTCTAGTCCTCTTACCTGCTCCTCCTGCTAGTTTCTGTAGCACAGGGGGCCATGTTGAAAAAGCAGGGAGAAGATCTGGGTAGACCCACAGCATGTACACTGTCCCAACACAGAACCAAATTTAAAGATGCATCATTAAAAACTTCTCTAGCTGTTGCTTCTTCCCATCTTTAAGACTAAGCAGTACAATACTAACCACAAGTAAACACTCTCCTGTTACTTGGGTAATCAAGAAATCTGAAGTCAGAACAATCCTACAATAATTAGTAGATATGATGGAGAAAAATAAACTGCTAGTTAATTCAAGCTCCTGTGAATTGTTATGAAGGATATAGATGAACGTTTGCATTATTTTCCTTAAATCATCAAGGACACTTTGAGCTAAAATGCTACTCCAACAGGGAAGAATTGCTGGGTATGGGAAAAATAAAAGCATAGACTATCAGAGCAATTCATTGCCTAATTCCAGGGCTGCCTGGAAGTGAACATCATGCTTCTTGGAATTACACCTTGCAGTGGACAAAAGAGAGAAAAGGGGCTAAGAAGCTAAACTATGACTTAAAAGACTTGTTTCCTGGTTTCTAACTCCTCAGCACCTGAATTTCCTTTTTTGCAGAAAGAATCCAGAAATGCCACTGATTTCACAAAGATGTTGGTAGAATAAACGCATTAAAGATTATGAAGTGCACTGATACTATAGTGATAGGATAAATACTTAAGACAGACACAAGGAAATCTTTTGGGGAAAGGTTGGTGCCCAGTAAGAGGGAGGATTATTCTAGTCTACTCGCCGTACCTGTTGGATACAGAGCTTTCTCAATTTCAAACAGTATTGGGTTCCTGTTATTCATGTAAACAGTGACGGCCTCCCCTTTGTGACAGTGTATTTTGATGACATTAAGCTCTTCCTTGTTTGGAATAAACTCAGTCAATTGTTCAGCACTAAGGTTAGGAAAAGCTGCTGCAACATCAGTTCGTAGTTTTCTCCTGTAATGATAAAATCACAAATGTGTTACAGAGCTGTCTAGACCATCTCTCAAAATAATTCCTAGATCAGTAGTTACTATTTTGTTGGCTGTTCATGAGATTCCCACTTTTTCACAGAAGATAATTAGAAGCATTTGTGTCCGGGTTTACAAATGAGGTAGCTGCATGCCGGAAGAATACTGGGAAAAGGCCAAATATGCTTGCCCTGCTCATACTCTTCCTTAAACACCTGCTTACAGCTCCTGTTGCTGTCTTTGCCTCTGTTTTGCCCTGTGATTTCGTTACTGCTCGGAGCTCCTGAGCACAAATCTGGGAGTGTCAGACTTGCTCAGCCCAGCCTGTCACCTATAGACTCCCGCAGCTCTGGCACGGAGGAGCAGGGGTGCAGCCAGATTTCCTTCTCCCCCCAGTTTTAACTGATGTTTAAGACACGGTGACGGGCACAAGGTGGGTTTGTCATTCACAGACGCATCAAGTGAATCTAAAAGATGGGCAAGTCAGCCTAGAATCACTACACAAGAACATAAAAGTAAAGAAGGACCAGCTAGGCCTCGACATAACAATTCATTTAAATCTGGTTCAATTAATGCAGCACCTTCAAGCGAAAAGTACGTTTCGTATTCAGACCGGTAGTTCACGTTTATCACAAATGCAAGGTGAGAGCAGCCACAGCTCCCTGCCTGCCCCAAGCCCGCAGCTCTGCGGGGGCAGAGCCGCCGCAGCCGCGGAGGCCGCCGCTCGCAGCGCCGCTGCCCTCGCCGCCTCCTGCGCGGTACCGAGACTGACGCCGAACCGTGGCGATTTCAGGCCAACACCGCCGCGGCAAGGGCCCGCCGGGCAGCGGGGACGCGGCGGGACAGGCCCAGCGCGGGAGGCGGGACTGAGCCGCTTCCCTCAGCGGAGCGCGGCCTCCGGGCCTCCCCCCTCGGCGCGGCCTGGGGCTCCAGCCCCGGCCCCGGCCCAGCACTCACCGATCGGACCCCTTGATGGCGGTGTTGGATCTCACCCGGAACGCCCTGGAGAACATGGCGGGCCCGCGCCCCGGCCGGCGCCGCGCTCCCCTCAGGCCGCGGCAGCCGCCATGGCGCCGTCCCGCTGTACAAAAGCGTCCGGGTGGAAACCGCCTCCCCGCGGCCTCGCTCAGACCGCCCGCTCCGGCCCAGTCCGGCCCGGCCCGGTCCCCCCGCGCCCACCGCCCCTGGGCCCGGCGCGGTGCGAGGGCCGGGGGTCACCCCCGCGGTGCGGCTCGGCCTCCTCCACACGAGGGAGGCGATCGCCGTGAGTCCTCCGGAAGCGTGGAGCGCCCGGGCCCGCGGGTGCTGCGGGTTTTACCCTAATGGAGCCTTTCCCTCTTCCCAAACGCTTGTGCTTTGTTCTGTGAGGGGTCTCCTGGGGCGGGGGGCACCGGGAGAGGCGCTGAGGGGGGAGAGGGACGAGAAACGGGCAGTGAAACCCAAAGGTTTCGGATACGGATTTAAAAATGTAACGACATTTTGCGAGGAGGGTGCTCTCCCGGCTGTCAGCCGTCCCCCGGCCCCCTTCCCCTGCCCGGGGAGGCCTGCGGGCGGCCGGGCCCCCTTCCCCGGCCCGGCCCTCCCGCCTCCCCC
>JAYKAV010003266.1:2432410-2450347 GCA_035582835.1 Phoebastria nigripes | reverse complement strand
GCGCGGGGCGGAGGGCCGGGGCTGGCGGGGGAGCCCGCCTCGCCCCGCTCCCCCCGTGGTTTCTCCCGTTCGCAGAACTGCCGAGCCCCGGTGCGGAGTCCGTCGCGTTAAACGTTGCAATTTTAAGTTCTTCAACAGTGTTTGCCAGTTACTGTGCGAACCGACGCGACCTTTCTTTCCCCCCCTCGCAGCAAATCTGCTAACTGTAATTCCCACGTATCATTTTTAAAGGATAACCTACTTTAAAGGATAGTCCTATCAAGTATTTAAGTGTATGCTCGTTTTCTGTTGTCGCTCTCAATGAGGCTAGTTCGGGATTATCCTACTTAAGGGAAACCGGGGAGTATGTTGGTTAATGTTTCTTGAGGATATATTTGCAGAGCAAAAGTTGATTAAAAAAAGAGAAGCTCTAAATTAAAAGTATCACAAATTAAGATTTCCCAAGAGCTTTGTGCTGTGTTGTGGTATTAAAATATAGTCATAGTTAAATTCTAGAGATCATTTAATAAATGAACGGGAACTGATGATCCTACAGATTAAAATGTGCTAAGTGAGATACATTTCAGCATTTGTCTCTGTCTGTATCAACGTGAATTGTTGTGACTAACTGGTTTGTATATGGGACATTTCCAGCCAGGTTTGGAGATGGATTATATGACTCCTATATGAGGATAGATCAGATTAGGTACCAAGAGTCTACAAATGAAGAACACAGCCCCTCAGGACTTCCTTCCCTTGGAAGATCTAATGTGAGTATTTTAAAGTTGTCTGGGTCTTCACCGAGTTGTGTTGTGTGGCAGTGAAAACTGTCAAGGAGTTAGATATCTCGCTACAGAGAATAAATTTTAAAAGTGGGATGTTGCAGCTTTGTAGTAGCTTATTAACGTTATTGCTTTTACTAAGCATAAAAATGATGTGGTATTGTGTTCAATGCAGAACTCGCTAGGCAGCCTCAGAAATCCTTACTATCCAAAGCTCGTGTTTTAATCAAGAAAGTTATTTTACAAACGGTTGAAGTGTTCTGCTGTGTCACCTTGTATGTTGATAAGTATGTAAATCCACACATGCTTTGCTTTAACTCTTGCACGTTTCCATTTTAGTTTCCCTCATGAAAATTCCGAGAGATAAGTACTTAGGAACAGCAGAAGGAGCAGTGTGGGTTTGCATGACTGCCAAACATCTTACAAAAGTATCTTTCTCCTCTGAAAACTTTGGCATTATCTGCCACTATGTCTGCTAGCAGAATAGCTCTTTATGGACTGAAGGTGTTAACATGCTTCTTTATAAGTGCTGTGTTTCCTCAGCAGATGTGGAGTTAAGAGATCTTTCCTTAACTTGATTCAACTGAGCAGTAGCGGTCATGTTTAGCTGTACAGTGATCTGACCTTTATATGGTTTTTAAATGTGTTTTGGCTCTTGTTGAATTCTGGCAGAAGTGAAGGAGCTTGAGCTTAAAAAAACACTGTCTAAATGTGAAAATAGTCATTTCACTGAGTAAGATGCATTTGAAAATCATCACCTTGTGGGAATTTATTGTAACAGGTATTAGCGATTAATGTGGTCTGTGCCGTTCACTGATCAAACTCAGTAGCATGGGTCTGTGTTTTCCCATTTTGAGGGAGAGCAGAAGAAATGTAGAGATTTGTTGAGTAGTAGAGTTTGAAGACTAGTGGGTTGGTTTTTTTTGCAGGGGGGTGGGAACTCTTAAACTGCAGTGTTTAAGTCATAATGTAACTACAGTTGTTCATAACTGAACAGAAATCCAAAGAATGGAACTATCCAGTTAAATACAAATATAACTCTATGAATATTTTGTTTCCCTGGTGTACTTTATTCTTCATCTGTATTTTTTCCGTCAAGCCTCTTAACTTCTTAAGGCAAGATTAAGGATTATAAAATGCCTAGTTTTGCCATAATGACACATGAAAAAAATACAACCTTAGTGGTATCTTGCGAGCAGGAACTGAGATGAAGCATGCAAGGATGAAAATCATGATGCTCAATTTTAATGGGAAAGTATCTGGAATTAAGTGATATTAGGTTTCCTTCTTGCAAGATTTTTGTATTACGATGTAATGTTACGTGAGAATTGAAAACTTCTGATGTCTGCAGCTGTCCATTCTTTTCATCTTAGCTATAAGAGAGCATAAATATCTCTGCTTTCAGAATACATGGTTTTAATTCAGTTTGTTTAATTCAGTATTCAGAAAGTAACTGATGCACTTTTGCAAAACCAATTGTGTAGGAACTGGGTTAACTGTTTCCTTCTCAATTAAAATGAAGTTTTGTAAGTACGTGAAAATCTTCAACAGGGTGCCACTTGTGTTGTCAGTCTAATGTCTTGGCTGCTAATAGCACTTTATCAATAAAACAAAACCTGTGCAGCCTGTGATTTGTAAAAGAAAGCTGTTGAAAGAAAGCTGATGTTACCCAGAAGTCATCTGACTTTAAGTGCAGCTCTTCTGAGTTCAAGTTAAGATTGATCTATATTTGTGTCTGACCGTTATGTGGCAAGTGATTTTGGTAGTCCTCTAAGCATGAAAATTTGGTCCTTGCTACTGTTGAGTCGGGTTTGAGATCTAAAGCTGTAGTTTCTTCATTAAGAAATAGTTCCAGGATAAATGGAATCATGAATTCCTTGTTTATTTAGGGATTCAAAGGTACAGAATGTTTGCCACAAACAGCATTAGCAGAGTTGCTATTGCTCCTGAATAGGGAATATTTAGATGTAGTGCTGTTTGCAAGGCTTTCACACTTTATCATGTTGCTACAATTTATGACATTCAGACTCTTAACACCATTTTTTGGAAATCCAATAGTTGAAAGAAATTTGTGCGATACAGTAGCGCGTTTTGAAGTTTTGGTGCTTAATTCATTCTTCCAGCTAGAGAAGGCTGCTTCGCAGAGCCCTGCTGATACAAACTGCCATGGCAATGTTCGGCATCAGGGTGGTGGTCTGCAAAGGTGCAGTTGTGTCTATTCTGAAGTCACAGTGATAAAAAGCTGCTTCTGTTGTGCATACAATTGAAACTCTTATAGGAAGAATATCGAGTTTTGATTGCAAAAGTGAAAATAAGACTTCTACTGTAGAAGGACAGGCTTGGCTTGTTTTGTTTTCCCCCCTCTCTCCTGCCCTGCCCCGGAAAACTTCAGAAAACAAACAAGTGTGAACCTTGTTCTGTGCTTATGTTCACTGTTTATTTGTAAACTTACTGTTTGAGTCTGCTGGACTGAATAGTCTTTTAGCCAGTTCTGAAAATAGGTCATTCTTATCTCGGAGGTTCAGCCAGACTCTGAGAAAAAGGCATTTATTCTAACTTACCAGGGTTGGGCTTTGTTTTTTTATTTAAGACTTTCTGGAAAGGCGTGTCTCTTACAGTACACCATATTTTTGGGTTGATAGGACTCAGAATAGTGGAACTTAGTAGGATATATCCGATGGCCCCTGGTCACCATTGATAAGGACTGACTTCTGCAGGAAATGCCCATTTTTTGGGGCTTGTGAGCAAGAGCTAACATTTCAAGGCAGCACCGACAGACAGACTCTTAAAAGAGACATGAGTAGTGTTTTTGGCGAGAACGTTCACTTCCCTTATTTACTGACTGTGCCGAGATGTTGGATTGTATGTAACTAAAAAGGAATTTGGTTTTACTGCTGTGGATCTGCAGGTTTATTTATATTTTTTGTTTGATTCCTGTGTAGTTATTTTGGTTTCAGGGATTCGGTTTGGCATGTGTCTCAAATCTTTATTTTTAGATTAAAGGACAAAATGGAAAACAGATGTTGCTACTCTAGTCATGGCTTATTCAGTGTTGCACAGGATAAGACAACACCTCTCTGCTGTCTATCAGCATGGAGCGTCAGTGAGTAGAAAAGGGGAATAACTGCTGTTCAAGTAAGGAACTGAACTCCAGGGAGTTGAGCATATAATAATTTGTAAAAATGACAAGCTTGGAAAATTTCACAGTGCTTTTCTCACCTTCTATGCATGCATTTCAGATGTAAATATTTTAACATATGGCAGTAAGAGGCAGTGGTTACAGACTGTCAACAGAGTTGGAGTAAGAGAGATTCTTGATTATTCAGAGCTTCCAAGTCTGTCTTAAGATAGTTGTGCAGCTATCATGGTTTTACAAGGAGTTGTGGATATGATGGTATTTTCCCCTTCAAAGAAAAAACATCAATTTAAAAAAAGAAAAAAAAAAGTATGGTTTATCCTGTCTTGCTCTGTCATCCTTTTGCTTCTTGTTCAGCTTGGTTACACCAGCCTTATGTCACTTGCTGTCATTTCTTTGTCTCCTTTGGCACACTTGTCTTTGCAATATTCCTAACACTTCTCTGCACATTCATGTTATGTTGCATGTTTCAGACAGGTGCAAGTTGCATCTGTCGTTGGTTGTGTTTGCTGCACCCACGTTTAAAGCTAAACATAGCTGTTCCCCCGGCTGTTTGCTGACTACGTGCATACTAGTAGCGATAGGTATTGTGTCCTTGTTTGAGCGTTTGACTGTCTAGGGTTTACCCTTTATGGACTTAAAAATACACTACATTTGTGCAAGTGCTTGTTTCAGTAAGTTGCATTCTCTTTGTGTACCCTTCTATAACTATGCTTGTAACTTGAGTTAGCTTAAGTCCAGCATTTTATATTTGTTCCTAATAGAAATGCAAAACCTATTGATGTTACTGTTTTTATTTTAAGTGGTATTGATTTTGTTCTTAGTCTGTGCTGTAAAAGCTAAAGTAAAGCCTATTTTCTTGTTTTTTCCATCTGTAGGTTTCTAGCAACAAACTTGCAATGAAGGATCACCCTCTGACTGGAAGTCAGGTCAAAGTGGAGCAATTATTTGAGGACTCTGGCAACAGAAGGAGTAGCACTCTTCAGTCTGCAGGAATTACTGGTTCAGAAAGATCTCTTCCTTCCCTGACAAAAGATAAAAGTATAGAGAGCATAAGCACTTCTAAAGGTGGTGGTAGTTCCTCAAAAGCACATAAAGCCATTTCCCAAGCTCCAGAGCAAGCTGTCAAACAGTACAAACATCAGTTATCTGCTTATGAGCAGCAAGAGATATTTAATTTTTCTGAAATTTACTTTGTGGGTCCAGCTGCAAAAAAGAGACAAGGAGTAATTGGTGGTCCCAACAATGGAGGTTATGATGATGACCAAGGCAGCTACATTCACGTGCCTCATGACCATCTTGCTTACCGGTATGAAGTACTCAAAATCATTGGCAAGGGCAGTTTTGGACAAGTTGCTAAAGTCTACGATCACAAACTCCACCAACACTTAGCCTTAAAGATGGTTCGCAATGAAAAGAGATTCCATCGCCAAGCAGCAGAAGAAATCCGGATTCTGGAGCATTTGAAGAAGCAGGATAAAACGGGCAGTATGAATGTTATTCACATGCTGGAAAGCTTCACCTTTCGGAACCACATCTGTATGACCTTTGAACTCTTGAGTATGAACCTGTATGAGCTGATTAAAAGAAACAAGTTTCAGGGCTTCAGTATCCAACTGGTACGCAAGTTTGCTCACTCTATACTGCAGTGTTTGGATGCCCTTTATAGAAACAAAATCATACACTGTGACTTGAAGCCAGAAAATATCCTCCTAAAACAGCAAGGGAGGAGTGGAATCAAGGTTATAGATTTTGGGTCCAGCTGTTTTGAGCACCAAAGAGTCTACACGTATATTCAGTCTCGATTTTATCGGGCACCAGAGGTAATTCTGGGAAGTCGCTATGGGATGCCCATAGACATGTGGAGTTTTGGCTGTATTCTGGTGGAGCTATTGACTGGATATCCTCTTTTTCCTGGAGAGGATGAGGGAGACCAACTGGCTTGTATGATGGAACTTCTTGGAATGCCACCTCAGAAGCTTTTGGATCAATCCAAGCGAGCCAAGAACTTCATCAACTCTAAGGGTCATCCTCGCTACTGCACTGTAACTACGCATGCAGATGGAAGAGTGACCCTTAATGGGAGTCGCTCGCGCCGGGGTAAAATACGAGGCGCTCCAGGGAACAAAGACTGGGTGACGGCACTGAAAGGCTGCGACGATCCCTTGTTTATAGAGTTCTTAAAAGAATGTCTCAGCTGGGATCCTTCCGCACGCATGACTCCGAGTCAAGCTTTAAGGCACCCTTGGATTTGTAAACGAACGCCCAAACCACCCAGCACTGATAAAACCTCCAATAAACGTATTTCTAGCTATACAAGTTCTTTCACAGGAATAGGTTCCAAGTTGCCTCCTGTAGTTGGCGTAGCGAACAAGCTGAGGGCTAATTTAACATCCGACTCCAATGGCAGTATACCTCTATGTACTGTGCTACCCAAACTGGTCAGCTAATAGAGAATTATGTATTTCCAAAATACATACCTTGTATTTTAATTGTTTGTTAATAATGTGTAAGGAAGCTAAATGCAGAGGTTTTTAATGGATTTACTTTTTATTAGAGGCTAAATCTTGAATATAGACAGTTCAGTCAAAATGTACACATTTAAAGGGCTTTTATCCAATTGTTTCGCTCACAATGTGGTGCATATTACATTACTGGGTAGGTCAGCTCAGCTGTTGAGTAAAATGACAGTTTGACAAACGTGCTATTTAATAATGCTGTTTTAGAAATCAACCTATTTCTTATCAGGACGGTTTAACAGATTCTTTTGCTTAAGACAGCAAGGGAAATTGATTTAAAATACATATTTTCAGTTAATCCCCAACTGAACTCTTTTTATTCTGGGGAGAGTTTTTACATCTATTGTCAAAAGCACAGATGTGTTAATGTAATGCATTGGGAACTTACTTGCAAATTGCTAACATGTTTGAAGAATTTGATTTCTCTGTGCTGCTTTTCCCTTATCTATCCTGACTGAGATTTTTAAAAATACCATGGGATGTAGACACCAAAGGAATTTGGTGTTGAAATTTTATCGTCTGAATTTTTTTTTTCCCCAAAGGAGTGTAGAAATGCCATGGAACACAGGATATATCTAAATAAAACTACTAACTTCTGTACACTTGCTATTTCCCTTAAAAGTCTATGGAAAGCTGGTAGGGGAATTCAAGATCAGGACTGGTCCATCACAAGTGTGGGCCAGTTTGTTCAGGGCTAATGAATCAATTATACATTTCTTTGGAGCTCGGATTTAAATCATCAGTTCTGCCAGGGGGGTGTGTGTGTGTGTTTGTTTTCCTGTGTTGTTCCCAAAACAAAAATGTTGAACTTAAAGAGCTGTTTTATGTACATGTTTGAGATTCTGGTCACTTTAGAAATTTCTTTTTTTTGTGTGTGTAGAGTGAATTCCATTGAATTACATGGAGCTCTTTTAATAAAAAGCAAACGTGCCACCCCTATCAGACAAGTAAAAGTTTTTAAGGCCCAGGACTGTAACTAGAAAATGGCGGGGGGGGGGGCACGCCTAATGATTAGAAGCATGATCTGAAATCTAAGTATAATCTGTGAAATATCAGGAAAGACTGATGAGGTGCAAAAACTGGTGGATCCAAATGAAAATACGTTATGGGAAGAATTGCTTTATTTCTAATCGCATTCCGAGAGAGACATGCCTACTTTTTCTCATTCTTGAAATACATGAGCTTGTATTTCCTCTTTCTTTATCTTCCAAGAACATGAAAAGGTGGTGTGACCTGTAATGACAACAGCACAACTTGTTCGGGTTGTTACTTCTTGCAGCCATATGGCTCGAGTCCATTTACAAAAACATCTGATCTCTTGCCAGGTGCCTGAACACAATTTTAAATACAATTTAGAGCTTTTATGAACAGAAGGTTTTAAATTTAATTAGTTTCTCTGTAGCAGGTTTTTAATGTTAAAACAAGGAGACTCTCAGTATACAAACAAAGGAATTATCAGGGTGATTCTTAAGATAAGGTGACCACATGTTCAATACAAGACCCACCCTCTGAGAAGATGGGGCTGCATTTTCTCCTCTACTCTGTTTAATTACAGCACTGGTGAAATGCTGGGTGGAGGCCTGTATAAAAAGACAGAGCCAAAGCTCCAAACTTTCCAGGACTGTTGTTTAAACTGAGGTTCTCGTGTACTTGGCTTTTCTGAGTTCTTTTGTTTTACAAGTGTAAAGTCAATAAGCATAGTAATAATATTAAAATAACAGTCTAGCCTTTATCTGTGCAGCTACAAGTAATACCAGCAGGTATGGTATGTTCATGGTTCACTTCATAATAATGCATGACTGGTATTTTTTATTTTGCTTGGCTGAGTGAAGTTTTATTTGAATGGAGAATCAGGGAAGTGGATTTTTGGGGGAAGTGGCAGAAGATAGATACCATCGATTTTAGTAGAATCTCTAATAGATGTGGCACGTTTTCAGAAGCCAGAAACATTCTGCTTCCTCCTCTGCCCTTTACTCTATACATTTTTTTACAAAATATACCTGGTAAGCGAGGAGAAAGGAACCTTTCAGGAACAATAGCTTGTTAGGAAAGATGCATAGAGAAGCACTTTATGTAGAGACTGTAAAGCGATGGTAGTGCCTGGAGCCTGGCAGAAGACAGTACAGTGTTGGTGTGCTAGGAGCTGTACCTACAGGTCTTCTCTTAGGAACACAGAGCAGTATCTTGGTTCTAAACCATTTTCATCTATAAAATGCCAAATGTAGAATAATCATTCTCCTGTGACTTCTGGGAACTAGTTACTGTGAGGTAACTTCTAATGTAACATCCTCTGGTGTACACACAGTAACCTCACCTAAGGCTGGTGCTGTAAAACTGCAGATAAAGTAATTAGCCGGCAAGAACATTGCTTTTTAGCTGGAAAATATGTTCAGCATGACCTGACCACACAAGGTGCCTGTTATGAGTTGTGTATGTTTAAGACTGGATCTTGCTGGGGACTACTATATTTTAAAATCAAGTGCATAGTTAACTGTCTTGCTAATTTGGGTCTCTTGTCTGTATAGCCATAGTAGGTGAGAAGGAAAAGGAAGCAGCCTCAGCAGATTTTTACTATATTGAAAAGGACTTCTTCATAACCCAGGGAATACAGCTGAGAATATTTTGCTCTTGTTTCCAATTACTAAGCCCCATTTTCTTTATAAAATGTTTGCTTTCAGTGAATAGTGTGACACAGTATTCCCAAACTGGGAGAGCGCTAATAAATCTCCTATCTGGGAGAGAGCTGAGGAATCGTCCCTGCAAGCACCTGACTTGTTGAGTTCCCTGTGAATTGGCATAGGAGTTGCCCACAGCCACGTGTGGAGGGTTGGACCACAGGCTGCGTCGTTGGATGGTGTCGTTTATAGGGGGTGGTCACGGTCACAGTGGCTGTCTTCACTGCGATGCAGTCGAATCTCAAATTCACACTTTATTCTTTGGAAAGCTAAACACTAGTGAGGTCTGAAATCGCCTGAAGTCCATCATTTTCATCAGTTGTGATACTGGTTAGAATGTTAAAAGTAGTCTGAAACTGAACTTGTCTAAATAAATCAACAGAAGAGCTTTTATTTTTGTGGTAACACTTGCTTTGCAGGTTTGTTAATCTGCCAGCACTGGTGAGATTCCACTGGAACTTCAATCTTGTTCTTCTAGGAAGTTAGCACAAAACAAATGCAAATTACTTTGGGTTTACAGCAAAACAGACATCACATTTATAAAAGTCACTTAAACTTGATTTAAAATGTTCCTTATAACGTTTCCTCTGGTTTACTACACTGTTGGTCTCTGTATTGTAAATAACACGCTCTGTTTATTGTCTGCATTTTTACCTGTTTGGTTTAGCAATATTTTTATATAAATGAATGCCAAGGCATGAGCATCACATCTGACATACACATTGCTTTTACATGGGGATCCGAGTATTATCTGCCTGTCCAAGTTGCAAGGAGAAACTTGTTTTTCTTTGAACTCAGCGGGACAGTGAAGTATTACCCTTCGCTGCGGAACGTGGTACCACAGACAGACACCCACCCAGGCTGCGTTTAGTTCTTCACAGGTTTCATCTTACTAATGCCAACTGCTGAATGTGAAGCTTGTTTCACAACATGACCTGATTATAGAGATCTTCTGCGTACCACAGTTACCCTTCACTAGAGGTTTTTTATCCTTCCCATCCAGCTTGAATAGGAGCTCTAGTTGTCCGGTAACCTAATTCAGAACAGGCTAACTGGAAAGCTTTAAGGTGACTTTTGTGGACGAGTGAGTGTGTTGCTCAATCTGAATTTGTTTACAATCGTTGTGACCTGTTAGGGCTTTCATGCAGTTGAAAACTTTTTAAGCAGCGGTTTATCAGTAGAGGTTCTTTGCAATGGTCATCCTCTTTAAAACTACCTCCGAAATAAACCTAGGGTCCTTTTTAAAGGGATATTCACTGCAGACTACAGCTCTTCTTTTTTTTCTTGTTTAATACTAATAGCTGTTTTGGCTGTGAAACATATACATGATGATCTCAGCAACGTCTTACTAATCCTAGCCATACAAGCAAAAGGCTGATTCTGCACCCAGAGATCTCTGCTGAAATGATTGATACAAATCCCCTGCCTGCCAAAGTTTAATACTGTTGTGGAAGTGGAGAGCCAAAATAATATGGAAAGATCTGCGGTACTTCTCTGCAGCACCCAGCTGAGATTCAAAACAAACTACGCCGACAGACTTTTCCTTAATGGAAAAACCTGCCGCTTTTGCATGTGCTGAGCACTCGGAGCTGTGGGTACCTGGCAGTTTTGAAAATTGGACATCATGTTTTTATCTTTAGTGTTTGTCACAGATACCACTTGATGGTGGGGTTTTGGAGGGGTTTTTTGTTTGGTTTTGTTTTAATTTGATAAGGGTTTGGGGAAATGTATACACTTCGTACTTCCCACAAAAGAGCCCTTGTGTGTTCTAAAACTCCACTGATACCTTACAATTTTTTGACTCCCACTGTAACATGTAAAATCCTTGGGCCATCAGAGCAGTCTTGGATAGGTGAATGTTGTCCCTGCACTCGGAGGGTGCAGTGACTTTAATCCAAATACAGTTCTTGCAGATGGGCTAACTAGGTCAGTAAGTCTGTGTTGCTAAAAGAGTAACCCATGTTCCCTATACATAGTACTGTGCCTTATTATTTTACCAGCCTACATCTGTCTCGGTGCAATCAAATTACTCTTCAGGGTTTCTTATACATTGCAGATGTTCATACTAAATGTCAATGTCTAAAGGTTAGCCTTTTTATTATAAATATTGTGATGAGGTGTAATATGGTGGAGAATATAGAAAACCTATAAGGTGCATGTGAATATAACCCTCTGTGAAGGAACACTTTGGAAATAAGTCAGTCTCAGACTATGTATCTAAATGTAATGAACAGATATTTCCTAAAGTTGTATTTCGGTTCGTTTTTAAAAGAAAATAAATACATAATTTTCTTTAGCAACAGACTGTGCAAATTCCTAAAAGAAGTACTTGATTTTAAAAAAAAAAAAGTATTAATTATTTCCAGATGGTGTAACTTACCTTGTATTGCCAGACACTACCTTCTGTGGAATCTAACTAGACATCAGTAGAAAATTTTTAGACTCTATGTGAATAGATGATTTCAGCGTGTCTGTGCTAAATGTGATGAATGCTCTGATCTGACAAATGTTCTTCTCGTTAACGGTGCTGTAATTAGAACGTATCGAAGTTTTGCCATGACATTCTTCAGTTGTCACTTTCTTATTCAGCCCACTAGAGATCTTTTTAAAGCCCAGAATCCTGCTTATCCCTAGGCTGAAAGGAGAAATCCAGTAATAGCCACTTAAGGAAGATTTGCTTTTATTAGAAACCTATAAATGGGTAACCTACTGTACACAAGTGGATATTGGAATAGTTTGAAGATGAAATCATGCTGCAATAAAAAGGTCTCTAGCTGTGACCTATATGATTAAACGATGCATGTTAGATGCAGAAAGTTTGCAGACAACACCGAGTGAATTTTTTCCTTGTTTTAATATGGGTGAATGACAAATGTTTGATTAAAAAAAGTTTACAACCTGAAAACAGTAACAAAATATGTACAGGCAGACACTTAAGTGTTCTTTGAATGTCTTTGCTTATAGTATACGTATATACGTACGTGTAGCTGTGTAGCCTGCAGGCACAGCGCCTGCTCAGTCTGCCACGGTTACTGATTTTCATGGGACAGTCTCTGCATGAGGATTTTGTATGACTGAGTGGCATTTTCTTAGGCACAGCACCTCCTTTTAAAAAAGTAGGCTTATCTTGCCATGCTGTAATGCTTGTTGATGTAATATGATAAGGTATTGTATCACAAATTCTGCTGTCTGGAGCTGCACAGTGTGCTGTAACATGAGGCGCTGTTTAATGCCAGCTAAGGAACTGGGGAATCCGATACTAAAGCTGTATTCACATAATTCTGCCTGTTTAAATTATGCTGAGGGATGTCAATATAAAATCTGCATCTCTGCACAAAGAGTCGGATTGTGGGGCAGAAGCCTGGAGGCTGGCCCGTTGTTGCTCATGTGGTATATTCCATCCATTATTAATTATTGCCGTTCATTAATTAATGTGGTTTCTTGAAGGAAAAATTAATCAGGAGATTCTTGAATCATTTTGACAGGCAGAAGAAGATTAGCATTTAGCAATATTCCTTTTGGTTCGCTGGGTTTAACTTTTCAACCTTCGCGTAGTAAGAGGGTGGTGCCGTTCCACGTAGCAGATTCATTTAGCACAAAGTGCTTTAAAAAGCAGCTGCATCCGTCTAGCAGGTGAGTTGTTGCTTAGCCCAAATTTGTCCAGTTTAATGTCTGCCTACTGACATTTTAAAGACACAGGCTGAGGGCTTTTTTTAGGCTGCCTGTCTAATTTATACTTGTAAGCCAAGACTTTTCAATGGTGGCTAGCTGTTTTGGAGCTTCAGATTTGGGTCTTCTGCTTGATACGTTCTCAAGGGACCTGATTTTTCTGAAAGGAAGAGCCAGGAACTTCCTAGGGCCATTCCAAAGGGCCTCAGAATTACCAGCCTGAAAACTTTGGGTGTATCTTCTAGTAACAGTAATGGTATAAATGACTAATGATGCCTGGACTCGCCATGTGCAGGATGTTGCCGTGCTCTCCCTTCCGGAGGAGTGCTGGACTTGAACCTGCTGTGTACGCAGGGTTACAAGACAGCACTGAACGCACCAGCGGCTCTTAAGCTAAATCTGCCGGTAGTCCTTATGCTCACTGGGCTGGAACGAAGGGGAAGGATGTTTGTAAAGTTTCCCTCGAAGAGGTGAGGCTGCTGCGTGTCCAGTGACAAGGAGCCTGTTCAAGCTGCTGGGGCTGGGCTGGGCTGAATCTCCTGCTTGTGCTGCCGACGATGAGCTGCTGGCAGGCTCTTTAGGTGGCCCTCGAGTAAATTGTCTGCTGGAATGGGTGGTACCAATGAAACGTCAGTCTGGACGGGGAGTCTTTCTAAGCTCTGTTTTTAATTCTCTCTCTCTCACACACACACACACACACACTTCTTACGGGTGTGGGTCAGTGTGTGGCTCAAGGCTGTGTGGACCGGAGGGGTGAATTTTGCCCATAATTAGGTTTTCTTTAAGCATCAGCTAGCACGCTAGTGCTAGTCTTCGTATGATTCATCTAATCCTTTTTATAAACTAAGTTCTTTGCCGCACAGATGATGAATGAATGGTAGGCAGCGTTGGGTGTGTTTTCTTTCCTCTTGTCAAATTAGCCTAACAGGCTTTACAAAGGTTTTTTAGGACACCCACATGCACAGATGCTCAGAAATGTCTTTTCCCCTGAAGATTGTTTTCTTCTCTCCGCATGAATGCATGTTCTTTGAACAAGGCACATGTGACGTACACGAAATGTTTTTCTGTGGTAGCATCTCTGTCTCTCCCCAGTGTTTATACAGCCATAATAAATGTGCAGGGATATACTTGCTGCAATTGCAGCCAGCAGCGGCAGACATCTGTGCCCCAAGGCATCTGTGAAGTCTGGACTTATAAGGAGTCAAAGGAGGGTTTGGGATCTCGGCTTCAGTGCAGAACTGCAGGGAGATGGGGTCATCGGCACGAGCACTCCACAGCTTTTCCCTCGCCTCTTGCAATGGGGGGGGGTTTAAATGAACGGTCCCTTAAGTGTGCTTCAGCTTGTTTGCTTTGTCTGCGGGGATGAAATAGTTGCCTGAATTAAGTCTTGCCCATTCTTAACTGCTGAGAGGAGCTTTCTAAAGATGACAGAGTCAGCCCCAGCCTCTTGCAGAGGAGCGGAGCCATGTAAGGATTTGCATTCCTCCTGCTAGCTTGGAGACTCTGATATTTGGCTTTACAAGCAGAGGAGAGGCGTATCGGAGAGAATTGTTTTCCTGAGCAAGTGGGTTGTAGGTAGGAAGGCAGAGACCATGATTATAATAATTAAGTGTAATTAAGCATAGCTGAGAAGGGATTGAAAGAAATAAAGCACATGCCTGATTAGCCTGCAGAATTTACTGTTGGAAGCTGTTGTAAAGACCAGTGACATTGTTTTTAAAACAGGTTGAATTTAATATGAAGTTCTTCACAATTTTAATTGCATTGTGAGAATACCTCGGATGCGCTGCGTTAGAGAAGGGTGCTGTTGAGCAAGGGGATCTCCAGAGGAGAAATAATGCAGGCAGTTCTTGCCCTGGGCGGTTTTCTGGCTGCGGGGAGGCTGCTGTGGACATGCGTCCCTGGAAATGCAAGAAGTCATAACCAAGAAGGAGCTGGGAGAGCGGAGCATTGCGCTCGGCTGGTGGCCTTCAAGGGCTGTTCAGTGGGTGGCCATGTGGAAGAAGATCTTGTAGGGCAGGAAAAAGAATTGGAAAAATAGGACTTCCACCCTGCCACGCTCAGCAGGAGCCTCAGCAGCTCATGCTGCTCATTCTGGCGTGGGCGAGGGATGAGGAGAGGACAAAAGAAGTATTTTACTCAATACTATCACAGGTCTGACTGATAATGCCCCAGGTCCTCATCCATGTCCTGCACCGCCCAGGGCTGTGCAATGCAGTAATATCTTCCGAGCCTGCGTGTGTGCCCGTCTTCTGTCCAGCCGCTGCCACAACGCTGGGTGACAGTAGCACCAATAATGTTAATGATAGAAGCTGCCAGTCTCTCCAGCAGGTGTTGAAGATGAATGGCATAAATGAAATTGTATTTGAGGTGTGGGCAGCCAGCTGTAAAATCATCAAACAGGAAAGGTCATGCAAGTAATTTACACCAGAAGTTCTCTGCTCTCAAAGCCATAAGCACAGAATAAATATGTGCAAGCAAGCAGAGAGGGATATTTTTTTGTCTGAGGCTGAATCTCTGAGACATGAGCCGTATGTCCCCTGTATATCCTCTTCACAATTCCCTTCATTGCTGTTGCCCTGTGCGGAGCTCAGGGAGTAACAAGCCTTTGGCATAGTTTGGTCTTGATGCTGCCAGCTCTAGTCTGACGTGGGATAGAAAGGGGCTGGAGACGGGCAGCCCCAGGGCTCGCTCCTCAGCCGCTGCCTCCAGGCTGGGGCTTCTGAAGGTGCCTGAAGAAGCGTGCTGCTCACCTTTTGCTCCATGCCGATAGGATTTAGGCGCTTAATTTCTTCTTTAGATGTAGATAAATGTGGAAACAACGGGGGTGGTTTAAAATGTTTTTGCCTCCTTGCTGGAGGTGCCCCGCAGCACCCCACAGCCTCCGCGCAGGACCCCGGGCACTGGGAGGGGGTAACTGCGTTTTCCAACACTTTCCAGATACTTACACCCCGGTGAGCTTCAAAAACGCCTCTTTAATCCGGTCACTCCTAGGCACACAGGGAGGACCGGGCCGGGCACACTGGCTGTGCTGGCTGCGGCTCCCGCTGCTCACTGAACTGCTGGGGAAGGTGGGAGTGTGTGTGTTTGGGGGGGCGAGTATAGGGAAGCCGCTGGTTATTTTGGGAGGTGCAAGAGGGGAGCAAACAGCCCGGCTTTCATTTTCCAGCCAGCTGGTGCTGATTCAGGATGTTTTTACAGCGACAATTGCGTGGAGCTGAGCCACCGAGGGCTTGGTTACACGTTCCAGCTGCAGACATGTGCAGCAGCGTTTTACCTCTGTCATCGTCTTACTTCTCACTGCGTGGTGCTTTTAGGAGAAGCAATAAGATGGCAGGAGGGTAAGAGAAAGCTGAGACCTCCAAGTTGGATTTTCTTCTTCTTTTCCCCAGTCTAGTGGGATCACATGCTTTGCTATAACTATTTCCAGACCCCTCTTCAGCACTTGCAGAACTAAGCATGATCCTTTGACACATCCCCATGTGATGGGAAATGCACACGAATGACACAAACCTTTATAAATATTCTTTGATGATTCTTTTTTTTTTTTTTCCTATTAAACTAAAACCAGAGCTTCATGCACCGTTCACACTGTTAGGTCTAATTACACACAGCGGATAAGCCGGCCTTTATGAAATGCTTTCTCAGGTTCTGGTCTCGCTCCATGGCCCTTTCTATGAACTGGCAACATTACAGAAAGACGCTTTACTTTCCCATAGGGCCACAACAAATGCAGCTGTTGGTGGACCCAATTTCAGGTGTGCTCCCCGCTTCCTTTCCCTGTCTCTAACCTCCTTGATGCCATTTGCAGAGTTCTTCCTATGTGGCACTGCTGAGGGATTAAGCATCCCTGTGCCAACAGCAGAGATGGCAGGCGTGGGAGGTTTCTCCCTGCTCTGCCTGCAGCTGCGGGGTGACCTTGTGCTTCGCTCACCCGTCTGCAGCTCACGCAGGAAACCGCAGCCCTGGGAGAGCTGCCCTGAGCAGCAGAGCAGAGGGGTCCTGTGCTTGCAGGACGGTTATTTTCTTATTTTGTATATAACTGGTTTGGACTCATTTATCAGACCATCTGCCTTATTTTCTGTTCGCCTGCCGTGGAGCTTGCTCCTTCCACAAGATCCTGCCACGGCAGGGGGTGCGTGGGCATGGTGCTCGGTCCTGAGCCTGAAGTCCCTCTGAAGAAGCCCAAGTCACTTCTCTGACTCCCTTTCCCTGTCCGTAAGGTGGGGATAACAGCTGGAAAGGGACTAGCACGCAGCAATGTAGGTGTTGTCTTCTGAACATTGGGTACAGCCTGGTTCAAGCCTGCATCTGCATCCTGCTAGCTCTCTGCTGTATCCAGCATCTCTCAGTGTACGCCAGCGACCAAAAGCCTGTGGTACATGAAAGGGCAATGCAGATGTTGCTGGGGCCGGGGAGTCCCAGACCTGCATGCAAACACCCCCCACTGCCGCTTGCAGCACGGGGAGGCTCCGGGGCACAGCCTGGGGAGCTCACATCCCAAGCAAAACCCCTTTAAAATGTAAACAAATCTCTTCCACCCAAATAAATAAATATTTCTGGCCTCAAAATAAAAAAAGAGAGATACACCTCACCTAGCTCCTGTTGCTATTTTTTCAGTTGCTACACAAACAGTTTTATTTCTGGCTCACACCGCATGCCAGGTCCCAGCCTGCTGCAATGTAATCTCGTGTTACTGGTTTAAGCACGCTGGGGCGGATACGGCGGTTTCGGAGCAAAGCCCTTCCAGCACGGCCCCCGGCAGCTGCTCGGCCTGACCCTGGGCACTTTTAGCCTGTTGCTCGGTGGCCCAAGTGTTTTTCCACCACGCGCAGAAACCCAGATAAAGCCCCGTCAGCACCCCGCCGCCACCGGCATGGGAAGGCGAGGGGGAGAGGCGAGGGCTGAGCCAGCGGGGTGGGAGGCTGGGGGTGAGCCACTGCCAGCCTCTTGTATTGCCCCCCCAGCCCTGGCCCCAGCCGTGCCCAGAGCGGGGGCTGCGGGGGGTCCCTGCGCCCTGGCTGCAGCTCTTTGCACCAGCGCTGACCCTCAGCCTACCCAGCTCTTTGGCCGCTCTGTGCCTTACGCTGAGGCATCGCTCACAACCTCTCTCAGCCAGCTTTTCATGGGGTTCAGGAGATCACACGATTTTTATCTTCTCATGGGTTGCACTCCCC